>OY776114.1:85864524-86464524 GCA_963675035.1 Allygus modestus
CGGAGTATATTTACTGGAGTGACCTGTTTGCTCAGACTATCTACAGGTTGGTATTCGTATGTGTTGGGCAGTTTAGTGTTGGGGAGGACAATACTCTGTTGTACAATGACTCCTCGGCAAACATTCAAACGTTTGACGTAGCTGTTGACTCGGAGTATATTTACTGGAGTGACCTGTTTGCTCAGACTATCTACAGGTTGGTATTCGTATGTGTTGGGCAGTTTAGTGTTGGGGAGGACAATACTCTGTTGTACAATGACTCCTCGGCAAACATTCAAACGTTTGACGTAGCTGTTGACTCGGAGTATATTTACTGGAGTGACCTGTTTGCTCAGACTATCTACAGGTTGGTATTCGTATGTGTTGGGCAGTTTAGTGTTGGGGAGGACAATACTCTGTTGTACAATGACTCCTCGGCAAACATTCAAACGTTTGACGTAGCTGTTGACTCGGAGTATATTTACTGGAGTGACCTGTTTGCTCAGACTATCTACAGGTTGGTATTCGTATGTGTTGGGGCAGTTTAGTGTTGGGGAGGACAATACTCTGTTGTACAATGACTCCTCGGCAAACATTCAAACGTTTGACGTAGCTGTTGACTCGGAGTATATTTACTGGAGTGACCTGTTTGCTCAGACTATCTACAGGTTGGTATTCGTATGTGTTGGGGCAGTTTAGTGTTGGGGAGGACAATACTCTGTTGTACAATGACTCCTCGGCAAACATTCAACCGTTTGACGTAGCTGTTGACTCGGAGTATATTTACTGGAGTGACCTGTTTGCTCAGACTATCTACAGGTTGGTATTCGTATGTGTTGGGGCAGTTTAGTCTTCTCTATTTGGTCAAATTTATTTTATTACTGTACTGTTGTCCCTGTCAGTCTAATGAACATTTTATAGATTATTTTCGTTGATTATTCAATATTTTAGTAGATTATTTTTCCCTTAAAACGTACTTTAAAAACAGACTATTACAGTGTAATATATGATCTTAATTATTATTATTTATTTAAACTCCTCCAACGGTGAATAAAAATAATCTATTTCCCATTTTTTGGGGAAAGGTTGATTACACTACGATTAAAAATGCATCTTGATCACCAGGCAAGTAAAAATGCAATATTTGTGACTCCGAGGCGTAACCTTAAAAAATATAAGCCACTTATACGATCAGAACGTTAAAATTTGATTACCTACTTGATGATACAGTATTTTACTATTTGAGATTACTTCCTAGTTATCAATTCTTTTGATTACCTATAGAACATTTAAGAGCCTACTTGTTAGTCCAGTATTTTACTATTTGAGATGACTTCCTAGTTAATAATTCCTTTGAGTACACCTATAGAACATTTAAGAGCCTACTTGTTAATCCAGTATTTTACTATTTAAGATGACTTCCTAGTTAATAACTCCTTTGAGTACCTATAGAACATTTAAGAGCCTACTTGTTAATCCAGTATTTTACTATTTGAGATGACTTCCTAGTTAATAATTCCTTTGAGTACACCTATAGAACATTTAAGAGCCTACTTTTTAATCCAGTATTTTACTATTTGAGATGACTTCCTAGTTAATAATTCCTTTGAGTACCTATAGAACATTTAAGAGCCTACTTGTTAATCTAGTATTTTACTATTAGAGATGACTTCCTAGTTAATAATTCCTTTATGTAGGTATTTAAGAGCCTACTTGTTAATCCAGTATTTTACAATTTGGATGACATCCTAGTTAATAATTCCTTTGAGTACCTATAGAACATTTAAGAGCCTACTTGTTAATCTAGTATTTTACTATTTGGATGACTTCCTAGTTAATAATTCCTTTTTGTACACCTATAGAATATTTAAGAGCCTACTTGTTAATCCAGTATGTTACTATTTGAGATGACTTCCTAGTTAATAATTCCTTTGAGTACACCTATAGAACATTTAAGAGCCTACTTGTTAATCCAGTATTTTACTATTTGAGATGACTTCCTAGTTAATAATTCCTTTGAGTACCTATAGAACATTTAAGAGACTACTTGTTAATCTAGTATTTTACTATTTGAGATGACTTCCTAGTTAATAATTCCTTTATGTAGGCATTTAAGAGCCTACTTGTTAATCCAGTATTTTACTATTTGGATGACATCCTAGTTAATAATTCCTTTGAGTACCTATAGAACATTTAAGAGCCTACTTGTTAATCCAGTATTTTACTATTTGAGATGACTTCCTAGTTCATAATTCCTTTAAGTACACCTATAGAACATTTAAGAGCCTACTTTTTAATCTAGTATTTTACTATTTGAGATGACTTCCTAGTTAATAATTCCTTTGAGTACACCTATAGAACATTTAAGAGCCTACTTGTTAATTTAGTATTTTACTATTTCAGATTACTTCCTAGTAAATAATTCCTTTGAGTACACCTATAGAACATTTAAGAGCAACCAACTGTCGTCTTAAGCGTATAATGCCTTGTAACACTTCATACGATACTCTGGATAAGGTTGACCCTGACCGATTCCAGGTCTTGGTAATACGTTTTTAAAATGTTCCACTTCAAACCGGTCCTGACGATTCATCTATATAACGGTTGAACGTCCTACAAGAACTTTACATCTGTTTGTTTTCTCAAGGGCTCCGATAGAGCAGCTGACACGGAAGGAGGTGGTGGTGGCCGGGGTGACGGCTTTCGGCCTCGCAGTGGACTGGCTGCACGACCACGTGTACTGGACGGACCACAGTCGTATCTTAGTAGTCCCTGTACATGGCGGCGGTGGGCCTGTTGTGGTCCTGGACGAACTTGCCTCGCCTGCCAATATGGCGGTCGACCCGATAGAAAAGTATGACACAGAGAGTAACTAAATTAGGAATTTTTAAACATTAGTTCATAAGCCAATATTCATGGTTAAACAATTTCATTTCAAATTAAATAAAGATTTAGTTAGTTATTTGTGTTATAATAATGGCGGTTCTTAACTCGCTTGTATATTTGATTGTGCAAGGCGTGCTTATTAGTGTACCCTTTAAAGGTTTCTTCCTACTTGCGAGTTTTGTCTTAAGACAAAAATAATAACGTCAACCATGAAGCTTCTTTTTTATTCGCAAATATAAATTAATAACTTCACAAAGTGAATAAACAACAAACATTGTTTCTACTAAACTTTCTAAATTCATATTCTCCATATAACCGATACCTAGACTTAATGTCCGCTATTAGTGTAAGCTAAAATATGTAATGACAAGTATGAATTATTTGTTGTTAACTGTCCCAAGATACATATTCTGGGTGGAGTGCGGCAACACGCTGTCAATCAAGCGGGCAGGGCTGGACGGCAGTGACGTCACTATGATGGTAGCCTCTGACGTCACCTGTGGGATGAGCCTGATAGCCGACCACGCCACCCGCACCCTCTTCGTCCTGGACTGGGCGGGCACCGTGAGCCTGTGTCGCTACGACGGTTCCGGCCTCACCAGGCTGGCCAGCGACGTGGTGCGCGCCGTGGCCATCGTGGACCATCAACCGCTCTGGACCGTCATCGAGTACTCCACCGACGGCCTGGAGGATACCGACGCCTTCTTCCGAGACCAGTTGAAAGTCTTGGCCCATGACCTGCAGCCGTCGATGGTTAAGGTGGTGAAGACTAGTCACCAACCCCGCGGGGATAACTTGTGTGCCGAGGTGGAGTGTGGGGGGCTTTGCCTGCCAACGAGGAAGTCGGAGGTTCCAATGTGTGTATGTCCCGGGAAAGATAACGAGATGACTTCTTGTCCTAAAACAACTAAGAAAGTTAAAGGTAAACTACTTTGTATATTTATTTTTAGTTTACGTTTTCTAAACTTTGAAAATTCATCAAAGTATGTTTAAATAAATCGTGAAAATAATACTTGTAATTTAGCATAATTTTATAACATGTTTTAAGACATAATATGTAATTTATTATTGATTTATTTGGACTTTACCGATCGCTTCTAGTGTTTAAAACTACACTCCGTTTCGGTAGGTAAGGAAACTTCTCCCGTTATCACGTGAACCCTGCTTACATCTAAATATCAAGTTCTCACACCTAACTAACCTACATTTTGCTCCTTTAAATTTTATTTACACAAACATAAAACTAACAAATAGATACAAGAAACAAATACCATACACTATCACAACATGTATATAGACGAACAAATGGAAAACTGCCAATACATTACTTGTTCTGCGTCGTTACCTCCAAACTGACCGTAAAATAGAAAAACTGGTCTCGCGTCCTCACACTACCACACCGCGCACTTGACTAGCGGCTAGCGGTAGTGGAGGGGGGAGAGCCGTTACCCCCTCCTACCGCCAGGGGCACGTGACGACAAAGCTGAGCTACCGACCCATCTGTGTCGACGGGAACATGACACGGAAACCAAAAATTGTATGATTCCTCCTAAAAAGTGTAGCTTAGTTAGGTGTAAGAACTTAATATTTAGATGTAAGTAGGGTTAACTGATCACGGGAGGAGTTTCCTTACCTTCCGAAACGTAGTGCAGTTTTAAACACTAGAATCGATCGGTTAAGTCCAAATAAATCAATAATAAATTAAAATCCATCGCTATTATGAGTTTCTAAAAATAGACAATATGTATATTTTTGGGGACTTCCTGTTGTTTGAGTGCAAAAAGAGAGATGATGAATAGAAATTAAATTTTAGTTTCAAATTACCATTAAGTTAACCATTGGTTGAGTTAAGTGAGCCATTTTCTTTTGTATAGTAAAATTAATTAAATACATTTTTTTACCGAATACATTTGGCGATTTCTTATACCCATCTTAAAATAAAATACCCCCGTAGCAGCAAACCTGCGTACTTAGCGAATTTCCAATGCATATATATTAATCTTAATGCCACATAAAGCTACATACCAATTTTCATCAATATACATTCATAAATAAACAATTTATGACATTTTAATTATTCTCCATAAGAATAACATGGCGGCTGAGTATGCAGGTTTGCTGAAGCAAGGAAGACGAAAAAATGGGGTTTTATGCTAATATCAATATAACTCAACTAGGTGAAGTTACTTACCAAATTTCATTAATTTATTTTCATAATTAAGGGAGATAACACGTTACTTATTCTCCATAAGAATAACATGGGGCTGAGTACGCAGGTTTGCTGCTACGGGAGCCTTTGTCAAAAAATTGTTTTTTTGAGGAAATATCAATGGTCCACAACCAGATAAAGCCGTATACCAAGTTTCGTCAGTATATGTTCATAAATAAGCGAGATATAAAATTTTTATTTTCCTCCATAAGAATAACATTAGACAACGTACTGTGTTTAGCATTTTCAATATCTCGGTAACCAATTGACGTAGAGAAATGATCAAAATACCAAATTGTGTGTTTTTTTAAGCTGAATCCAATGGGAAAAAATAAAATTTGACTATTTCCAAAATTATATGTAAAAAATTCAAAAAACCCATTTTTGGGGTACAAAACCCCCCCAAAATACCCCTTCGGATAGAGCGATCTAGCTGGTTTTCGAACTTAAAGTCATAAATGTTGCTTTACACGTTTATACCAAATTTCATCAAAATCGGATAATTTTTACGAGAGTTATCGTGCTCACGGACACATATATATATATATATATATATAGATATATATATATATATATATATATATATATATACAGTTTCGAACGAATGGTGTTTTTGGGGTCTGGGGACCTCAAAACGAAAAGTTATCATGGTCCCGGGCCTAGGTCTTACCATGCCGACTACGGTAATAGCTTCTTCCCTATAGGGGAAATTCGCTAAAATCGTCTCAACTATAAAATAGTTTCAAGAACCTATTTCATAATTCATTTCATCGCCAATACAACAATATCTTACAGGAGTAAGCCCCAATGACTACTTGGCCGTGGTGGAGGTTACACCGTTCAGTGTGACGTTGCATTGCACGGGGCCGCTCATGAAGCACAACATCATGAGACCATGGGTGCGCGTGGACGAGGTCGACAGTCTGGTGGCCCGGGAGGCGGCGACCAGATGGAGTCGACACGTTCACATCGACAACCGGAGTCTACCATTTACTGTGAGTTGATAGGAGCATCAGTTGTTGTATGACCATTTGACAATCGAAGTATGGTATGTAGATGTTACATCTTTAAGGTCCCCCACAAAATTCATTTTCGTCCATAGAGATAATCCTTCACTTCTATAGGAGCTTATAACTATATAGAGGGCCGTAGTAGTAAGTCTATAGGTAATTCTAGCTTAGCCCTTTCACAGTCCTGGTATATTCATTTAAGACTATTGAATATCATCCCGGAACTAAAATAAGTATTATGTCATTTTATTTGTCATCACTATCTTATTTTGCACATACCAGTCGGTCATATAAATATGTTACTTATTAAAACAAAAATGTCCTCTTCAATTCCAGGTGGACGGGCTGAACCCGGCAACGACCTACCGCTTCACAGTTCAACACGGAGTTACCAGAGGCTCGCGCACTATAACGCTGCACACTCCGCCTCCACCCCTCGCCCTGCGGAGACTCCCGGTCGTCACCGTCCCCGGCATCCCTGGCGAGGTCCTGTGGGAGCCACAGGGAGTGCACTACGACGTCGCCAACCCCTGGGAGCAGCTGGTGTCTAGGTGGGTGTTGGAAGTCCTACTCTTTATATAAAACAAGAAAATTAGATTCGATAGTTTAATTTAGAATAATTTATTTATTAGCATGATACGTGTTGTTACAACTAAGCACGATAAATAAAATACGTCTTACAACACTATAAAGTATATGTACACTTATACTGTACTTAAGACGGTAAAATATACACAAAAGATGGTACAAGGCGATCGATTTCAACCAGTTACACCGGTCATCATCAGACCCAATCAGAGAATACTGATTGGGCCTGATGATGACCACTGTAACTGGTTGAAATCGATCGCCTTGTACCATATTTTGTATATATTTTACCGTCTTGTATGTAAGTAAAGTATAAGTGTAAATATACGTTATAGTGTTGTAAGGTGTATTTTATTCATCCTGTTTAATTTAAAGACAGTTCTCTCTCGGCACACTTCCAAGTGCCTTTAATTCCATAGAGTGAATACATGGTTCACAAAATCTAGACCTATACTATTTTTAAAAGGTGTTTTCACATAACGAGAAGACAGTCACACGCATTAAAACTAGATCTCTGAGAACGTATTATTGTTGTCCTAGATTTATTGTTTTACTAAATTTGCTTTAAAGATATAGTTTTTTCTTAAAAGGTCAAGGAATTAAATATCAAATTTTACGTACCTTACAATCCAACTTTAGATTCATGAGTGTCCAGAAACAATTTTAGTTTGAGTACCATGTTCCCAAAGTTAAGTTAACTCCTTAAAATGTACTATATTTTAAGTAAACTAACATATATGGTACTTTTTTCAGGAAATATTTCCTTCTACTTCTATCCAACACTGCGTTCACTCAGTCAGACCCTCCGCCCGTCCCGCAGGATATCCTGAACGTGATGAGTCGGCAGATCAAGAGGAATTTTATAGTTCTAAGTACTTATATGTCTGAGGTAAGAGTCGTTATTACTGGTTATTACAATTTATTTTAGATTACCTCATTAGTCAGTACCCAAACATCAGCACTGTTACTCGTGATGTTTTGGTTGTTTTGATCTGCCCAGTCCTATTGGTTCTTGTGAAGTTTACTTATGGCTTGCCGGTTAAACATAAAGGAAAAACTTTAAAATTTGTTATAATTATATTATGCATTCTCATTACAAACCACATAGTAGGAGTGCTAAGTTACTTTTAACATCGACTTTTCGTTACTTCTAAACAAAATGATAGCATTAGGCGTTAAGTGAGCAGGATATGCGTTAGCGTTAGTATGTAAGTGTCAAGCTAGGCCTTAGACGGCTCTCTGACTGGTCTATACTATTACAGAGATCGACATTGGGTACAGCAAAATGAAGCTGTCACAGTATTGGTAAGTCTTTTGGCAATCCAGTGTAACAACTTCCCTTCCTTGGTTCCTCCTCGTCTCTTCTGGGAGCTTGACTCCCAGTTGCGCCTGGATGTCCAGTCTAGTCCAAGTCCTTGGAGGGAGTAGTGGATCTTCCTTGCAGCCTGGGGCGGGTGCCTGGGAGGAAGGACCCTTACCCGACGGTCTTCGGTCTGCCGGGCTGGGGGACGAACCGTCCTGGGGCCACCCGCCCCTGAGAGGTTGGAGGCTCTGTGCGATGGCGGTCCCTGTCTGGTGGACTTAGGGGGACGTCGGGTTGGAGGGCGAATCGTCCTGGGGTGTTTTCTCCCACAGAGCCCGGGAGCTAGGTAAGGCTCTCTCTCCCTTTCTGGAGCGAGGCAGACTGACCCATCCTACCACCTTCCCCATCCCTCTTTCCCCTCTTTCCGGTGGCTGTACAATATTTCCTGTACAATTTCCCAAAGGGAGACGTGCCTAGCCGGCTATGCCGAGGCCTCCTAATCCCCCCAAAAACAAACAAACAAATGTCAAGCTATCAGCTCTAATCCATCGTAAGGTGAAACTGTGAAAATATCATGTTAGTTCTTAAAAGTATACAAACACTGAAGAGTTGCTCTTAAGAAATATCACAATGATCCTAATAAAAATGATAGAGAGGTTTTAAAATAGTGGTTTGTTTGCAATCATATATTGCAATGACTCAAAATGTGTCCATATAATGAGTTTACAATAGCTTTAAAAAAACTCTCTTCACGAACAAGCCACTTAATACAAGTAGCACTCACTCTATTCACGAATACACCCGAACGCTTCAGCCAAACATTCACCCGAAAGATCACTGGCAATTCGTCACTGTTTTAATCAACAATATCTTCCGTATTCGTACAGCTTCATCCGAATATTCGTAAACGATACGAACATTCGGGTATAGTCGCAAATAGTGTGGGTGGCTTTATAACTGCTCTTAATATTCCTTAACATGTATTAGGCCGTTACGCAGTACGGATTATAATAACTGAGAATTAAAAACAGAACAAAATAAGAACTCTGGTTTAAGAGTGATATTTCCAGTGACTAACAATAAATGAGTAGTCGCTAAGAAATTTTAATTGATAGCCTTCACTACAAGAACGAGTTAAATAATAGTATAAGTAGATAAAATAAATAGTCTAGAACTATATATCCAAAAATCTCGTAGGATAATTTTTATAAGTTGTCCCACATTAGGACGAATTCGACGACGACCCCGAGATGTACTTGGCCAATCTGTTGTGGGGGGAGACGTTTCAGCTGGCGATGGTACAGGCCACGGAGTACAAGAGGAGCTACAACCTGGACACCGTGTACTCTGAGAGGTTCGCCCTCCCGGACCCCTACTGGAAGGTGTTCGTCGAGGACGTTCTTGAGGGCCATGTTGTCGACAGCATGGAGCGGTTTTGAGGATTGAGGTCTGACACCGAGGTTGGAACTGGTTAACGTTCCTGCGTTCACACAACTCCTGCGTAGGGCGGGTTTGAGTCAGAACAGTAAGCGATATAGATAGCCGAGAGATATATTAGTCAAGACATGTTATGCTACCACCAACTGACCTCAAGCGGTATGATTGAAAACATAAATATAATAAATACATGATATTTTGTAAAATGAGTTTTTAATGTAATAATTCCTTCTATAACCAAAAATGAAATTTCATCTCATCGTACATTTAACAAATACAAAAATGCAGGTTTGTTATTCTAAGAAACTTAAAGAGAATAGAAAATATTTCTCTTTCATTTAGTATCAAAATATTGAGGGAACCTCTTTGCAATTAGTCGCATTTATAAACTAACATAAATATAGATAAATATAAATATAATATGTGTAAATTAGAAACCTGACATAAATTGAAAATGTGGAGCTTTTCAAGTGTAAAACTAACTGAATTATCAAGTTAAAAGGATAATAAAGAGTGCAAACAAATGTAAGCAAAAAATTCAGGTAAACATTATTTCTAATGGAGATGACTATCAGAGTAATAATAGATATTTAACCACCAATGATGACATTTTGAATTGTAATTCCATACAGTGTATTTATGTAACATGATTTCAAATATGATTAGCTATGTAAATTTTATTTCAACATTGCATTATTGTTGATTTTTTTCTCTTCTTACGTACCAAAATATATCTTGGGTGAAAAAACACAGTTATGTGTTAAACGCACTGTTATTCTTGTTCACTAACAAAAACGCTTTCTCGTCCTTGTTCGTTTATAAAAACGACCATTTAACGCAAATTGATAGATTTGGACCGTTTTTCCTCAAAACCGTTTATGTGCTCGAAAAAATTGTCCTGACGTTAAAATAACAATACATTATAAATTTCTAAGTTGTCACTAACCATACCCACACCCTATTACCATGGATATCTGCCAAGTTACACCACCGTTAATAAGTCGTGTGATTGACCAGTATATCGAGAGGGAATTGATTGTAAAAACCTAAGGAACGATTCGTCTTGATAGCGTCAGTGATGAGTTGCACTCAGCCCGTCATTACAGTCCCCGCGCCAGCGGCATGGTAGGATATCCATGGCGGTTCATCGCGTAGCATCATGTGACATCATGGCGGTCATCGCGTGGACCCGGTCACTACGGTCTTCACCACAAATATATATGAGTGTGTGAACGTGTCACTCAATTTGCATATTATTTACTTACTACCTCGGTTAATAATTATGTTAGAATGATAAGGGAGAGCTGAAGATTTGTGCATTTTTGCGTGCTACCTTCATTTAAGCATGAATTTTACACCCAGACATTTTTTAACCCGTTTGGGAAAAAACACTAAATTTGAACTTTTACTTTAGGTAGTAAGTTTGAGAAGTATAGATTATATTGAAAAAATATCTACATCAAATTCTAAAAGATTGCACAGCCTTATCATAGTATTTAAAAACGAATAATGTGACATAGACCGAAAGAATGTAGTACTGAACAACAAACTGGGTATATTATTAAAGACTTGTACACATAAATCAATTTTAGCTTAACAGGAAGAATTAGTAATGAAGAGTATAAATTAAATTTATAAGGAGTTTACTACAGTGTGAGAGACTTTTTGGATGCTTAATACTAAAAGTTTTTTTATAGCAAAGAAGTATACAACCTAATGTAGAAATTTTGTATCTTGTAATTCTAGATTATCCAAAAATTAATGTTATAAATTAATATAAATTGCATTTAACTGTGTTAAATGCAAATCAATTAGTTAATGGTTTATGCAAAAAACATGTTACTTTTATCTCTTGGCGCTCTCGAATGAACACCAGTAGTTATGAGATGATAAGATTTTATGGTAAATTGATAGTCTATGTTTACTTTTAAAGTATTTTAATTGTTATGTGTAGAGTGAATTTCGTCTACTAAGTGAAATGGTGGGAGAATGGGTGTGATTGGCAATTGGTGGGAGATAAGGTACATGGCGGGGTTAAGGGTAAATGGTGTTAGTATAAGTGATTATATGTGATGGAGGTATATAATTAGCTGTTGAGTGTGGTATAATATATATAACTGAATATGAAATTAATGTTAGTGAACGAGTCAGTGAGGGGGAGAGTGAATATGTCATGAGGTTTTTTGTTGATTGAGAATGTAAGTAAGGAGAGTATAGTGACTGTTCTTATGTATATTACTCCTACATGTAAGAGTAGACTAAGTGCAATATGAGAGTGTGTGTGAGATTGCGTATATGCATTTGTAGGAGCCAACTGCACAGTTACAAGAGTTGTGTATCTGTTTTAACTTGTAATGAAAGAGGAGAGGGAATAATATGTCTTTAAATGTCTCCATTATATGAACTGAATACATAAAAGTACAAGAATATGGGTTTTGAAACTTATGGAATTATTGTTTAACTGAATTATAACAGGGACTGATTAAAACATGTAATTTTCTTGTGTACGGTTTAAACGGAGGAACTGTATTTAGAGGTGTAAATTTGTAGAAAGGAATAATTAGATTCATTTCACGGCTAAATTATGATCTATCATTAATCGAATTAATTATAGGAATGTTGTGATAGGAAATTAATGAGTTAAAGTTGTATAGGAATGTAAATTTGTCAAGCAATTTGTGTTATGTTGAAATTAAACTCTATAAAGGTATAACAATCAAAAGGTTCTTTACAAATAAAGAGCTGAAGATTAGGCCTACCTCTTAACGTTTTTCATCACTTATCTTTGCGATAGTTAACACTCAGTAACAGTTGACATTTAAAATATAAAATTTTTAGTCTTTTTCATTCGAAAACCATTTCATCCATTTGTTCTACATTTCAATTTAAACCATGAAATTAATTACTTTTGTAAATTGGGTAAAATATGCATTCAATTTTCGTTGTTTTTAGGTGATGTAAAATGTTTCAACTACGCATTTTATTAATTTTGTTGTAGTTAGATGATAAAAATATAATATGAATTATTCTCAAATGTATGTATCCAAAAGATTTGTTTTTATAAACACATCACATTTTTGCATATTATTTAGAATACCTCAAAATTTCAGTTTATAATTACGTTTAAACAAAAATTAAATAATCAGTAGAGCTATTACAATGATGTTGTCTATATATTGATCAAGTTTGTTTTACTCAATCCTACTGGTAATACGTACTGTCCATAAAGTATTTGTGTGCTTATTATTTCCATGAGAATAAAGTACTCAAACACCTAAGAATTATTTGTTTACGGCTTAGACAAAACTTGAACCAAATTTTAATTATGAATAAATTACATGTGTATGCAGATGTAAGTTAAATATAAATTTTGTTTATGAATATTGAGAACAATGTGTGCAATATGGAGAAGCAGTCTTACATATTCAACACAACAGCTATTAAGCTACGCGACGCGCAACGTCTGCTGATTGTTCTTGCAATTTTGTGTTTTTTTATATAAAGCAAAAGACAAATATTTCAATTAGGGACTAGTAATAACATTTCAGAGTTAGTTGATTGCAGAATTTAAGGAAAATCCATGGATTCTGCAATCAATCAACTCTGCAATACTATCACTATGCAGTGTTAAGAAAAACGAGATCGCACGCAGCGCACTGACGTGAGGGAAGTGAATTTCCGCATTAGCATCTTTAAACAATCTAATAAAGGGTTTGAAACAACACTGGTAAGTTTTTTTTAAATTGTAAAAGTAATTTGTTGGCTGTTCTGATACTCCTAGTTATGCTTAAATTCTCTATTAGGATGGCAATGTTGTACATTATAAGGTTAGGAGGAGATATAGTCAGGATAAAAAGTTGGTATAGTGATATTGGAGGTGATAAACTACATTAAGATATGAAAAACAGCCTTTTCCAGTGAAAAATACCCATAAGACAATGTACTATGTTAAGACAATTAACATTTTCTTTAATAACTCGGTAAATATTTGTGCTAGAATGATGAGAGAGGGCTTAAAACTTTCGCCTTACTAATATCCACCTTCTTACTTGCATTAATTTTACATTCGGGGCTTCTATGACCCTTTTAGGGCTCAAATACTCAAAATTTGAAAAATTAAAATCCCAAAAAAGGGGGTTAAAGTTGTTCGATTGTTTTTCCCAATGAACTTGTCCAACTGTTTACAGAAGGGAAGGTTCCCACCAAATTTCAAGTAAATCTGAGAAAAAATGCGACCGCTAGAGTGCGAACACACACACACACACACACACACACACACACACACACACACATATATATATATATATATATATATATATATATATAAAGTTGTTAGCGACCCCCCGAAACGTGTTCAGGGGGTCACGTTAGGAACTTCTATGGTGGTCCCTGGTTTAAGTTTCACCGTGCGGGTCATACTAATAGTTCACTTTTCCATAGGAAATTCATTAAAAAACCAAGTAGCAGGAAAATTTCTAGATATATAAAAAGCTTTTGCAATCAGATTCCTACTCAAGAACATTGCAAACCTTACTTTAAAACCAATCAAATCCTAACCTTAACTTCCTTATATATTTTGAAACAATACATTTAATAAAAAAAGAACCAACAGTAAAACGAAGGAATTGCCACCAATATAATCTTAGAAACAAAACAAAACTAAATTTACCCCAGCGAGGCTTCACAAAACAAGTAAACCCCATCTTATGTGGTTATCAAGTTGTACAATTTTCTTCCAGAAAGCTTAAAACTCTTAACTGATATTAAAATATTCAGGATAAAACTTAAACCATACCTAACAGACAGAAGTATTACAATATAAATGAGTTATATGAAGAACGTTCTAAATTTAGGTCTTGAGAATTAGAAAAATTAAACAAATAATCACAACCAATAACCTAACCAATGACACAACTTCCCACCCGTATGGAGGGCAGTCAAGAAGATAACAATGGACGACTCCCCGGTCTTGATGACTGCGGTGAAGAGGACCATGGTAAATGGTAAATGGTAAATGGACCTAATTAAAACGAGTTCGCACGCAGCACGCTGACGTGAGGGAAAGGTAATTTCCAAATAAAAACTTTTAAAATTCAAAATCAGTGTAAAAACATACATTTGTCCAATTTTTATTGAAATCTGAAAATATTGATTTTTTGGCTGTTCTGATACTCCTGGTTTCATTTACTTGCAAAGCTGGGAATACAATTTTGCCCAATATAAGGTTAGGAGAAGGTCCAGACAGGCTTGAAAGTAGGCGTGAGGTTGCTGGGGATGATAAAAGTACTCTAACAAAGGAATAACAGGCTTTTCTCGTGTAAAACCCCCATAAGACAACGTAATGTGTTTAGTCGATACACATTGTCTTTAGTAACTCGGTAAATATTTATGCTGGAATGACGAGAGAGGGCTTAAAACTTTCGCCTCTCTAATTCCCATATTTTTACATGCATTTATTTTACATCTGGGGCTTTTATGACCATTTATGGGCCCAAAAACTCAAAATTTGAAATATTAATCCCCCAAAAAAGGGGTTTAGAGTTTTCCGATTGTTTTGCCCAACGAACTTGTCCAACTGATTACAGAAAGGAAAGTCCCTACCAAATTTGAAGTAAATCGGACAAAAATTGCGACCGCTAGAGTGCAAACACACATATATATATATATATATATATATATATATATATATAAAATTTTGAACGACCCCAAAAACGTGTTCAGGGGGTCACGTTAGGAACTTCTATGGTGGTCCCGGGCTTAAGTTTCACCGTGCGAGTCGTGCTAATAGTTCACTTTCCAAAGGAAATTCACTAATGAAAGCTCAAAGCACACGCAGCTCACTATACATACACACAAGTTGTTATAGTACCGTAAGTGTCAAACAAAATATTTCTTCAATATTTGCAGCATGCATTATTAAAGCTTTACAGTTAACGTGTTATCCTGATTAATACAGGAATATTTTTGCTATGAATAGTAAGGATTCAAAGTGATGTAGCTCCTGGCAAAGGCTCGGGGTGACAAGCTTGTGTATTGTACGTGTACCAGGCCAATGTTGTTTGACCTGATGTTTGACCAGTATGACTAGTCAAGATCTATTGCCTTGAACCATCGTTCATGTAAATTTATTTATCTTATTGTAGCCTATGTTTGGACATATTTTGTAGTGTTCCCACTTGAATTGTATTACAGCTTAATTAATTCTAACAAAACTAATTGTTAAAAAACAGAGTATTAAATACTATAACGGAAGCACTCCGATAGTCGAGGGGTGTTATATTCGAATGTGCTGACAGGATAAAATGTTGCCATCGCGATTATACTTTTCAGTTTTATAATTATAAATAGTAAATTTTATTTCTTAGTCAAGTATATAAAATAGTCTAACTTTTCAACAAAATAATTTTTGATAATTTTTATTTAACAAAATAAAGTTAGCAGTTTATTACGATTAATGTAGTGAATCTGGATTCATGGAAGATGTATCCAGAGCGACCACAGTAACTTTATCCTACCAAATACCAAGCCGTGGGATATGTAAATTTTATCCCAAACCCAAAATTAGGTATTTTAATGGGGTTATGAACAAAATATGCAGTGATCAAGAATCAAGAATCAAGAACGTTTATTGTCATCAACTGTAACAGCATGGACAATTGTCAGGTGTTATACATTATGAAGAAGAAATAAATTATGTATTTTTTTCTATTGATGTATTTATTGTATGAAAATACTTGGTAGATTTAAAAGATTTTAATAAGGATACCCTAGGAATTCTCTGAGCAAGCAGGTTGACTTTGACGGGGTTGTTTATGTAACGAATACATAAACGAATTCATAATGTTATATGTGTGCTAGGCTTTATAACTTATTTTAAAGCTGAATTGAAAGTGTTCTAGGTATTTTATTGTTAGACAACAGTAAACAGCGGGCGATTACTGCATCTTGGTAAAGAGCTGTGGGGTTGTTTCCCCCAAGACTATTCATCTTCATTACCAACGTAGCAGGTGATGATGTATAAGCCAAATAAACCTTTTCAAAACGCTCCCCAACAAACGTGGGGATTTTTTTAATATCACAAAGTAAAACACTTAGTTTTATCAATAACTATTTATCTGCTGAATACATCGATTACATGCACTAAGATAGAATATATATTATTAAATGATAAATTTGTCTGGTAAAATAGACAGTAGTGTGTGTTGTTGCTTTACATTTTCCGCGTCACAATGAAATTATAACTTCCCTGAAGCACAAGCAGTTCAGATCAATTTCTCATCTGTTTCCCCCAATCCGACGGAACAGACTGAAAGTGTTTTAAAAATTGTATCCGTAGTTACTACCCTCTGGTCTGCCGTTGTACTATTTACATTGAATTTAAAATGGTTTCTGTTATTCTACAATGCAATCTGTAAAAGTAAGCATATTAATAAACTAGATGTTACGGCTTTGCCCGATATTACATTAATGTTAGAAGGACTATTAGAACCAATTTTCAATTTATTTTGTGTGCATTGATCTTTTTAAATGCTTTACTTAGGTATTTACTTATATCCTAACTCCTAACCGAATCCTGTTTTAATCAGTCCAATAAATACTTCATAGCAATCAGATTATCATAGGATAGTAGAGCCTATGGCAGAGCCAACAACATTTTTGAAAATGGAGTAAGCCTTAGATAATTATTAGCTATTCCCTTCAAAATGCCGCTTTAATCGGTTAATCGGTGAGCGATGTACTGAAACAAAAAAACACACCTTCAGCTTAAGATAAATTTAGGATTTGTATTATTTGATGTTTCTTGTAATAGGATCCGTTAGAATACCTTTAAGAAACTACTTGTAACCGAACTTCGCAGTTACCGTTCTTTACTCGGATGTATTTTGATACAAACGATATACTTACAAATTGTAGGTCCTACCCCTGCTAGGACGAAGAGTTAAAGAAACACTAAGATCACAAAGAAACCATTGAGGTTATACTTCGCATCATAAGCAAGCAAACTCAATTTTCAAGAAATTCTGTTCGCTACAAGAGTACTTAAAATCCCTCATTGTACTCCAGCGCGTGGGATCCAGCTGTCACCTCCTAGTAAAACTACCCCTGTTAAATGCATTTTTCGGTAGAAATGAGTTCTGTTGTTGTAATAGAAAACCATTTTGAATATTCATTTTCCAAATTTAATGGTGCACTTTTATTATAATAAATTTAGCGTGTTTAATGTTGATAGTAGTTGTGCAGTTCGAGATTATTTTATGATAATTTTGACAACTGATAATATACCGGACGCGGTAATTCACAGGTCGAGCGCCGGCCTTGCAAGTCAGCTGTGGACAAACCAAGGGTAGGTTCGATCCCGGCTGACTGATATGATATTTTGTTCACGAGCGGTCACCACTGGCTTGCCCATGCGACTATTTCCGTTAACGGTATCTGACTGTAAAGACATCGCTCGCAAAAGAGATCGCCGCACAGGAATAGTGGCCTATATCGACGGGGATTTAAGGTTTAAAAAATATCAAATTTCCATCAAATACATCACGTTCATACTCATTATTCTTGGGTGGTTAACTTCTATATTTACGTAAATCTACAATAATATACTGTTTACACAATGTTGTTGGTTTGAAAGTATAACAAAATCAATTCTAGTATGTGCCTGTGATCAGCACACAACCCTACAGGTACATCCCCGACAGGTATCGAGGATCCATATGTGTCGAAGCCGTACATTATCAACAGTTACAGCCCTTGCAGTGACGCGCACCAATTAGCCCCGACATCTCCATATACGACTGTAGCACCACGTGTGGAGTAATGACGGAGGCGTTACATATGTATAGCCATCGCGTGTCTCGCTCCAGCCACTGAGGTTGTGAATTATTCAGAACAGATTAAGCAGCACTGATTTGTTACAGTTTCAGCAACATTACAACTATGAAAATGTATTACAGTATGTTGTAATAAATACGACTATGTCAAATACATGCATTATCTTCAATTTGCAATTGACCAGGTTAAACATAAATTAATGAACAGTAACGTAATAATATACTGGTATTTTGATGTAGGAAAATCATCGTACCTCCCACGACACACTGTCAATTTTAAATTACTACACAAAAATCAAACTTAAAATAAAACTACCATAAGAAATTTCAAAGACATTTTGTAATCATTGAATAAGATAGTTTTTGCTTAGTACAAGTGAATTCTCGAATCCCAAATAATTCCATCGTAAAAATCGTAAACTTCATGCCAGTTAATGGAATTGGTTGGTTCCCTTTAAATAAATAAATCCATTAACAAAATGTATTAACAAAACCTCTTTAAGTGGAACCTCTTCAAAATTATGTTTAGTATATGCCAAATTAAATGCCTTAACATTTTGTTTGGTACGTTGAGGGTATAACTCAAAACGAAGAACAAAAATAAGTATAAAATAATAATAAACTATAGCTATAAAAGTATAAATTATAGTATCATTAAATTATTATTCTGAAATAGGAACACAATCGGAGTATACCTGTGTGCTTGCAGGGTGATGTGAAATTGAAATATCCACAAGGGTATAGTTTCCCGGCTTTGTGTAAATTGAATTTAAACTTTGATAAAGTCGTAAGACCCACCTGTTAAGCCGATTCCTTCTATTTTCTAAGATTGTCTTATAAGATGTGTTTCTTCCTTTTAAATCTAGATATGTTTTGTATTTTATTTTATTTTGTATTATATCTATAAGGCATTTTGAAAGATAAATTTAAGACGTTTCATAAACATTTGTAGAATGATAGAGCATTCCTCCAATTAAATTAAGGGATAGGTGGTCTAAGGGACTCGTTAAAAATAGTAATCAGAAATAAGGACAAAATGTCTCCATCAAAATCATGAAGATTGAAAACATGGGTTCTGCTTTGTTCAAATTATCACATGTGGTGTAGAATGCATGAGTATATTTGATTCTTTTACATATTAACATATGTTCACTCTTAATTGTTTTATTTTACTCAGCTTCTAACGTAAACCAACGAGGTTAATATATCTAGTCTCGTCTGGAGTCAACAAGGGTAGCATGCAACGCTGACCGCAATTGGCCTCAGGTAACCAATAAAATCCTCTCTTCACTTTAAAGGTTTGTCTGCTGACAAACATATAACAAATAAGTTATGTCAACTATATATGTATAGTTGACATAACTTATTTGATTGGGTGCCATGGGAGCAGAGTGGGCAGAGGGGCAAAATGGCGGTCGGCAATGTGGGCTGCACTTTTTCACACAAGACGAGACCACTATTCGTAAACCAATCAGACAAAGCAGAGCAAAGGAGAATAAGGTTAAAGGCATTATCACCCCTACAAACCACTAATATTAAACACTTTTGTCTTTTTAACACTCGCTCTTTAGTTGAGGCAAAGTCAAGGGATCTTGAAAAAGACATAATAACATAAGTAAATAACTCTCCGGCTTGGACATACACAGAAGCAAACTGGTATATCAATTTTATTTATTGAATTTTTACAACATAATGACTATTTGGTGTAATCAGGAAGCTTAATAATCAGCTTTATATATGGACTTTTATATTTTACTCTTCATTCTGACTGGCCTTTTACTATGAGAAAAACTGACACGTATAGTCAGTTACTGTTTTATTTTCACCAGTCTTTATGCATCAAATAATACTAGTTTTCATGTTGCTCGAATCCGAACAATTTTGTACCAAACGGAAGGTTTCTTCAGTTGTAAACAGATATAACAAAACATCTGATATTAAAACGGATGATAACAACGTACTTTCAATCAACATGTAGTTTAGTCTTCCGCCGTCAGTTGCGCCACTGTTCCAAAAATTCAGTTCTTTACTGTGTTTAAGCAATGCCCTTTCTTAAAATGTTGAGACGTATTGGAAAATCTACGTAAAAATACCTTTAATTTCGCACCTCAAACGTTAAAATCCGCCCAGCCGTTATCGAGTTATGACTGTGAAGAAAAAAAACCCTAGCGTATTAATATATTTTAAATATTATTAATAATTTAGTTTTACTCTTGTAATAATTTAATCGCTTCTGCTTTTTTCATATTCGTAGAGACCCTTGTCCGGAATCAAATTCGATCTTATGTCCAAAGATACATCACAATGCACTAGATACCTCAAATAAATTATATAAATACATTTATTTATGATTTTTCACTTATTTTTACGTTTTTATTGTAAAGATAGAATAAAAACTATAATTTTCTATTGACAGTGCTCTAATGCCACTAAAGTAAAATAATGTCATGAAATAGGCAATTTATATCTTTTTGGAACGGAACTTTTCGAGGTTATGAAAGAAATTTTTGCCTGTAGGAACCTTTGAGCAGATGTAATCTTATGTATATTTCGTTTTGTAAACTGTATACTCAGTTTCGTTTTTAATCAAAGATCGAAACCCTAAAATTATTACATGAATTTAACATTGCCTGTTAACATAATATAATCTAATCCTGGTATATTAATTATTGTTAAACCCTACCTCTTGATAGTAGACATTAAAAACTTTCCACACACACATAGTTTGACTAATCCAAGGTAATCGCTGTATTTTTGTTTGTTTAGAAAGCTATTTATTATTTTCGGCTTTAACTTGCAGCAGGATTTAATAATTTGGTTTATTCCTAATTAAATTACAAAAATTGTTTACAAATGAAAATGAGTCTGCTATATTACTGTCGAAAAGTATAAATCTGTCCAACAAGTTAAATGATATCGTTTACGGATCTATAATTTAAATAACTAACGCAATGTCATAATGTTAAAGTTTAAAAAAAAATATATTATTGCGATAAAATGAACGTATACTTAAAGTAAGATTGTCAGATATCAAGTGAAAATAAACAAGACAATTCAGTTTCTGTTCTATTGAGAGCCGTAAGGAATGAGGCATGAAGGAGAATGGTAAGGCCGTCGTAAAGTTTGTGTAATTTTGACAGATATTGCCACTTCTTCATAATATAGGAGCACATTTCCACGAAAAGAACAGTTACGCAGATCTTATGGAGCTGGTTTCATTTCATTACTTTCAAACTTCATTTTCAATAATGTATTTCGATTCCGCAGAAATTTAATAGGATTAAGTATAAAAGTGTCGCTTGGATTGTAGTTTTTAAAAACGTTTAATGTACTAATTTTATTTATTATAACAATTTATTATATATATATATATATATATATTTGTTTAGTGTTTTAAACAGAAAAATGCGACGTGTAACATGGGTTTATATTATTGCTCTAGTTAGTTGTTTTTGTAGTTAAGTAAGGAAGGAAGAAGTGTTAGTTATTTGTAGAAGTTCTACTTAAAAATCCTGATGAAAAATTTTCAAGAGTAAAGATTTTTGAAGTATTTTGCACTTTTGCGACGCATTTGTAATGGTGACCTATTTTATTCTGACACAAAATACGAATTCTTTCGCGTAAATAACTGATAAATCTCTGTCCCGTTATTTCAACAAATCTATGAATCGATATATAACTCCAAACTCTGTACAATGAGAAACCTGTCAGCCTTACAGTCCTATTTGGCAGAGGAGATTAAATATTTAGATAAATATTAATGGAAACATATGCAAGCCAGCAGCCACGTAAATCTTTTGTAGAGAAATTACATTGAATCATTACTTTTCTTTAGTATGAATTGTCATTTGTCTTGTTCTCTAAAACAGTATTTTTCCCTCATAGGTTCTCAGTTTACAAAGAGTTTACAAAGGTTCTCTACGAATACCTCGCACACAACTTATGTAAATTATAGCAAAGAGTTAAATGAGTGAAGCGTATTTCCCTGTCAAAAGCGAATAGGTGTCGTGGATTTTCTCTCTGTAGTAAAATGACAAAATTCCTGTGTAATGGAAGTAGTTTGATTATAGTTTAACTTAACCGACCATAGTTGAGTACGTGTGTACAACCTCCGCCTTGCCATTTATATTCAATGCTTGTGTAATTCTTCTAGTTTATCACACATTTTCAATATTAAAGTAGACATTTCATTGTGAACATTTGTTTAAAGTATATGCTGATTTATGACAAACCAATGAACGACAAAGATAAACAACAAGGATAAACAATATAATCTCACTAATGCTAACAATTAATTTTAAACACAGAACATAATTAATTTATGTGTTATATTTATGATACTCATTATTTATATTCTTTCGGTATTTTAAAAAACTTAATTCATAACATTATTTTTAGCATAGTGCTAAAATATCGCGGCTAACAAATGTGATCTTCAAATTAAATATACGGATGGAAAATGTTTAGGCATTCAAATTATAATCATTGAAAACATTCTAAACAACTTCCTACAACGAATGTTTATAGAAAGACGTTAAATGTTCAACACAAAACTTGAGAAGTAGAGAAGAAATGTTAACCCTTTCTTTATTTGGTTATCTGGTTATTTAAGTAATCAAATCTCCAGTTGTTTCGACAAAACACTCTCCCAAATTTTTGATAGATTTTTTAGCTGGCGGGTAAAGTGTTAAATTCATAGCCTTGACGCAATAGCCTTCTTTTGAACAGACCAATACATTAGTTCCAAGTCCTTGCTTCAGCAAATATGACATTCGGCTCTCTTCTACACATCTCCTACGATAAAGTCGCAAGTATTAGTTGCTTCACAAGGCTGATATGAAGGATCACACACACGGGGCAATATGAAAAGGTTATTGCAACCATCTAATACTGCTTGAAATATAATTCCTCATTCGCGAGGTTCGGGAAAGGGAGGAAGTTTACAGGTTACTAAGAAGTTCTATTTTCCGTCGTTGAAATCCCAAATAAAAATTAACATTCTTTAATATATTATAAACGTGAAACTCTTTGTTTTCTCACAAGATGAAATGTAATACATATCTTGTAAATATACATAAAGGATACTTGGTACAAGGCGATCCTTCAGATATGGCCTGATGATCGGTGTAACTGGATGAAATGGATCGCCTTGTATACCATCCTATTTGTGTATTTACCGTCTGGTGTAAGTACAGTATAAGTGTGAATCAATTTGGTAGTGTCGTTTATTTTAACCTGTTTTATTTGATATATTTACCTCGTTTAGAAAACCATTAGTAGAACAGCAGGGAGAAAGGTGATGAATAATTCCAACTCAAGAGGACCCCTCAATCTACGAAACGGTCCGAAATTGTCTTGATTTGCATTGACTATTTCAAGAGCTTTGTAGCCTTCTTGACCGAAAAGCTATCCCAATGTAAAAGTAGATTTACCAAAGCAATGAAGTAGGAATATATTTTTTTACATAGAATAGTATATTTACCTAAGAATTTATTGCAAAGTTTACAGTTTTTCATTATTTGAATTTTCATAACTTGTAATAGTATTATTGTAAGTACTAATTCAATTAATTTCATATCTCATTTTCAATGGTTAAATTAATTTGTTTTAAGATAGCAAAAGAAGTCGTGACCATCCGAACTACACTCTGGAGCCACGCCCTTGTTCACAAGCTGGCAATCAAGTCATCTCCGTACACAACTATATTTGCCTAAAAGCTTCGCTTGTTCACCTGATTTCAAATTTATGGTCTAATTAAATCACACAACTGATAAAATAAGGTCTTTTAACTGATAAAACAAGTTAAGGTCTTTTAAATTGTAGAAAATTTATGATTTACATCTACCTCGTATCTCTTTCTTTTTATAATCAGCATAAACAATCATTTTTCTAATTGAAATACATGCTATTTGTAAAAAAAACTTATAAAATATACCACGGAATGTGTGAAAGAGTAATGCACGAATAACATTCATGTTATATGGGAATACGACTTATTTTGCTAATTATTGTAAAAATACTAAAAGAGATACAAGGTTAATGAAAATTTAGTAAGTTGCTAGTATTTACAAGACCTTTCAAATGGTGTACTTGTTTACGTATGGTACTATTTGAATTTGTCTAATTTTAGGCATATAAACATTTTCAAAATTAATGTTTTTGAAATTGTATTAATTTGTTTAACGCTGTCATTTATCCCAATCAAAGTAAAGCTGATTTTATTACAAATAATACATTTGAATCGGAATAAAAGTATGTCTAGTTGATTAGATAATACCGGAAATTCTGTAAATGTCAATTATGTTTCACCAAAATTTCCGCTATTTTGAAACGCATCAAGATAAGTGATTTCTGTTTTCGCCAAAATTACTGTCTATTATAGTTATTGAAAGTGATGTACAATATTATATTTGAGATTTTACTAGTGACTGTCAGCTTTTAAAACATTCTGTATTAAAAAGAATAAGTTAAAAATATGTTTACGTTAATCCTCATGGCCGATTTAGTAGGATGGATTTGGTTTCATCCTTCTAGGACAATTAGTCGTCTGTAATCTTTTTGAGACACCTTTTATGATACATATAAGCGTTTGAATCATTTTGGTGTTTGAAATTGGATTTTTAAAGTAATATAAAGCCATAATACCCCCGTCACAGCAAACCTGCTTACTCAGCGAATTCTCAATGTATTTATTTGTTTTCCACTACCACATAAAGCCACTCATCAAGTTCCATAAAATTTATTTTTAAATAAGTTATATATAACAATTTATTTATTCTCCATAATAATTACATTAGGGTACGCCTGGTTTGCTACCTGAGTACGCAGGTTTGCTGCAACAAAAAATATAGGATAGGTATGTGTTTTTAAACATTTATCAATATAACTCAATCAGATGAAGCTACATACCAAGTTTTAATAATTTATGTTCGTAATTAAGGGAGATATAAAACTTTACTTATTGCCCATAAGAATAACATTAGGGCTGAGTCTGCAGGATTGCTGCTACGGGACAGTCAGACAACAAATAATTGTTTGTAAAAATATCAATATACCAGTACTAGTTAAAGCCACATATCAAGTTTCAACAATATACATTCATAAATAATCGAGATATAACATTTTAATTATTCTCCATAAGGATAGCATTGGACAACGTTTTAAACTCCAAAATGATTGTTTTGAAGAGATGAACTGATTGGTAAAAGCAAATATGGTTTATATTAAAATGAACTGAAGAAAAGTTAAAAATATTTTTCCTATAAGATTAACATGGGAGATTTTATGAGCACGTTTTTAGATTTTCTGCGCAACCACTTAACCTAGGTTAATGATTTAAAGTATCATATTATTTGTTTTTTAAGCTCTGTAAAATGGTCAAACCCAAAATTAAAAGTTTTACAAATTTAAAGGTTAAAAATTCAAAAAACTGATTTTCGGAAAACTGTAAACCCCCATAAACCCTCTTCCTATATTAAGATTTTTCAGGATTTCGAACTTAATTAATATTAAAATAATTGTAACAGAGTAGCCATTCATGAGAAAATTAGAATACTAAAGACAAATCAAACACATAAACAACTCACCCACTACCTTTAACAAAATCATATGTTATGATTTAATATAAATAATTTGTATTTGATGTTTATATATTAATTGAGGTTATGAACTAGACTCCGACACTAGTGCCTTAGTGCCGAAACTAGTTAGTCTCTTAATACAAATATATAAAGGGTACTCTGTTACTCTGTTATATATATATATATATTTGAACGAATAGTGTTTTTGGCATCTGGTGACCTCAAAATGAAAATTTATCATGGTCTCGGGCTTAACTATTACCATAGCTAATTTACCATATTACCATTAACATTACCATTACCATATTACCATAGGTAATAGCTTCTTCCCTATAGCGGAAATTCGCTAAAAATAACAATGTTGCCTGATTTTATTTCTTATTGTATCTTAAATGATGTACGGGACTTATACCATAGTAAATTAGTTTAATAAGTTTAATTACAATTATGTCTAGTATCCCGTTTAAAAAAGAAGCTATTTGAATAATAATGATAAATGATGGTTTGCTTACAAATTTGTAGCTCTAAATCGCGTGTTTTAACATAAAACAACATAGCTGACATTTGTATAGTACACACTTCTCTATCACAATAAAAGGAATTTGACATATATTCTGGTTTGGGGGGTAAATCGGCAAGTTTGCGTTTCAGCAACTCATTTATATTCATTTTCCTCCCTTCAACGGTTGTCATCGGAATAATATTCAATTTGTATTCAAGCCTAATGCTCGCTGACTCTGAGTCCTTTTTTCGAATGAAATCAGTTTTGTCTTCGTTCGTATTGCTTTTTGATCGTGGAAGAGTGAAAATTAAAAAGTAAATGTGGATATTAAATTGAACTATAAAATTAAACTAAGTAGAGTAAACGGGAAAAATATGTTTCCCTTTTTTTGGTAATAGCTTTCTTATAATTTGACAGAGTTTAGATTCCAGTCACATTAAAGAAGGTATGTCGATTTCCATTACAAACGCATTGATCCTTTTCCTTTAGCATAGGTAGCATAATTGGCTGGGTAGCACAGTGGCTGTCGTGCTCGCTTCATAATCTGAAGTTCGCCAGATGAGGCGGTCCCACACTTCTCGCGAACACGCCTGAACATTCGGCCGAATATTCTCCCGAATGTTCACTGAACATTTGGTCCCGTATTTTCCTGCATGTATTCAAAAGTTCGTGCAGCTCCCATACTTCTCGCGAATACTCCGAACATTCGGAGTTCGGCCGAATGTTCGGCCGTGTTCGCGAGAAGTGTGGGACCGCCTTAGGCAAAATCCTGAGAAAATGTTGTAAATGTTCCATTTTGGATCCAGCTGTCATTGGTCATTGGGTAATTTGTTTGATTAATGATCAATCGGGCTTGGTCAGTAACAAGGCTAAACAAGGAATATCACCCATTCTACACTCATAATTCAATCATATTCGCCTTAAAATACGCCCTAGTCGGGTCGGCATCTTACAGAGATACTGAGTTATTGAACTTCTTTTAGCGAATTTCCTCTATAGAGAAGAAGCTATTACCGTAGTCGGCATGGTAAGACCTAGGCCCGGGACCATGATAACTTTTCGTTTTGAGGTCCCCAGAGCCCAAAAACACCATTCGTTCGAAACTGTATATATATATATATATTTATATATGTGTGTGTGTGTGTGTGTGTGTGTGTGTGTGTGTGTGTGTGTGTGTGTGTGTGTCCGTGAGCACGATAACTCTCGTAAAAATTATCCGATTTTGATGAAACTTGGTATAAACGTGTAAAGCAACATTTATGACTTTAAGTTCGAAAACCAGCCAGATCGCTCCATTCGAAGGGGTATTTTGGGGGGGTTTTGTACCCCAAAAATGGTTTTTTTGAATTTTTTATATATAATTTTTTAAATAGTCAAATTTTAGATTTTACCATTAGATTCAGCTTAAAAAACACACAATTTGGTATTTTCATCATTCCTCTACGTCAATTGGTTACCGAGATATTGAAAGTGCTAAACACAGTACCTTGTCTAATGTTATTTTTATGGAGGAAAAGAAGAATTTTATATCTCGCTTATTAGCGAATTTCCCCTATAGGGAAGAAGCTATTACCGTAGTCGGCATGGTAAGACCTAGGCCCGGGACCATGATAACTTTTCGTTTTGAGGTCCCCAGACCCCAAAAACACCATTCGTTCGAAACTGTATATATATATATATATATATATATATATATATATATATATATATATGTCCGTGAGCACGATAACTCTCGTAAAAATTATCCGATTTTGATGAAATTTGGTATAAACGTGTAAAGCAACATTTATGACTTTAAGTTCGAAAACCAGCCAGATCGCTTTATCCGAAGGGGTATTTTGGGGGGGTTTTATACCCCAAAAATGGGTTTTTTGAATTTTTTACATATAATTTTGGAAATAGTCAAATTTTAGATTTTACCATTAGATTCAGCTTAAAAAAACACACAATTTGGTATTTTGATCATTTCTCTACGTCAATTGGTTACCGAGATATTGAAAGTGCTAAACACAGTACGTTGTCTAATCTAATGTTATTCTTATGGAGGAAAATAAAAAAAAAAAAAACTGCATACTCAGCCACCATGTTATTCTTATGGAGAATAATTAAAATGTCATAAATCGTTTATTTATGAATGTATATTTATGAAACTTGGTATGTAGCTTTATGTGGTATTAAGGTAAATTTATATGCATTGGAAATTCACTGAGTACGCAGGTTTGCTGCTACGGGTGTATTTTTAAAACGACACAAGTCAGATAATCGGCCACCACAATACTACTGGACGGATTAAAACTATTTTGGTTTCAAATTGAAGCATTTGAACTATAGTTGAGCTATCGTTGTCATGTTTGGTATAATTTTTTTACACAAAGAAATTACTTTCCAATTTTAGCTCCCACAAGAGCCTATTTTAAATCTTCAACAACATCTCTTAGTAAAATCCATCAGCAAAAACTATTAATTGTTTACTCTACAAAATATTACAGTCAATGAATATTGAATATTATTTAAGAACATTCCTTTCTTATTGTTTCCGAGGAATCGAAAGTATTAAAATATATTCCTCCCCTTAAGATAAATACATTATTTTATAGAATTTATTTTTATTTTTCATTGAATAAAAATCTTGTTAAGTATAAATACAATGTGGAGATTCCAGCCTGCAATTTGCATTGTAACATTATTGTAACCATATCAGAAGAGAATCAATCGTGTTTTAATTACTTTTATTTCAGTGGTCTTTACAAGACAGATCTCGTTCAGTACGAATCAGGTTTTAAGTGATTGTTAGACTTACAATGATGGAGTCGTAACGCAAGTACCCGATAACGGCCCATAAACTTGGGTTATACGGTGCCGACCAGACGTGACGGCCCGGGATAAACAAACCTCCCCCGCCGCGCGGCGTGTCGCTAGCCTAACGGTTAGCGTCTTGGACTTCGGTTCACGGGTTCGAATCCCGGGATGCCCAAACAAATTTGAGGGGTTTGGACCGCTTTCTTTTAAAATCGTTTGTAATGTACTCTTAACAGAAATGCCACTGCCGTTAAAATAAAAAAAGCCTACGGGAGAATCGCTCAGTATCTAATTTGAACTATATGGGAAGATGGTTCAAGTGTTGTAAGTAACCTTTAGATTAACTGCTGACATTTTACTTTTAATACAAAACTACTAATCTTTTAATTTTCCTTTTTAGCGAATTTCCCCTATAGGGAAGAAGCTATTACCGTAGGTCTCATGGTAAGACTTAAGCCCGAGACCATGATAACTTTTCATTTTGAGGTCGCCAGATGCCAAAAACACCATTTGTTCAAATTTATATATGTGTGTGTGTGTGTGTGTCCGAAAGCACGATAACTCTCGTAAAAATGGTCCGATCTTAATGAAATTTGGTAAAAATGTGTAAAGTACCATTTATTTGAACAAGTTTGAAAACCAGACGAATCGCACCATCCGAAGGAGGTTTTTGGGGGGGTTGTACCCAAAATTTTTTTGGGGGTTTCCATATGTAATTATTATTTAAATCAAATTTCAATTTTCACCATTGAATTCAGCATAAAACAACAAACAATTTGGTATTTTAATCATTGCTCTACGTTAATTGGTTATTGAGATTTTGAAAGTGCTAACCAGTACGTTGTCTAGTATTATTCTTATGGAGAAAAATAAAAATTGTATATCTCGCTTTTTTATGAACATAAACTGACGAAATTTGGTACAAGGCTTCATCTGGTTGTGGTTTATTGTTTTTTGTACAAAAGCAGCAATCCCGTTGCAGCAAACCTAGGTACTTGGTCCCCATGTTATTCTTATGGAAAATAATTAAAATGTTATATATCGCTTATTTACGAATGTATATGGATGAAACTTGATACGTGACTTCATTAAGATGAATTCTATTGATATTTGCATAAAAATCCATTATTTTGTGTTACTTGTTGCAGCAAACCTGCGTACTCATCCCCTATGTTGTTCTTTATGAGAATAATTAATATTTTAAATATCGCTTGTTTGTAAATATATTTCTTATGAATCCTGTTAAGTGTTTTAATGTGTTATGTTATATATTCATTGGAAATTCTCTGAGTATGCAGGTTTGCTGTGACGGGGGTATTTACTTTCGCACTGGGGTGGGAAGGTGCAATTATTGGAAATTTAAATGGGTATGACACACAACCAGTTTTGTGAATGTGGGGCGGAGCGTCAAACTATGGACCACAGTTAATGACTGTCCCTTGAGCGCTTTCTCTGAAGGTTTGGCCGGCCTGCATGGAACAAGAGAGGCTGGACTCCATTGGCTTCGTGCCCTAGATTTAGCTCTGTGATGGGAGATCCTTTAATTATATTCTGAGCTTAACTAACGCAGGTAAACCATACCGAAGTTGTTTTGCTTCTTTTAAACTCTGAAATAGAAGGCAGCTGTGTAAGCCATAGGATATATATATTTATATTTAATTCCGTAAGCAAATCGGTCCCCACGAAATATCTCGAGCTAGCAAAAAGGTAGCATAGCTTGTGAGGATTCATTTTAAAGCTTGTGGGCCAAGGATGATGGGAAAAATATCAGAAATGTCAAAAATTACGTGGGCTACGCCCCACTGGACTTCAAAGATCATATGATTTTCTTATGGAAGTATTACTACAGTGTTTTTATTAATAAGCAAAATGAACTAATGATCAGCTGTGATTATCCACTTACAAAAAAAACACATGTTAGGGTTATAGCCCCTGTAAGCCCCTAGTACACTTTTAATTACGTTTTTTAAAGAATTTTTCTCGTTTGTTTTGTAAGTGTATTTTAATTAGCCTACTAAATCTGAAACATCTTTGTGACAACAGGGTATTACAGCTGAAAAGTAAAGAAGATCGGTTAGTAATTGCAGAATTATTTCATGAAGAAATGTATGAAAGAACATCTCAATTATAAAGGAATTATTTGAGTCTTGGAATTATTACTTGAAAATCCTTTTCTGAGATGTTCAAATCCTCTTTATACTTATTTTAGTTATAGAAAGTTAATTTTTCCCCCTTGACATTTTATTTATATGATACACTTTTAAATTCACATTTCCTCTAATGTATTATTATAGTGCGACTTGATTATACTCATCGAACATCGTACAAACGAACATTGTACAATTTTTTTCTTTCTTTTAAAATCCTTTAGGAATGCCCAAAATATGTGTGCTGCCTTTAAATAACTTTTAAACTACATCAACTGTTTATAATCACTATATACATTAATTTTATTTTTACCACCAGAAAATATACTTATATACAATACTAGTTGCTTGTATTCTTGTATTACTAATACTAGTTGTAGTACTAGTTGATTGTTGCTTGTATATTGACAAATATTTAGCTTCAAACATACAGTTTAAGTTTTATTGGATGTACTGTTTACTGGAAATTAAAAAAATATTAATGTTTACATTTGACACTTGATTGTTTTACAAAAATATACATAAGTTGAAGGTGGTTTTTAATTTATTTTAAAGTGTTCAACTTTTTTGTACTTTAAGGATATTTTAAGGGAAAATAAGGGAAAAACGAAAAATTGGGGTTATCAGGTTATTCCCAACCTAATTTGTATGAATTTTCCAAGTGTCAGCCTTCCTAGGTCTTTCAATTGTTTAAAAAACTTGGAAAAATACACGGATATCTCATTTATTTTCTAAAGGAATTATATATTAATATGAAAAAGGGTAAAGGGCCTTTATGATCTTCCCTTTCCTACGAAAATCATTTCGAATTCTTAAACAAAATAAGTTAATAAATTAATTGCATTGTCTTTCAGCATTGTAAGGCCTAAAACGGTAATATTTCATATAATGAGACTTATTTGAAAACTGTACTGCCTTTTTATTCTCTACTCTCTACAAATTTTTTTGGGGGTTTCCATATGTAATTATTATTTAAATCAAATTTCAATTTTCACCATTGAATTCAGCATAAAACAACAAACAATTTGGTATTTTAATCATTGCTCTACGTTAATTGGTTATTGAGATTTTGAAAGTGCTAACCAGTACGTTGTCTAGTATTATTCTTATGGAGAAAAATAAAAATTGTATATCTCGCTTTTTTATGAACATAAACTGACGAAATTTGGTACAAGGCTTCATCTGGTTGTGGTTTATTGTTTTTTGTACAAAAGCAGCAATCCCGTTGCAGCAAACCTAGGTACTTGGTCCCCATGTTATTCTTATGGAAAATAATTAAAATGTTATATATCGCTTATTTACGAATGTATATGGATGAAACTTGATACGTGACTTCATTAAGATGAATTCTATTGATATTTGCATAAAAATCCATTATTTTGTGTTACTTGTTGCAGCAAACCTGCGTACTCATCCCCTATGTTGTTCTTTATGAGAATAATTAATATTTTAAATATCGCTTGTTTGTAAATATATTTCTTATGAATCCTGTTAAGTGTTTTAATGTGTTATGTTATATATTCATTGGAAATTCTCTGAGTATGCAGGTTTGCTGTGACGGGGGTATTTACTTTCGCACTGGGGTGGGAAGGTGCAATTATTGGAAATTTAAATGGGTATGACACACAACCAGTTTTGTGAATGTGGGGCGGAGCGTCAAACTATGGACCACAGTTAATGACTGTCCCTTGAGCGCTTTCTCTGAAGGTTTGGCCGGCCTGCATGGAACAAGAGAGGCTGGACTCCATTGGCTTCGTGCCCTAGATTTAGCTCTGTGATGGGAGATCCTTTAATTATATTCTGAGCTTAACTAACGCAGGTAAACCATACCGAAGTTGTTTTGCTTCTTTTAAACTCTGAAATAGAAGGCAGCTGTGTAAGCCATAGGATATATATATTTATATTTAATTCCGTAAGCAAATCGGTCCCCACGAAATATCTCGAGCTAGCAAAAAGGTAGCATAGCTTGTGAGGATTCATTTTAAAGCTTGTGGGCCAAGGATGATGGGAAAAATATCAGAAATGTCAAAAATTACGTGGGCTACGCCCCACTGGACTTCAAAGATCATATGATTTTCTTATGGAAGTATTACTACAGTGTTTTTATTAATAAGCAAAATGAACTAATGATCAGCTGTGATTATCCACTTACAAAAAAAACACATGTTAGGGTTATAGCCCCTGTAAGCCCCTAGTACACTTTTAATTACGTTTTTTAAAGAATTTTTCTCGTTTGTTTTGTAAGTGTATTTTAATTAGCCTACTAAATCTGAAACATCTTTGTGACAACAGGGTATTACAGCTGAAAAGTAAAGAAGATCGGTTAGTAATTGCAGAATTATTTCATGAAGAAATGTATGAAAGAACATCTCAATTATAAAGGAATTATTTGAGTCTTGGAATTATTACTTGAAAATCCTTTTCTGAGATGTTCAAATCCTCTTTATACTTATTTTAGTTATAGAAAGTTAATTTTTCCCCCTTGACATTTTATTTATATGATACACTTTTAAATTCACATTTCCTCTAATGTATTATTATAGTGCGACTTGATTATACGCATCGAACATCGTACAAACGAACATTGTACAATTTTTTTCTTTCTTTTAAAATCCTTTAGGAATGCCCAAAATATGTGTGCTGCCTTTAAATAACTTTTAAACTACATCAACTGTTTATAATCACTATATACATTAATTTTATTTTTACCACCAGAAAATATACTTATATACAATACTAGTTGCTTGTATTCTTGTATTACTAATACTAGTTGTAGTACTAGTTGATTGTTGCTTGTATATTGACAAATATTTAGCTTCAAACATACAGTTTAAGTTTTATTGGATGTACTGTTTACTGGAAATTAAAAAAATATTAATGTTTACATTTGACACTTGATTGTTTTACAAAAATATACATAAGTTGAAGGTGGTTTTTAATTTATTTTAAAGTGTTCAACTTTTTTGTACTTTAAGGATATTTTAAGGGAAAATAAGGGAAAAACGAAAAATTGGGGTTATCAGGTTATTCCCAACCTAATTTGTATGAATTTTCCAAGTGTCAGCCTTCCTAGGTCTTTCAATTGTTTAAAAAACTTGGAAAAATACACGGATATCTCATTTATTTTCTAAAGGAATTATATATTAATATGAAAAAGGGTAAAGGGCCTTTATGATCTTCCCTTTCCTACGAAAATCATTTCGAATTCTTAAACAAAATAAGTTAATAAATTAATTGCATTGTCTTTCAGCATTGTAAGGCCTAAAACGGTAATATTTCATATAATGAGACTTATTTGAAAACTGTACTGCCTTTTTATTCTCTACTCTCTACAAATTTTTTTGGGGGTTTCCATATGTAATTATTATTTAAATCAAATTTCAATTTTCACCATTGAATTCAGCATAAAACAACAAACAATTTGGTATTTTAATCATTGCTCTACGTTAATTGGTTATTGAGATTTTGAAAGTGCTAACCAGTACGTTGTCTAGTATTATTCTTATGGAGAAAAATAAAAATTGTATATCTCGCTTTTTTATGAACATAAACTGACGAAATTTGGTACAAGGCTTCATCTGGTTGTGGTTTATTGTTTTTTGTACAAAAGCAGCAATCCCGTTGCAGCAAACCTAGGTACTTGGTCCCCATGTTATTCTTATGGAAAATAATTAAAATGTTATATATCGCTTATTTACGAATGTATATGGATGAAACTTGATACGTGACTTCATTAAGATGAATTCTATTGATATTTGCATAAAAATCCATTATTTTGTGTTACTTGTTGCAGCAAACCTGCGTACTCATCCCCTATGTTGTTCTTTATGAGAATAATTAATATTTTAAATATCGCTTGTTTGTAAATATATTTCTTATGAATCCTGTTAAGTGTTTTAATGTGTTATGTTATATATTCATTGGAAATTCTCTGAGTATGCAGGTTTGCTGTGACGGGGGTATTTACTTTCGCACTGGGGTGGGAAGGTGCAATTATTGGAAATTTAAATGGGTATGACACACAACCAGTTTTGTGAATGTGGGGCGGAGCGTCAAACTATGGACCACAGTTAATGACTGTCCCTTGAGCGCTTTCTCTGAAGGTTTGGCCGGCCTGCATGGAACAAGAGAGGCTGGACTCCATTGGCTTCGTGCCCTAGATTTAGCTCTGTGATGGGAGATCCTTTAATTATATTCTGAGCTTAACTAACGCAGGTAAACCATACCGAAGTTGTTTTGCTTCTTTTAAACTCTGAAATAGAAGGCAGCTGTGTAAGCCATAGGATATATATATTTATATTTAATTCCGTAAGCAAATCGGTCCCCACGAAATATCTCGAGCTAGCAAAAAGGTAGCATAGCTTGTGAGGATTCATTTTAAAGCTTGTGGGCCAAGGATGATGGGAAAAATATCAGAAATGTCAAAAATTACGTGGGCTACGCCCCACTGGACTTCAAAGATCATATGATTTTCTTATGGAAGTATTACTACAGTGTTTTTATTAATAAGCAAAATGAACTAATGATCAGCTGTGATTATCCACTTACAAAAAAAACACATGTTAGGGTTATAGCCCCTGTAAGCCCCTAGTACACTTTTAATTACGTTTTTTAAAGAATTTTTCTCGTTTGTTTTGTAAGTGTATTTTAATTAGCCTACTAAATCTGAAACATCTTTGTGACAACAGGGTATTACAGCTGAAAAGTAAAGAAGATCGGTTAGTAATTGCAGAATTATTTCATGAAGAAATGTATGAAAGAACATCTCAATTATAAAGGAATTATTTGAGTCTTGGAATTATTACTTGAAAATCCTTTTCTGAGATGTTCAAATCCTCTTTATACTTATTTTAGTTATAGAAAGTTAATTTTTCCCCCTTGACATTTTATTTATATGATACACTTTTAAATTCACATTTCCTCTAATGTATTATTATAGTGCGACTTGATTATACGCATCGAACATCGTACAAACGAACATTGTACAATTTTTTTCTTTCTTTTAAAATCCTTTAGGAATGCCCAAAATATGTGTGCTGCCTTTAAATAACTTTTAAACTACATCAACTGTTTATAATCACTATATACATTAATTTTATTTTTACCACCAGAAAATATACTTATATACAATACTAGTTGCTTGTATTCTTGTATTACTAATACTAGTTGTAGTACTAGTTGATTGTTGCTTGTATATTGACAAATATTTAGCTTCAAACATACAGTTTAAGTTTTATTGGATGTACTGTTTACTGGAAATTAAAAAAATATTAATGTTTACATTTGACACTTGATTGTTTTACAAAAATATACATAAGTTGAAGGTGGTTTTTAATTTATTTTAAAGTGTTCAACTTTTTTGTACTTTAAGGATATTTTAAGGGAAAATAAGGGAAAAACGAAAAATTGGGGTTATCAGGTTATTCCCAACCTAATTTGTATGAATTTTCCAAGTGTCAGCCTTCCTAGGTCTTTCAATTGTTTAAAAAACTTGGAAAAATACACGGATATCTCATTTATTTTCTAAAGGAATTATATATTAATATGAAAAAGGGTAAAGGGCCTTTATGATCTTCCCTTTCCTACGAAAATCATTTCGAATTCTTAAACAAAATAAGTTAATAAATTAATTGCATTGTCTTTCAGCATTGTAAGGCCTAAAACGGTAATATTTCATATAATGAGACTTATTTGAAAACTGTACTGCCTTTTTATTCTCTACTCTCTACAAATTTTTTTGGGGGTTTCCATATGTAATTATTATTTAAATCAAATTTCAATTTTCACCATTGAATTCAGCATAAAACAACAAACAATTTGGTATTTTAATCATTGCTCTACGTTAATTGGTTATTGAGATTTTGAAAGTGCTAACCAGTACGTTGTCTAGTATTATTCTTATGGAGAAAAATAAAAATTGTATATCTCGCTTTTTTATGAACATAAACTGACGAAATTTGGTACAAGGCTTCATCTGGTTGTGGTTTATTGTTTTTTGTACAAAAGCAGCAATCCCGTTGCAGCAAACCTAGGTACTTGGTCCCCATGTTATTCTTATGGAAAATAATTAAAATGTTATATATCGCTTATTTACGAATGTATATGGATGAAACTTGATACGTGACTTCATTAAGATGAATTCTATTGATATTTGCATAAAAATCCATTATTTTGTGTTACTTGTTGCAGCAAACCTGCGTACTCATCCCCTATGTTGTTCTTTATGAGAATAATTAATATTTTAAATATCGCTTGTTTGTAAATATATTTCTTATGAATCCTGTTAAGTGTTTTAATGTGTTATGTTATATATTCATTGGAAATTCTCTGAGTATGCAGGTTTGCTGTGACGGGGGTATTTACTTTCGCACTGGGGTGGGAAGGTGCAATTATTGGAAATTTAAATGGGTATGACACACAACCAGTTTTGTGAATGTGGGGCGGAGCGTCAAACTATGGACCACAGTTAATGACTGTCCCTTGAGCGCTTTCTCTGAAGGTTTGGCCGGCCTGCATGGAACAAGAGAGGCTGGACTCCATTGGCTTCGTGCCCTAGATTTAGCTCTGTGATGGGAGATCCTTTAATTATATTCTGAGCTTAACTAACGCAGGTAAACCATACCGAAGTTGTTTTGCTTCTTTTAAACTCTGAAATAGAAGGCAGCTGTGTAAGCCATAGGATATATATATTTATATTTAATTCCGTAAGCAAATCGGTCCCCACGAAATATCTCGAGCTAGCAAAAAGGTAGCATAGCTTGTGAGGATTCATTTTAAAGCTTGTGGGCCAAGGATGATGGGAAAAATATCAGAAATGTCAAAAATTACGTGGGCTACGCCCCACTGGACTTCAAAGATCATATGATTTTCTTATGGAAGTATTACTACAGTGTTTTTATTAATAAGCAAAATGAACTAATGATCAGCTGTGATTATCCACTTACAAAAAAAACACATGTTAGGGTTATAGCCCCTGTAAGCCCCTAGTACACTTTTAATTACGTTTTTTAAAGAATTTTTCTCGTTTGTTTTGTAAGTGTATTTTAATTAGCCTACTAAATCTGAAACATCTTTGTGACAACAGGGTATTACAGCTGAAAAGTAAAGAAGATCGGTTAGTAATTGCAGAATTATTTCATGAAGAAATGTATGAAAGAACATCTCAATTATAAAGGAATTATTTGAGTCTTGGAATTATTACTTGAAAATCCTTTTCTGAGATGTTCAAATCCTCTTTATACTTATTTTAGTTATAGAAAGTTAATTTTTCCCCCTTGACATTTTATTTATATGATACACTTTTAAATTCACATTTCCTCTAATGTATTATTATAGTGCGACTTGATTATACGCATCGAACATCGTACAAACGAACATTGTACAATTTTTTTCTTTCTTTTAAAATCCTTTAGGAATGCCCAAAATATGTGTGCTGCCTTTAAATAACTTTTAAACTACATCAACTGTTTATAATCACTATATACATTAATTTTATTTTTACCACCAGAAAATATACTTATATACAATACTAGTTGCTTGTATTCTTGTATTACTAATACTAGTTGTAGTACTAGTTGATTGTTGCTTGTATATTGACAAATATTTAGCTTCAAACATACAGTTTAAGTTTTATTGGATGTACTGTTTACTGGAAATTAAAAAAATATTAATGTTTACATTTGACACTTGATTGTTTTACAAAAATATACATAAGTTGAAGGTGGTTTTTAATTTATTTTAAAGTGTTCAACTTTTTTGTACTTTAAGGATATTTTAAGGGAAAATAAGGGAAAAACGAAAAATTGGGGTTATCAGGTTATTCCCAACCTAATTTGTATGAATTTTCCAAGTGTCAGCCTTCCTAGGTCTTTCAATTGTTTAAAAAACTTGGAAAAATACACGGATATCTCATTTATTTTCTAAAGGAATTATATATTAATATGAAAAAGGGTAAAGGGCCTTTATGATCTTCCCTTTCCTACGAAAATCATTTCGAATTCTTAAACAAAATAAGTTAATAAATTAATTGCATTGTCTTTCAGCATTGTAAGGCCTAAAACGGTAATATTTCATATAATGAGACTTATTTGAAAACTGTACTGCCTTTTTATTCTCTACTCTCATGATAGACTTACCATCAGGTCGTGTCTGTGTGTGTTTTTTTTTTTTTTTTTTTTTTTTTTTTTTTTTTTTTTTTTTTTTAGAGAGAGACGAGGGAAAAATATATTTACGCACACAGGTGGCCAACCTGTAGTGTGGGTTAGTTATCGTAGGCCCGGTGGGACTCCTTTAAAAAATTGACTGCCCAATAAAAACCCCCTCTACTCTTTAGAACTCTAACCTGGGATTGTTTGTCACATTACTTCAGGCTATGCCTAAATTTGACTTAAGCCCGCAGGGCTCGCTTCGTTTCCAGCCTTCTGACCGTTCACTCTAGTCCGCTTCCCGGTCTAGATCAACCTTTTTTCTGCGGAGGATACCCCAGTTGTCCTCACCTTCCATCATCTTTTCGCAGACCATATCCACGGAAAATGCACCCAGTGAACGCGTGGCCCCCAAGCGGGGCTTCCCAACGCAGACAGCGGAAAAAGTGTGTTCCGCGTCGTCAGGAACGCCCGGCCAGTAGATGCAATCCGGTGAATCGACTTTCTCCATCGGATGCAGGTACGACCTGAAATAGCCGTGACCTGTGAGGAACTGTGTTAGGTAGTAATCTACCTCGCTGTGCCGACGTTCCATTCACGATTGGACTTGCTTGACGAGTCTCGTAGTCCATCGTTCCCGGGTCTCCTGTTCCCAGCTATGTTACCATTCTATGTTACCATTCCATTCTATGTTCTAGCTATGTTAGCTAGGTGCGGGAGCGCTCTTCGGATCTGGCCACGACCTTACCGATTTCGCCTTGTCTCTGATAAATCGCCTTCATCTCCCGAGCTTGACAGGGATGACTCCAGCGACCACCAGGACGGCTGGTTTGGATACTGTACGGTAGGCGGAACACACTCTGAGCGCAGCTTGACGTTGTACTCGAGCGAGCCGTATCCAATAAATATCTTCATTGAGAGCGTCTGCCCACACCTCAGCTCCGTACATGAGCACAGACTGGACTGCAGATATCAATAAACGTCTTTTGCTAGACCTGGTACCCCCGACATTGGCTATCAGCTTGCTAAGATATGCGACTCCCTTAGTAGCCTTGTCCGCCGTACGAAAGATCTGGTCCCTCCAGCTTAACTTAACTTTTCCACCATGACTCCGAGGTATTTGGCGGCACGCGTGGTCTGAACGACTTCCTTTCCCACTCGCAGTGGGATGGCGGTGTCTATCCTTTTCTTTGTTAGGATCACGATTCTGTCTTGCTCAAGGCGAGAGAGAGACCGTGATCAGACATCCAAGCGTTAACTACACGCACCACTTGGTTCAGCTTTCATCCGGGCCGAGTATTGAACCCTGTGCAGCACCATCCATCGCAGCATCCATCGTCCGCGTTCCATCTGTCGGGTCGTAAATCAAGAGCCTGGGGCGTAGATAGTTTTTGATGAGCCACAACAGACACGATGGGATGCGGAAGGTGTTTCGCAGTGCATCCAACATATCGATTACATAATTCTTGACATCAAGCATAACAAGAAGCACTACTCGACGGGAGGAATGGATTTAGCTCTCAGCTCTTACCCGTGTTTTTAACCTCCGTAATTGCGTCAATTTTTGATCGCCCCTTTCTAAATCCGTACTTTCGGGGGCACAGATCCCCGGCAGCTTCCACGGAAGAATTCAGTCGGGAGCTAATCATCTTTTCAAAATGTTTCCCTGCGGTGTCCAACATGCATAAAGGCCTGTAGGAAGACGGCAGGTCAGGGTCACCTTTCCCCTTGCCGATGAGTAAAAGTCTAGCCGTTTTCCAACGAGTAGGGAACATCCCCTCGGATAGGCAGGTATTGTATGTATTCAGCAACAACCGGAGATTTACAGAAAATACTTTCTTCAGGGCCTCGCTGGGGATCCCATTAGGTCCAGGAGCCTTGTTGCTCTTCAGGGGAAGAACAGAAGTTTCCAACTCCTCAGTGTTGAAAAGGGGACAGTCCTTTACCCGTCCAAAATAAAATAATGGGCACACAGAATTTTCTGGAAACAGGGCGGTGACGATACTCTCCACGGTGGCGCCCTCCATGAAGGAAGCTGGGGATCAGGCGCCGAGTTTCTGAGTTACAACTCTGTAACCCAGGCCCCATGGATCGGAATTGACATCCTCCCGAAGTTTCCTCCAACAGTCAGCCTTGCTCCGATTGATGGCCCTGCGGAGACACTTTCTTGCAGCTTTATAGGTCTCCGACTTACGAACTCTGTCTTCGGGAATTCTTGCTCTCGTGGTGGCTCGTCTGGCTCTTAAACATGTCTGCGGATGCTCTGTTCCGCGATATCTTCAGTCCACCAGTATACGGGTTGCTTGTCGCGCCGGGGTTTCCTGCACGGCACAGACTGGTCTTGGCATCAGATTCACCAGATTGAGCAGGATCCTCCTGAGCTCCCCGTAAGATGGGACCTGGGTGAACTTGGCCACGTCCAGCTTGTTTGTGTTCAGCGGTGAGGCCCTTCCCGAGATGCGGGTACTCTACGCTGTCCGACATTAACATTTAATACAATAAATTGGTAGTCACTACCCATGTAATCCTCCACTACTCTCCAGTCAGAGATCCTCGATAGAACGCAAGAGCCGGGTAAGTGCCCCAAAGCGTTCCCACCGAGGCCTTTCTTCTTGCAGAGGAAACAGGAGAGACTGGAGGTACACTCCTTCCTCTTATGTCCTTCGTCACCGCACTGAAGGCAATACTTTCTTAAGTCGTGCCCCTTGCAGTTTCGGGAGGAATGCCCATACCCGAGGCAGGGGAAACACCGCGGGACAACCACCCTCCGTCTGAGCACAGACAAAGGAACCTATTCTATAAAGATTCCTTTGACTGTGGTCTGAGCCTGCAATTTACCCACCCTACCTTTAAGCACTGGAGACTCAGCAGCTTGTTGGCTTGTTTCTCGCCCATCTCGGTGACCGCCATCCGCTGCCGGCTCCGGTTTGGCTTCTTCAGCCAAACCTTCAATCCTCCTGTTCCCCTGACAGCTCAGGTACAGCTTTTTTAATGGCCTCAGAAACTTCATTTCTGCTGATACCTCAAAATCAGGATTTCAACCGTGTCTGTGAGTATGGTATAAATATATGTTATAATACGTTTATTTTATTATCTCTACTACCTTTTATGTAAATATATTTAAGGGTGCGCCGTACCTCCCTTCCGCACGCTCAAGTAAGGGGTTTGCATCTCCCTCATTGTAGGCTCAATTGTTAACCAATTAAAAATAATTTGATGTTATTTAATTCAATAAATGTTCATCTAGAGATCATACGATTTAAAAATCGTGATTTAAATTCAAAATAAGTGGTAGGCCATTAGTAATGTTCTCAAATTAAGCGTTTTTCTAAAGATTCCTAACGTATGGAGAAAAATTATTTTGGAGAAAAGGAACCCTAGATTGGAATCTGAAAAGTGTGAAACTGCAAATAGTTTGGTAGAAATCTGTAAAATAATAGTGCGATCGAGGAGAACAAAATGGTCTTCAAGCGTAAATATGCATGGCCCTGCTTGTTGGCGGCGCCGGCGCGGCGCTAAACAACAATGAATTCAATCTGGGTAGGGCGCACCCTTAAGATCACACAGAATTTTCTAATCTGAGCAGTTGGATGAAACTTGTAAATTTCTTCTGCAAGGCTTTAATGCGTTTGGATTAGAAATCAAGTTAAGTACAATGAAATTTACCTACGAGTTTAGATCAATTTTAATTTTCAAAGAAATCTGGAAGTATCTGACAACATCAGAATATCTCAGTGACCTTTTAAAAACTGTCAGTAATCTGTTTTCAAATAACGAGTTATCCTCGTTATAATGATATAAATGTAGCATTTAAAAGTCTTTGATTGTTCAAGAGTACAAGTGATTGTTAATTACTTTACGACTTATGAACTTTTTACTGAAGCATAATAAAATGTAAGGGGACAACTTGCGTTCTTTTGTGCGGTATTCAACCAACTCTTTCACAAAATATTCTATTGTTTTCTTAGAAAAGTTTTAATGACTTAACTTGGTCTCTAAGAATATTAAACAATCAACTACTACAAAAGCCCCTGTCCTCAATTAAGATAAGAATTTCCGTTACCTCCAATAACTTGATCTTAATAGACCAATCAATGACTAAATACTTTGACTTTTTTATACTGCAACTTTTTTGTGTATATCACCCTAAATATTCCTCACGTAAAATTGATTTATTAAATATTGTTAATGAATTAATAAAAGAGGCAAATCAATGGAAATAGTGCGTGCCAAATAACAACTTATAACACTTGAAAAAAAAAACTAAAATTGATGCATTGTTTATTTGCTGTAGTAATAATAATATAGCTGAATTCCATGTTTGGTATAAAACTCTTACAAACACTTTTAAGTTATTTGACATTTAAAGATTGCTACAAAACAAATGCATAACTTTATCAGTAACTTAATAATAAAACAATTAAATACCTCTAATTGACTGATTTGTTCGAGACTAACGATAATAATATAGTAATAATAATAATAATGTTTATTTACAGGACGTGTACCAATAGACATAACTACAAATAGTTTACTTTATATTTAGGTTTCTGCTTGTGATATGTTACAAAACAAACACAAACCATTGAAACATTAGCAAACGAATGAATACTAAAAGATTGTGTAGATTGTGTGGTTAGTATCTACTAGTTTAATTCGTTTACTCATAGGAATTTCAAGGCATGAACTTGTATGCAGTTTAATATAATACAGTAAGTTAATACAGTCTACTATAAACAGTTTATTATAGACTACGGTACTTATAATTGATTTATAGTTGTTGGAAGCATTAAACAAGAAGCAAAGTCCACTTTTCGCATTTGCCAGCCTTTCCCTTGCCCTCCCCTTACACGATAGTTTAGAAAGAACATATCAACCAACCCCATGTACAAGGAACTGAATGTAGAGAACCTTTCAATGGGTAAGTCACTCCTTATTCCAATCGTTATTAAACATAATAAAGTTGTTATCGTAAATTTAAGATGATTTGAGAACTTGGATAATCACGATTATTTTTCTAAGCAATATTCAACAATGGCATATTCATACAACTGGTATACTGACAATCAATGTTCTGAGGAATATTTCACAATGTATTCATACTACTTGTAGACTTGCAATAAATATTTTTGATATGAAGCAAATGCAGAGACAACGATTTTTACACTTGGTATTACTGCAGGAATGTACGCGAAACCCTCGCTATGATTAAATATATCATAGCTACTCTTTTACTCTTCCGATTAAAACAAAGATTGAAAGGCAAAACCTAATACGATGTGTCGGGTGTTTGGGGCTGTTTACGTTTTCTGATCTAAAGAGATCTACTGAGATATCATTTGAACACCGGATAAAGATTAGTTATGACTACTTTTTGGAGACATATCAACTTCAACTAAATAATTTTAAACCTCCTGAATAGACCAATCAAAATAACGAAAATTGTTGGTGAAATGCTTTACATTACGAACTGGTCCGTGATGAAACACAAAATTAGAGTTCTTCTAAGGAACATTACAAAATATAGAAACTTTCACTTAAACTAAGGAACACACAAAAACCAAATAAACTATAAAGTGGTTCTACATGAGCAGTATTACACGGTAAAATCAGAAAACTCAGACGAATTTCTCTTTACAAGCTATAACTTTACAAATTAAAAGTTTATACCAACTCGAGGCAAAAATAACAAACTTTAAAGTGTTTGAAAGTGCTATGTTTAAATCCTACCACACTTTATCAATTCAGCGAGTTTGGTTGTTTATAATTTGTAATATAAACTTATACGGTACATAATTCTAATGTATTTTTAAAGGCTGTACACACATACTACACACCAACTAATTATTTTGTCTTTTACCTAAATTGAAATTTTAAAATATTTAAAACTGGTAATATTATGTTCACATTTTTATTTTTATTTTTCAAAATAAATATATTTGCTGTGTGTTATACAATCATCTTTCTTGTGCATGTTTCTGCAACATCCACTTTGTTTACTTCGACTTAAGAAAGCAAATTATGAAGAAACAAGGGCCTCCCTTCAATCCACCAGCTGTGCATTTAGTTAAGTAAGTAATAATCGAATTATGCTTAGCAAATTCAGCTAACTCATCTAATAGTTTTAATTTGAATAAAGGGGTTGCCCTTAAAACCCTAATACTAGCACCATTCACAAAGCCTTTATTTGAATTTAAGTGTTTCGGAAGACTGCAGACGTATCACTCATCCATTGACAATTAATGTTTTCAGACCCCTTATTTTTTGCCTTCTCTTCAAATAATGCATACACAACTTTAATTTATTGATATATTAATTGGATTCTCCATCAAACAACTCGATCTATTGAGCTTAAATTTAGGAGGACTACAACTCAATAACCCAAAGTAAACATAAACATAATCGCGTTTCGAAAATGCTATTGGCTGAACCTTCTATGACAATTGTATGACCATCTACTTTTACTATCGCTTACTTTTCAGTTGATTACTAAACCGATTTAAATTTTTCGAGGTGGTTCAAAAGATTTATTACGGAGTGTAGCACCCAAATCTGTTGTAACCCAAGGGTCAAACATTCACAACGGAAAGCAGCGTGCGCACTTGTTAACCCACGGGTGAACGGATAGCTTGCACTTTGTGTCTGACACCCATTATACTATTACTTATAGATGAATTTTGTTGACGTTAGACTTAGGTTTCTGCTTGTTCATGCATTTTCAGTGAAAACACTATTGTGTGATATAAGAAATAGTACATGGGGGCCGAGCTTTGCTCGGGGGAAGGCCAGTCAGTTTGTTTAGATGACTTGGAGTAATATTTCATCACTTCCCCCTACTGATAATCAGATTTGTATAACTTATTTGTCCCTTTTCTACATTTCTAAGGTGACTACAGTTGTTATTTATAGCTCAATGTCCCTTGATTTATTTTACTACTCTATATTTGTAATCTTCACCCAAATCTTTTAATCTCTGCTCTCAGGAAACCACATGATAATAATCATAAACAACATGAGTATTACTTGTATTACTTTTACAGTTCCCTAGTTGATTATGAACAGCTGTTACAATTATTTTGTTTTGATTAGAAACTCCATAAGCCCAATGTTAATTTTTTAACTTTTAATTTTAGTTTTTTTACATTATTTGATTTTTCCTGGGGATGAGGCCTGTCTAGAAGTTATTTTTATCCCATAAATTAGTTATTTCGAACATTTGAAGGAAATCGTTGGAGCCATTTTTGAGATCAGTGTCGCAAGCAAACCTTACTTATATTAGAGTATAGGATAGGATTAAAATATTTTTCCTTGAGTAAATTTTTCCTAAAGGATTCCCCTTGCAGTGATAATAAACTCGCATCATGAGGTTATCCTCAGGGACGGCCTGAAAGCAAGTTAGTGTAAACCACAGTCCGCCAGAATAATATGCAGGATAAAGGAAGAATAACGGTGTTGGGGGCCCAAACAGTTGGTAAGTAACATTAATACTAATAAAGCAACAAAGCAGAGCTCAGGGCAACATTGGGTTGGGGTGCCGTAACTTCTAAACTTTACTAATGTTCTACATGTATTAAAATGCTAAGTAAATAGCATTAAACACGAAAATATACCTAATTACTTAGTTATGTTTTTTAATTATCTGTCGAAACCTCTATTATCGTCATATTAGAAATTGCACAGTTAAAACACACTCACGATTGATTTAATAGTTTTCTCCTTTTTTATGAAAAGGGAACAATCAACAATTTTATAATTTTAATTTTAAAAATTTGTGGATGGCATTAGTGGCAAAATTTACTTTTTTACAACCAAAGAACAACTCATGCAAGTATGATGGGACAAGTTTAGGGCAGCTTAGAGTGCAGGAGTTCATTTTGATACTCTTCAACCTGAAGTACAACCTTTACGTACTTTTTATTGATAGTCGTTCATATGTGTAGTGTAAAATTTGTATTTCTTAAATGTTTGTTCACATTCAAATATCTTGAAAGGTTGCATTAAATACTGATAGAAAAAGTCAGGAACTGTAGATTATTATAAATATTTCTTTAAACCTAACATTGATCAAATCATCAAACCTTTTATATTCCTTCCTTGTTTTACTGATCACTTTAAATGTAAGTACAAAGTATGCATGCGACCAAAGTACTCAGGGTAAAATTTAATAATGAAATTTATAGAGGTTAAAGTACTGTTTTTGAATAGTCATTTCATTTACCGTAATTTAATTTCACTATTTCAACTTTTTAATGTGTATTCTGTTTTATTTATTAAATTTGTCTATATATCTTTAACCATTAGGTTTGTATGTATTGAACCATCAGGTGTATATAAAATATATAAAAAATAAATATAAATATATATAAAATTAGGGCTAAAACACCCAATTTGAGATATACATTGTATATTAAATTTATTTACCACTAATCAGTTTAAAACAACATTCAAATACATATCAAATAACATCATTTAAACCTTTGGACTTTTCTTAATTTTTTAAGCTTTGATTAGAGTAAATTAAATATATATCTATAATACGCTAAGGCAATTTTTTTGTGCAGAACTACGTTACTTCTGTACGATTGACTTACGCACACAACCTTTGAATAAGTTTGTTGTACAAAACGGTCAATTTAGTTTTCGGAGGGAAATGTTGACGTAAATCTTATTTTGCATAACGCATGGGCAAATCTACTCTATACATGGCCACACAGGTAAAATGGATGGTTTATGTGTAAATTTTTATATTAAATTTGTTGTTATTTTTTACCTTGGGAACCTCTTTATTTTGCATATTGAGTTTAAAACCCGTTTATCAGGTTTATTACTGATTGTATTTTAATTCGAACTAGCGTTCGCCCAGAGATCGAAATTCGACCTAAAATCATTGTTTGCATAATGGCTTTTTGCGTGATTTTTTGCCTAATACTGCGTGAACAGTTAAATAAAAAAACACCCACAGCTCTGATGTACCTAGCTGAGGTACTCATAATGTATGTTATTAATTGAATAAGTGTGTTGTTGATCTGATTTCTTTGTTTTTATATTAGTACTAGCTGTGTACCCGTCCTCCGTACGGGTTGTATGTATACAAAATAGATTAATTAAAGAAAATAATAACTCTTTGAATTTTAAAGTACTTAAATTAGGCCTACATTTAAACAATTAAATCAAAGTTAAGGAAATATACTGGCAGATAGTTCGAGTACTGTTACTAACTCGAGGAACTCTATCGGGGAGTGAACGGCGTGGTCATGGTTAAAAGAACGGAGTTAAAAAATGTATGTGTTCGTTCCTCACTTTGGAAGAGACCTACCTTTGTCTTGATCTCCGTTGCTTGTTCATTCGTGGGTGTGAGGATGGCACAATCACAGAGCCAGGCACTTTACAAATTAAACTGTTTATGAACCTCGGTAAAAAACTGTCGATCAGTAAATCCTGTTATTCAACGATTGTGCCGAGTGAAGGAGAGATGTTTATGAGACTACATTTGTTTTAAATATCCCGTTCTCAACTTTTAAAAGGGCATAAGAAAACTCCTCAACCCCTTGATCTTCTCCAAAATACATATTTATATTTACTGTTAAGTTCAGACGCTCAGTGGTCGACTACATAAAAGATCTATGAGAGGCCTTAGCTCTTATTCACCCATGTCTCACGCACGACAAAGGGTCTGTGTGAAATCTCCAGAGAACAACACCGTGACTCCCCATTATAGTCATGATGTTGTTTCTTATATTTTTTAAGGTACCAAATTTCAGCTCTATCGATTTAGTAGTTGGTGTGTGAGAATTAGTACGCTTATAATAAAGGCCAGTGGGCCAGACCCCTGATATTTGTATCTGGAGTTGGTCTGTTTTGAGCTATTAGCTACCAAATTTCAGCTCTATCAGTCCAGTAATAGGTGTAACATTGTTAAATGATTGTATTTTGAAATTCCGGGGGGCGAAGCCCTTAAAAATTTCGTATCAGGAATAGGCTTGCGTTTTGTTCTGATGAATTAGTTATGTTCCTACCGAATCTCAACTTACAAGGTCCAGTAAATACTAATACTCGTGAAAATGCCATAAAAATAAATTACGGAAGAGGCCTACAGGATGTTTTTAAACGTATTCTTATTGTACATCTGCAGCATGAGGGGAATCACCATGCATAATTTTATCTTCATAGACATTGTTTTTTTTTAGATAAAGTGATGTATAAGTCAATGAGTTAATGAGTCTGACAAATATAGATTTAGATCATATATCCACACTAAATACTTTTTTATTTATTACCAATCAACCTTTTAAATAAGAACTGCAACAGCTAATGTTTATGGAATAAATACTGCAACAGCTGTTTATGGAATAAATGTTCCTAAGTCATGTCCACTCTGTATACTTGTGTTATTTAATACCTATATTTACTCAACGTTTTAAATAAGAGCTACAAAATCTGTTTATTGAATAAATATTCTTAAGTCAACATCCGACGACAGACAGACAAACAGACAGACATAAATTGAGATAAGACTTGTTTTGACTTCCCTAGAGTGTAAAACGTGAAAATATGCAAACATTTAATAATTCCAAGCAATGTACAGACAAAAATCGAATTGTATTTATATAGATCTGTGATATAAATAATTTGTTGCTGTTGTATTACATGGAATACAAATTAATGATTTCTAATTTTTTTCATTATACAATTTTACTCTTATAAGTTCCACAATATGCCTGAAGAAATCTATGTATTTATGGATACTGTAACAGAATCCAGGGGACCCTGTGCTTCAAAGTGAAATATCTGAAAATAATTTTCAATAAAAAAGAGGATTGTTTGGTGTAACGGACAGAATCGCGGGGGCATTAAAGTTTAAATTCAATCCGCATGGAGTTAGAAAACTGCACTCCGGTGGATTATACCATATCCACTCTCCCTCGGAAAGAGAACCACCAACTTTAAAAAACTCATTGTTTCAAACAACTATTAAACTCATCCATATAAAAATATCGCTTCAAGCTCTAAAGTGTAATTTAATTTGTAACGTAATTATAGTTAATAGGTATTTTGACTTCAGCTAAATTATTTAGTATTACAAAAAAGTGGCCAGACTGACTTTAGGATTTTTAAGTCTTCGAAACATATTGGATGTATCGACAAATATTACCTCACATGAAGATAATTTAAGAACTACAAATTACTCAAGACCTTGTTTCAAACCAAAATAGTTTTCGAGTGGTTTGTTTCAAACAAATACTATCCAAAGGACGGTAGATATTATCTCATTTACTGCCCGATAACCAACCAGAACTAACTAGCAATAAGGCAAACTAATTAGAATGTGTAATTATGGTCCTAGTTAACAAGTTGCAATATTGGAAATTACATATAAGACATATAAGTTTTATCACTATTACATATAAGTGATTGACGAGACAGGCGAGATTTATGCGAATATGCTTAAACTGTCTGTTGTGTTTGTGATCAGAATAAATTCATTTTTTTCCCTTTGAATTGAAACCTTAACTCAGTTTTAAATAAATTAAGTCTGTTGCTAAACTAAAGATGATTCGAAATGCTATTTCCGTCAGGGAGGTAATACAAGTAGCAATAATTTACTTTAGGTGATTGGGTAGCATTACGGCACAATTAAATAGTTTCTTCTACGATCAAATTTCATCCGTTTCATTTTAAAATATATAATTCCGTCAGGGAAAGAACACAAGGAGCAATAGTTTATTTTATGTAAGTGGTTTACATTACGGCTCATTTCTTGTCTACACTCAAATTCCACCGGCTTCCTTTCGTTTGTCAATTGGAGAAGATGGGGCTGAGACTACAATGAACATTGTGAATAGTGATATCATTATCATTTCTAGTGTTTAAAACTTCACTAATACCCCGTCGCAGCAAACCTGCATACTCAGCGAATTTCCAATGAATATATAACATAACACATTAAAACACTTAACAGGATTCATAAGAAATGTATTCACAAACAAGCGATATTTAAAATATTAATTATTCTTCTTAAGAATAATATTGGGGATGAGTACGCAGGTTTGCTGCAACAAGGCACACAAAACAATGGGTTTTTATGCAAATATCAATAGAACTCATCTTAGTGAAGACACATACCAAGTTTCATCCATATACATTCATAAATAAGCGATATATAACATTTTAAGTATTTTCCATAAGAATAACATGGGGACCAAGTACCTAGGTTTGCTGCTACAGGAAACATTGGCGAAAATTTTCTTTTGTGCAAACAACAATAAACCACAACCAGATCAAGCCATATACCAAATTTCGCCAGTTTATATTCATAAATAAGAGAGATATACAATTTTTCTTTTTCTCCATAAGAATAACATTAGACAACGTACTGTGTTTAGCACTTTCAATATCTCGGTAACCAATTGACGTAGAGCAATGATCAAAATACCAAATTGTTTGTTTTTTAAGCTAAATTCAATGGTATAAATTAAAATTTGATTTAAATTAAAATTACATGTGAAAACCCCAAAAAACACATTTTTGGGGTACAAAACCTCCCAAAAAACCCCCTTCGGATGGTGCGATTCATCTGGTTTTCGAACTCGTTCAAATAAATGGTACTTTACACATTTGTACCAAATTTAATTAAGATCGGACCTTTTTTACGAGAGTTATCGTGCTTACGGACACACATATATATATATATATATATATATATATATATATATATATAATTTGAACGAATGGTGTTTTTGGCATCTGGGGACCTCAAAATGAAAAGTTATCATGGTCTCGGGCTTAAGTCTTACCATGAGGCCTACGGTAATAGCTTCTTCCCTATAGGGGAAATTCGCTAAAATTCGGGTTGTAAGGAAATTTATAATATAATAATAAAATACAAATCCATCGCTATTATGAGTTTCAATAGATTTTGTAACCTGTATCGTTGACGTAGTAGACCGGTATTAAAACCATAGAGTTCACAAAGGCTATGATGTAGAAGGTTACTGGATTGAAGGTGTTGAAGGCGACGACGTGGTGTTGAAGAATCGTGGCAGGTATGCAAATAGCCAAAGATGTAGAGTTTCTCAGCATCTCTTGAAGACCAGAAGCCTTCCCTTCCAGACAACAGACAATTGATTTGCAATCTTCATTCAATACCATACCTGATTTTAACAGTCCTGAAAGTTAATAAAAAGTAAAATAAAATTGTTAACACTATATAAAATAGTAAACGTGATAGTTAATTAAAAATGGCGAGAAAACATTTGCTATCACTTATTTTATTAAAAACATAAATTATGATATAATAATAAAATATGTGTTTACAGAACATTTCTAGTGGCTTATAATACATTTGAGTTTTCGAGCAGGGAAGGGATGAGAGGTGGATCGGTTTTGTTTTCCTAATGAGTATTTCATTCTCTCAAGCTTAACTAATTAGGTATTAATTACTCTGATAATTATCAGTTAATTTAACGCTCAAACTGATGGTTATTGGAAAATCAACAGTGTCATGGAGGCCAAATAACAGGCTCAGACTAATCATTTAAAAATGCAGGACTATAACACTGTTTCTTACGACTGCTTTGAAAATCATAAAAAATTAACAAGTAGGCCTAGTGGAAATCCATACAAAGAATTTAAAATGTGCTCCGTTTTTACTTTTATAATGCTGCTAAGAGGGGAACCTGGGGATCAAGCTTTGCTCTAAAGTCAGCTAGATTTTCGCTTATATTACATTCTGTTTTCTGCTCGGTGGAGCCACTCAAGTTGTTAGTGAATTTCCTTTGTAAAGTGAACTATTAGCATGACCCGCACGGTGAAACTTAAGCCCGGGACCACCATAGAAGTTCCTAACGTGATCCCCTGAACACGTTTTGGGGGGTCGTTCAAAATGTTATTAATGATATATATATATAAAATTTTCTTATTTTATATATAATTATTAATTATATATATATATATATATATATATATATATATATATATACAATTTTGAACGACCCCCAAAACGTGTTCAGGGGGTCACATTAGGAACTTTTATGGTGGTCCCGGGCTTAAGTTTCACTGTTCGGGTCATGCTAATATACTATATATATAATACTATATTGCTTGACTTGTATATTAGGGCTACTAATATTATTATTTTTAAAATCATTATTAACGAGTACCCTTTTTTTGAAACATTTTTATTTTGACTGACTAGATGGCCATTATGGTTGAAACTAGTCAGTCAAAATAAAAATGTTTCAAAAAAAGGGTACTCGTTAATAATGATTTTAAAAATAATAATACTATATATATAATATAATATATATAATATATAATACTATATATATATATATGTGTGTGTATGTGTGTGTGTGTGTGTGTTTGCACTCTAGCGGTCACATTTTTGTCCGATTTCCTTCAAATTTTTAGTAGGGACATTCCTTTCTGTAATCAGTTGGACAGGTTCAACAATCGGCAAAACAATCGGAAAACTCCAAACTTTTTGGGGATTAATCTTTCAAATTTTGAGTTTTTGGGCCCAAAAAGGGTCAGAAATGCCCCGTATGTAAACTTAATGTATGTCAAAAGATGGGAATTAGTGAGGCAAAAGTTGTAAGCCCTCTCTCGTCATTCTAGCATAAATATTTACCGAGTTATTAAAGAAAATATGTTTCGACCTAACACAGTACATTGTCGTACGGGGGTTTTACACTATAAAAGCCTGTTATTTCTTTGTTAGAGAACTTTTATCATCCCCAGTAACCTCACGCCTACATTCAAGCCTGTCTGGACCTTCTCCTAACATTATAATGCACAAAATTGTATTCCCAGCTTTGCAGGTAAATGAAACCAGGAGCATCAGGATAGCCAACAAATCACTGTTTTCAGATTTCAATAAAAATTTGAATAATGTTATTCCCTAATGTTATTCTTATGGAGAATAAATAAAATGTTATATATCACTTATTTATGGATGGTTTTTACACTGATTTGGAGTTTTAAAAGTTGTTATGTGGAAATTCACTACCCTTACGTCAGCGTGCTGCGTGCGAACTCGTTTTTATTTCTCGCCGCTCCATCAGGAAGTACAGCACAGTTCATAATGTATTGCCAAGCTTTTAACTAGTACGTGATCCGTTTGCGGGTTTATACTGTGATGTGTACATTAAAAATACGTTCAAGGGTACTTTGTTAGCCTTATTTTTACATTTAAAATATTTCTATTTCACCATTTACAAAGACACTGTTTAGATCACATGTTATAATTATATTGTGTTCTAATGCTGATTATGCACAGAAACTCTTGAGCATTGGACATTATATTATTGAATTTCCTATGGAAATGTGACCCGCACTGTGAGATTTAAGCAGCGGGACTGCCATAGAAGTTATTGATTTGCCCCCTTGAACAAGTTTTGGGGGGTCGTTAAAAATTATATACATTTATACGTTACTTTACTTTTAAAATAAAATTACCAGAATACCCTTCAAATATATTTGTTTGCACTCAAGCGGTCGTATTTGTTGTCCAATTTACGGCTCCTTTTGGTGGGACGTCTCTTTTTATAATCTGTTGGACAAACCCGTCAATGTATACATAACCGAATAAGTATGGACACGCTTATGGTAAAACGATTTCTAGTGATAACTCCGCCCCCCCCCCCCAAACACAGATAGATTCACATTCGCATATTTGACTCTATTGGGACCGAATTTAAGTGTTTACGGAAAAAGTTGATTGTTAAAACTCTGAGGAATATTTCTAATATTTTAAATCCTGAGGTTTATGTAGCCGCTGTAAAGGTCTACACACTACCGGACTTTTCCCCGAACAAGACATCGGACCGAGCACCAAGCGCTCTCGAGGTGTTTTTTTTTAGCGAATTTCCCCTATAGGGCAATTACCGTAGCTATTACCGTAGGTGGTGGCATGGTAAGACTTAAGCCCAAGACCATGATAACTTTTCGTTTTGAGGTCCCCAGATGCCAAAAACACTATTCGTTCAAATTTATATGTATATAAATATATATATGTACTGTATATACGTATATATATATGTGTGTGTGTCCGTTACCGCGATAACTTTTGAAAGAAACACCCGATTTTGATGAAATTTGGCACAAATGTGGAGAGTAGCATTTCTGACTTCAAGTTGGAAAGCAGATCGATCGCACTATGGAAAGGGGGTTTTATGGGGGTTTACAATTTTCCAAAAATTGGTTTTTTGCAAATTTGACCCCAAAACGTTGAAAACACTCAATTTTGGTTATAGCCATTTTATAGAGCTTAAACAAACAAATAATTAAGTATTTTGAATCGTTAACCTAGGTTAAGTGGTTGCGGAGAAAATCCAAAAAAACGTGTCCCATCTTAATCTTATGGGACAAAGGTTTTTAGATTTTTCTCAGATAGTTTTACTAAAAACTTCACATTTCTGTTTATTAATGTGTTAAGCTCAACAAAACAAACATTTTGGTGTTTTAATCGTTGTTCTACGTCCAACCGTTGCAGAGATATTCAAAGTGCTAAACACAGTACGTTGTCCAATGTTATCCTTATGGAGAATAAATAAAATTCTATATCTCAATTATTTTTGAATGTATATTGATGAAACTTGGTATGTAGCTTCAACTAGTTGTGGTATATGGATATTAGCACAAAAAACAAGTTTTTTGTTGATAGTCCCCGTAGCAGCAAACCTGCATACTCGGCCCCCATGTTATTCATATGGAGAATAAGTAAAGTTGGATATCTCCCTTAATTATGAACCTAAATTAATAAAACTTAGTATATAGCTTCACCTGGTTCAGTTATATTGATAATTGCAAAAAAATATTACTTATCTTCCTCGTTGCAGCAAACCTGCGTCCTCAACCCTAATGTTATTCTTATGGAGAATAAATAAAATGTTATATATCACTTATTTATGGATGTATTTTTGTGAAACTTGGTAAGTAGCTCTATGTAGTAGTGATTCACATATATATGCATTGGAAATTCGCTAAGTACGCAGGTTTGCTGCGACAGGGGTGTTTTTTTTTGTTTTTTTGTTTTTTTTTTAAGAAAGATCGATCCGATGTCTTGTTCGGGGTCCGGTAGTGTGTGGTACGCTGCCGTTACCCCGCTCGGTGGTTTTTGCGCTCAGTCTATCCGATCCGATGTCTGGTTGATCGGAAAGATGTTTGGAGTGAATTTTGCTGCCTTCGTTCCCTGGCTCCCTGCTCGATCCGTTATAAAAACATTTATACGAACATTTATAGGCCGTAGCAATTTTAAATGAAAATATATAAACAATTTTAGAATCACTCTTTTTCGTAAAATTACAGTTTAATAATTTAAATTTAAATTAATAATAAAGAGAACTATAACCTAGTTTGACTTCAATGGAATGAATTGTTTTGAAGAAATATTTAACTAAATTAAGATTTTTATTTCACTATAATTGTTACAATGTTCTATAAATGTATAAACATTAAAACAATTTAATTTGAATTCCCAAGAAAATTGTATTTCCCATTGTTTTGACAAGCTGAGGAAAGTAATTTCATAATATTATTTCACTCTTTATAGCATCGTCTCCTGTTGTTGATTGTAAACTTGGCAACATTGCACTACAAAAGCTTTCGATAGGTGTCACTTGGGCGCTACAGTCAATCCTAAAGCTACTTTAAATAGACTATAGGTTCAGTTGCCTTCACCAACCAACAAACGATTGCCGGCCCGTTTTCCAGTTATAGGTTTTCTAGTTCTTACGGAGCCTATTATTGTAATAGAGCAACGATTTCACGGCATAATTTCATTGAAACAGTTGACTAGACTAATAGAGGCCTTGGACTATATAGATGGGCAGATTGATAGAATATAATACATCTTAATCTTAATATAAAACTGCGAAATCTCTCAGGTGTCCATAAAACATTTTCCAACTTCCCGGTACTGTAGAGAGGTAAATTTGGTACAGTGATACTTTAGGTCTAAAGTAGAAAACGCAATGCTCTGGGTCCGAACTGACCCTAGGGTTCCGTTCCACAGGTCGTTAAATTAAAATGTTATTCTTATGGACTCATTTTATCTAACGAGATGAACATAAACAGATGTCAATGAATTCACAAACAATAATAAGATCTGATCTTATGGGCAAAATTCAGACCACAATTCACCAGTGCAAGGCAACGCTAAATATATTAGTCTATTTAGAGTTGCCTTGACCAGTGTAATGTATTTCTAAACTTAAACAAGAGGTAGCACACGAGAGTTACAGCAGCATGCAAGAACGCCAGCGCTGTCTTTAGTACGAATGTCTACAACCCTCCAATCGTAAAAAACTGCCTAAATCTGTAACATTAGACCTGACCTTAGTGGCTGTGTATCAATTGCAGATGTTACTTTATTCCAATTAGTTCGAGCGAAACCGTGTGCTATTGCTCAATTGATTTCTACGAGCAAACACAACCTTTGATGCGTATTTTAAGGCCAAAACTAATTAACTATAAGACGCCATGTATAGCCTTTTTGCTGAAGAATATCACCTGATCAATTTGTCAGGATCATTAATTAATCGACCAATGCCCAAAGGCAGCTGGGTAGGCGTTACCTGGAGCTTCTGAGAAACCTGTAAGGCTTCCCTTACAAGTACCTCCAACGTACTGAAATGAAAAGTGTGGGATAAATGCCCTCCTGAAGCCATAGATTGCATTTAAGTGTTCAATTAAAACACATTTTTCAATACTGGAGTTTTGATCAGCTGTGTGATTTAATTTGTCTGTAAACCTAAATTACGTTACCAAGCGAAGATGTTAGGCCCAGCTATTATTGTAAGAAACGGGATTGCATTAAAAAACATGTGTCCTCAGATTTTATCACCAGGATCTTTAATTTCAATGTTTTACAACGCTGCTTAGTGTCTCTTTTAATGTAGGCTTTAAATTTACCAGTACGTTAACTTTGTTCTGGCTTAACACCAAGTTTTGAGGCTGTATTAACTACGATAAAGGTTAGTGATGGTTAAGTTTCCAAACTCACCCAGGATCCTATGATAATCGTACGTCATCCGGAACCTACGATAACTAACGGGTCTGCATATCCCCCTTCCATTAAAGTCACGTGACTCCTTGTGGCCGATCATTAGCCGTGTTTCACATTAACTAACACTGTAAGAACACTGCCTTCACTTATGTTTTATCACCTTGGAATAAAGTTATAAACTAATTAACAAGACACACAAAATATGACTCTGGATAAAACGGCGAAAAACATTCAACAATATCAAATCATTAAAAAAAATACTAATTTAGGGTTGAAGTGAAATATGTTAAGCTTTTTGAAACGTGTCATTAGTTTACACTTCAGCTGTTTTCTGTCTTTGATGGCAAAGGTTTATGGTTGAAAAAACACTTTGAGGCCATCCTGTGCCCACCAGAATGTTAGTATAATAAATTGAAAACAACTCTACACCACTACTGATTAAGATACCTTAATCGTCAAAATCGGTTCAGAAATGTTTCTGAAGTACTTCTTACGAACAAAATCTTAGCATAGAATATGATAAAGAACAGGTTTTAGGCCTTTTACTCGATTTATCTATTCTCTATACATAATCAATCGTCACACCAAAAACACTCACATCCAGGTGCTGTTCCTAGATGCACATCTGTTGTAATAAGTGTCTTGCCAGACAACCCCAGCTGTCTCATTTGACAACGCAATGTTTATCATTGTAACCTCACTAATTCAAACTTAAGCGATTTTTCTAATATAATTTTGTTTAAACCAAATCGAGTGTAAACCACCACGTATGTCGGAACAGTCGTCGCAGCGGTCCAAGGCCAAGCTGAAGATCTCCACCACAGTGCTGGCCAGGTCGTCGACCATGAACATGGCCCGGTTGATGGCTACGGTCAGCAAGATGGGGCTATACAAATCACCAAGCAACTTCTTCGACGCTATGGAGAAGATTCATTTGCGCACGCCTCCTGTCAAAGTAGACTCCAAGACCATGTGCTACGATAAACTCAAGGTCACTTCTTCCCAGCAGTACTTCAGAGAAGATTGGGGTGGCGTGACAGCTATTAGGTAGGGCTTCATAGTAGTAATTTTGATCGCGTTTAATACTGTGGAATTTAAAACCCGGTTGTTGCTATCTATAATGTATACTACTGTATAGTGGTTCCCGTCGCACAATGCTACGCCCAAGAATTGTGCTGAGAAATCTTCAACCATAATATTTACATTACACCTCGCTACCTAAATAAATAGTCATCTGTTTATAATATTTTAAATCAGTCATCTGTGAAAATCATGACAAATCTTTCCCCTATAAGAACAGCATGGTAACTTTAAAGTCCAGTGGGAAATAGCCCTAAGGTCCTAAAACTTTGACTAGTGGCTATAAACATTCCAGAGTCAACCGAATGACCAAGCAAAGTTTCAACGCAATCGGTAGAGTAGTATTGGAGCGCATAATTATCAAACAAACAACAAATTATATATATATATATATATATATATATATATATATATATATATATCTTTTTTGATATTTTTAGAAGATATATAGCCAAACCTTCCCAAGAACCTTTGAAGAAACTTTTAAGTCTGACACACATGAACCATACTCTGAATGACACATTTTGGTGAGATAGGTGAAGGCAAATGTGTAGTTTTTTGTTCAACCTCATCTAAGCCATAAATTAAATAAAAATGTCAAATTAAAACATATTTTTAAGTATTGGAATTTGATCAACTCTGTGATTTAATTTTAGTATAAAACTTAAATTGGGTGAACAAGAAAAATTCTTGTCACCTAGTAAGCCTACTAGGCCTACTAGTAGGCCTACTTATTAATTCTTAATTGCTTATGGTACTCTTCCCTAACGTAATTAGTTGGATAAAAAAGAGCTGAGGGTTTATGCGAACGTCTAAATAAAGGAGGAGTAATCACCAAATATACAAATGTAAGTGTGTTAGATTGAATACCCCCGTTGCAGCAAACCTGCATACTCAGCGAATTTCCAATGAATATCACATAACACATTAATACACTTACCAGGACTCATAATAAATATATTCACAAACAAGCGATATTTAAAATATTAATTATTCTCCATAAGAATAACATTGGGGATGAGTACGCAGATTTGCAACAGCAAGGAACACAAAATAATGGGTTTTTATGCAAATATCAATAGAACTCATCTTATTGAAGGCACGTACCAAGTTTCATCCATATACATTCATAAATAAGCGATATATAACATTTTAACTATTTTCCTTTAGAATAATATGGGGATGAAGTACCTATGTTTGCTACTACGGAAACCATAGGCTAAAATTTTTTTGTGCAAACAACAATAAACCAAAACCAGATGAAGCCATATACCAAATTTCGAAAGTTTTAGTTCATAAATAAGCAAGATATACATTTTTTCTTTTTCTCCATAAGAATAACATTAGACAACGTACTGTGTTTAGCACTTTCAATATCTCAGTAACCAATTGACCAGTAGAGCAATGATCAAAATACCAAACTGTTTGTGTTTTTATGCTGAATTCAATGGTAAAAATTAAAATTTGATTTAAATAAAATTACATGAGGAAACCCAAAAAAAACATTTTTTGGGTACAAAACCCCCCAAAAACCCCCCTTCGGATGATGCGATTCGTCTGGTTTTCGAACTCGTTCAAATAAATGGTACTTTACACATTTTTACCAAATTTAATTACGATCGGATCTTTTTAAGAGAGTTATCGTGCTTACGGAAACACACACACACACACACACACACACACACACAAACACACACACACACACACACACACACACACACATATATATATTTGAACGAATGGTGTTTTTGGCATCTGGGGACCTCAAAATGAAAAGTGATCATACTCTCGGGCTTCAGTCTTACCACGAGACCTACGGTAATAGCTTCTTCCCTATAGGGGAAATTCGCTAAAACTAGGTAAACCCAGTGCAGTGGAGTCTCACAAACTCGACACAATGTGGACTAAGACCCTGTCGAGTTTGTGGAATGTCGAGTTATCCAGAATTACATTGGGAGGGGAGGAAAACACATTATTTAGCTGTAAATTGTATACTGTATTAGATTTTACTTAAACACATTATAGTATAAATGTATAATGATACTGTATTACAAACTTAAGAAAGCTATACAAATTAGATAAATACTTAAAAATTGTAAATTAATAACTAATTGTCCTCGTTTCCAAAATATATAGTCTTGTAATACATGTACTGTATAGTAAATGAGGTGTCGAGTTTCCCAGAGTGTCGAGTTATCGGGAGTCGAGTTTGTGAGACTCTACTGTGTTTTTATTCGTCATTCAGCTATTACATTTTTAACTTTTAGAAAGGGTATTTTGAGAACAAAGTCCGTACTCATAGACAACGTACTTCATCATTATACTAATGAAATAGACTTCGTAGAAATATTGTTTATGATATAACAACAGTAGTAATGCCGCGTGCTTGAGCCCCAACATGGACTCTTATGGGGAATAGAATAACATGAACTCTTAAGGAGAATATAATAACATAGGCTCTTATGAGGAAATGACAGACCCTATTGGGGTGTAATAACTACCCTCTGTGGCTCTTTTGCTACCCTTTGTGGTTGGTTATTTATCTTTTGCATCCCTCTGTGGTTAATTATCTACCATTTTGGTAATTATCTAACCCTAGCGTCCTTCTGTCTCCTTCACTTCCTTCTGTGTATCTAACTACAGCTTCTGATATCTCAGAGTACTGTAGCTGGCGGGTGTAACGTGAACATTTTAACCTGATTGGCTGGTATGTTAATTTGCGTTCTGCTCAAGGGTTGACACACCCATTACAATTTCGCACTACTAGCGCCTCCAGGCCTGTTCCCCTGCCAACGTTCACTACCTGTTCCCAGCCGCTGCCACTACCCTGGCACTAGACTACCACCTCTTCCTGTAACAAATAAACATATTGCATCAGCCACCTCCCTACCACTTTCTATTATCTCCCGCGCTTTCTCTCTCTCTTTGCTCCCTGCTCCCGTTGCGATTGGACGTATTTATGCGTTGCTCCGTTCGTTGCGTTTGGCAAAGATAACCTCACTTTTCCTAACCTCAAACTTGAGCGTTTGCTTATCCTAACGTAACCTCACTTTTGATTTCTATTATTCTATTCTGTGTAACATAACCTCACTTTGTATTATAGTAATCTTGCGTGTCGGGATTTTTAGCGTTATCTGCATTACTGGTGTAAAGTAACCTCAGTTTATTATCTGTCATGGTTAGATTAGTATTTGTATGTGTTGACTAACATAACCTCATTCCCAGTAACCTCAGCTTCTTGTTTTATTTGACTATAGTAGCGTTGTTTTAGCCGTATGACTTGCTAGCTTACAGTAACATCAGTTTTGAGAGTTAACATAAACCTCACTACCATCGTGTTTCAAGAGTGGTGTCGGGTGATTTTTTGCGTTATCTGAAATACAGGTGTAAAGTAACCTCCCTTTTAACCGTCAAACTTTCCCGTCATAACCTCACTCATTACACTCCAAAATTTATAACCTTACTTTCACTTGTGTTATATTCATTTTCCGTGCATTGTGTACTTCATTTGATTTTTGTGTTGTGTTCGTTTTATTGTCTTGGTTAGATTAGTGTTGTGTTGACTAACATAACCTCACATCCTCGGGGCTAAAGTAGTATTGTGCTGACTAACATAACCTCACCCTCAGTAACCTCATTTTCTGCCCATGTTCTTTTGTGCAGTAATCTCACCTTCTATTCTTGTTATTTAATGCAGTTCTTGGTTAAGGTAGTGTTTGCTACCTTTATTAGAGTAGTTTTCTGACTTTCGGTAACCTTGTAACTTAACTTGTGGTTCTGCTTTGACCTACGTAGTTTAGGCGTTAGTGTTTTCTGACCTGTACACAGGATAACTGTGCTCTCTTGTAGATCCTCTGTACCTGTTCTTCTTAGAAAACTGGATCGGTGAATTTAAAGTAACAATTCTAGACGTAACCGTTCCAATAGTAACAGTTCCATTCTCTATCTTGTTCATGTTAAATGAGTGAATACTTCTACTAAGTAACAGTTCCAAAAGTAACAGTTCCAACAAAGTAACAGGTCCAGCCGTACTCGTTCCATCAGTGACAAAGTAACAGTTCCGTTCTCTATATATCTCTTACAACAGGCTCTAGTTCTTCAGTCTGATTTCAGTCGTGACGCTGATCAGACGTGTTTTGTTCTGCTTTTGCGTAAGTGTTCTCTTGCACGGATTATTAAAGATTCTGCGTAATTCAGCTGTATCTTTGTGAGCTTGACTCTGGTCGGTGATGTGTTTGCTCGTTTTAAACGTTAGAACATAACAGTTTAGCTTGTTTTCAGTATTTAATTCTCTGTTAAAGGATGGAAGTTTCTAAAAACGACCCTCAAAATCCGGTAAAATTACTTAGTACCGCTGAAACGTATGTTAAAAAATTCAGAGTTTACGGGACTAACACTATTTTTAAATTTACTAAACCTCCCAGGGTAATCTCTGAGTTTGATTGGCTAAGAAAAGGTTTTAATCAAATTGTAGAGAAATCCAAAGTCGACGCTGAACCTACCGATCATCTCGGGTTTAAATTACAGTCTATAAATTTAAAAAGTGCAGAACCGGGATACGTAGATTTGAGACCTGCCTCAGAAGTTACCGGCGGAAATTTTCGGGGGTATCATTCAATCCAATTCTGAATCAATTAAATCTACCGACACCTTTAGTGTCGATGTAGCACGAATTAACGTCCCTGTTGGTAAAGGAAGGGCAAGGCCCGACTTTTACAACACATTTGATGAGGAGTGTAAATCGAGACGGGGTATTGTAGTAATTAATAATAAAGACAATTTATGCCTGGCTAGAGCGTTGGTGGTAGGTAAAGCACTTGCAAAAAATGATCCCCAGTATAAAGCTATTCGCCAGGACAAGGGTAAAAGACAAACTTTCAGAGATAATAAGCTCATAGCAAAGGCCGGTGTAGAAATGCCGGAGGAGGGCGCAGGAATCCCTGAGCTTGAAAAATGTCAGTCCCATCTTAAAAAATACAGAATAACAGTCTACAACTACGACAAAAAAGGCCGGGATATTTATTTTGAGGGAGGTAATGAAGACGCTAAATTTAAAATTAACTTGCTTTTTCACAACGGGAATTACAACGTTATAACTAACTTAACTGCCGCGTTTGTTTGTAATTTCTTTTGTGAAGCCTGTCATATTCCCTGCAGCAACAGACATGAGCATCAATGCTCTAACAGATGCACCTCCTGTCATACCATCTCCTCGCTCTGTAAACTCTAGTTCTAACACGGAGGCATCACATGCCTTTTTTGCAACCGTTTCTTCAAAAAAGGAGCGGTGTTTAATAGCCCATCATGGGAAAATTTTTAAAAATGTAAAACTCTGCCGTGACTGCAAGAAAATGATTTCTCCAACAAAACGTAAGACAGCTCACGTATGCGGAGAAGTTTACTGTAAACCCTGTGATGCGTTCAAAGACCCCGCACATGAGGGTAGATAGAAGAACACCAAAATACCGTGATTTTTTGTTTATTTTATTTGACTTGGAAACAAGGCAGGATGAGTCACTTCCCACGGACCCTCAACAGAAAGTTAATTAAGTCAACTTGTGCGTATCACAACAGTACTGCTTTAAATGTATTAATGGGGGTGAGTGTGAAACTTGCTCGGAACGGCAAAGGGTATTTTAAAAAGAACCGGTAAAACAGTTTATGGACTATGTAATGGAAATTCGAAAAAAATTTAAAGATGTCTGTGATTGCCCACAACGGGCAGGGTTTTGATTTCCAATTCATTCTACAGTACATAATGGAAGAAACTAAATTTACACCAAAAATAACTCCCCGGGGAACTAAAGCTATTATTGATTTAAATAGCCAACGTAAGGTTTGTTGACTCACTTAGCTATTTTCCCAACCCTCTCTCTGCACTCCCTAAAGCCTTTGCTCTGCCTCCCGAGAAAAAGAAGGGCTATTTCCCGCATCTTTTAACACTCTGACGAACCAAAATTATATTGGCCCTATGCCCAACAAAAAATACTACTGCCCAGAGTCAATGTTTGAAAAGAAACGCGATGATTTTGAGATATGGTATGACGAACGAGTCGCTGAAGATTACGTGTTTGATTTTAAAAAGGAAATCTTAGAGTATTGTATCTCTGACGTAGAAATCCTAGCTCAAGCGTGTATAAAATTTAGAGCCTTACTTCTTGAACAGTGTAAAGTTGATCCGTTTCATGAGGCGATAACAACCGCCAGTGCGTGTACCTTAGCTTTTCACCGTAACTTCTTAATAGAAAAAACGATTGGTCTTATACCAAAATCAGGGTACCGAGTTGCAGATAATCAGTCAGCCGTTCCTTTACAGTGGTCAACATGGGGGAGGAGAAACGTGGAGTAAAGATTCAATATGCGGGCCGGAGTAAAGAAGTTAAAATTAAAGGAATGAAATTAGATGGGTTTGACGGTGAGCGAATTTACTAGTTTCACGGGTGTTACTGGCACGGTTGCCCCCAATGCTACCCGTATAGCAGAGAAGAACCTCTGCCGGAGGATCCTTCAGACAGTTTGCATCTCCGTTACGAGATAACCAAGTTCAAAATTTACAAATTTAATAGCTATGAAGTTTTAGAGATGTGGGAGTGTGAGTTTAATAAATTTATGGAAGAACAAAAATTGAATCACCTGAACCAATTGTCCATTCTAAACACACTTCCACTTAAACCTAGAGATTCCTTCTTTGGAGGTAGAACGGGCAGTACTAAAACGTATTGTAAATGTGAAGAGGGAGAAACAATCCAATACGTTGATGTCTGTTCTCTCTACCCGTATGTAAATAAATATTGTAAGTATCCCGTTCGACACCCTACCATTTTCGTTGGAAATGAGTGCCGAGAGAGAGTTCTTGAAGTAGAGGGCTTGTTAAAATGTAAGATTCTACCTCCTTACAACTTGTATCATCCCGTACTCCCCGCTAAAATGAATAATAAATTAATGTTTGTGTTGTGTAGAACCTGTAGGGAAACTATAAACCAAGGGGAATGCTTTCATGATAGTGAGGAAAGGGCAATGGTAGGAGCGTGGACGATGGATGAGATTAGAAAAGCTGTAGAAAAAGGCTATGTGATCTTGGACATGTATGAGTTGTGGGAGTATGAAGTCGCCACATACGAGAAAGGTGGACTTTTTACAGATTTCATCAATAAATTCTTGAAAATGAAGCCGGAAGCCCCAGGCTATCCTTCGTGGTGTAGAACCGAGGAGGATAAAGAGAAGTATGTTTCTGATTTCTTTGAGCGTGAGGGTAGTCAACTGGACAAAGACAAAATTGCTAAAAATCGAGGACTCAGGTCAGAGGCTAAATTAATGTTAAATTCATTCTGGGGCAAGTTTGGTCAACGCGAAAACATGACAAAAACTTCAATCGTCAGAGACGCTAAAGAACTTTTCAAATTGTTAACTCAACCAAAAAAAGGAAAGTTTGTTAAAGTAATTAACCAAGAGGTTTTATTAGTTAAATGGCAGAATGTTGATAATGTCAGTGAGGCTCCAAAAACCGTAAATGTTGTAATTGTGGCCTACACCACTGCTCACGCGAGACTTAAATTGAATGAACATCTAGATGCTCTTGGAGGTCAAGTCCTCTACTAAGACAAATAAAATAAATAAAATACCCTTTGTATAATTGTTGTATTTTATATGCAAGCTGTAAATATTTGACCTGCTATATTTAAATCCAAATGTACCTGTCAACAGAAAATTGAGGTTTCGACTCAAACCTTATTATATTGATGTATTCCAAACAAAATGGTTACCCTCTGCTGGAACTTGATTATATAAACATTTTATTTCAGAGAACTTCTAAATGAAGCTAATTATCAAGCTGTCCACTAGTGATTAATCAAGCATATATTACTCTTTGGGTTTTTAAATAACATTTATGCATATGTATAAGTAGCCTATAGTATAAGTATGATTTAGTAGTATTTAGTAGTAGTTACCCGCAGCCTTCGCCCCGCGAATTATTTATAATACCCCCTTCGCAGCAAACCTGCATACTCAGCGAATTTCCAATGAACATATAACATAACACATTAAATCACCTAACAGGATCCATGAGAAATATATTCACAAACAAGTGATATTTGAAATATTAATTATTCTCCATAACAATAACATTGGGTATGAGTACGCAGGTTTGCTGCAACAAGGAACAAATAATAACGGGGTTTTATGCAAATATCAATAGAACTCATCTTAGTGAAGTAACATACCAAGTTTCATCCATATACATTCATAAATAAGGGATATATAACATTTGAATTATTTTCCATAAGAATAACATGGGGACCAAGTACCTAGGTTTGCTGCTACGGGAACCATATATATATGTACCATGTATACATATATATATACATATATATTTTTATACATATATAAACATTTGAACGAATGGTGTTTTTGGCATCTGGGGACCTCAAAATGAAAAGTTATCATGGTCTCGGGCTTAAGTCTTACCATGAGACCTACGGTAATAGCTTCTTCCCTATAGGGGAAATTCGCTAAAAACTATATGACAGTTTTGTGTGCTGCGTTCTGTGGTTAGCCTGTGGAACTACTACGAATCAAGATCAGCTGTTTGTTTTTTCATCAGCTCAAACAAAAACGAGTTCGCACGCAGCACGCTGACGTGAGGGAAGTGAATTTCCACATAAAAAACTATAAAACTCAAAATCAGTTAAAAACATACATTTATTCCAATTTTTATTCAAATCTGAAAATATTCACTTTTTGGCTGTTCTGATGCTCCTGGTTCTATTTACCTGCAATGCTGGTAATACAAATTTCCGCATTATTAAGTTAGGAGAAGGTCCAGTCAGGCTTTAAAGTAGGCGTGAGGTTGTTTGGGATGATAAAAGTACACCAACAAATGAATAATAGGCTTTTCTAATGTAAAAGACAACGTACTGTTTTTCGTCGATACACATTTTTTTAATAACTGGGTAAATATTTATGCTAGGATGAGGAGAGAGGGCTTAACAGTTTCGCTACACTAATTCCCATCTTTTACATGTGTTAATTTCACATCCGGGGCTTTTCTGACCCTTTTTGGGTCCAAAAACTCGAAATTTGAAAGATTAATCCCCAAAAAAGGGGTTTAGAGTTTTTCGATTTTTTCCCCAACGAATTTGTCCAATAGATTATAGAAAGGAACGTCACTACCAAATTTTAAGTAAATCGGACAAAAAAATGCGACCACTAGAGTGCATACACATATATATAACATTTTGAACGAACCCCCAAAACTTGTTTAGGGGGTCATGTTAGGAACTTCTATGGTGGTCCCGGGCTTACGTTTCACCGTGCGGGTCATGCTAATAGTTCACTTTCCATAGTAAATTCACTAATGAATGTCCATAAGGAATACATGGGAACTTTGAACCCCTGTGGGGCATAGCCCTAGTGGAGTTTAAAATACAAATAGGTGCATGTCCATATCTGGTATATTGGCTCTATTCCTGCAAAATTACAGCTCACTCGGTCCAGTAGTTTTCACGTGATGTAACTTTAGAGTTACGCACAAACATCCATACTTTAACATTTATAATATTAGTATGATATTAGTATGTGTCTTGAAATTATAAATTATTTCTAGTTACTTACTTTCTTGTAAGACAAGAATCTTTGAAATAAATATCGGCACCACTAAAAGTGCGAATTTATACTTTAAATTAAAAATTTACTCGACATTTACTTTAATTATTTAAAAATTATATTTAGTTACATATGTTGCAATTGTATTTTTAAAATGTAATGTCAATATTAATAATTTTCTAATATCCTTTGACTTTTTTCACTTTGTATCCTCTCTCGAAGCACACAGTAAGTATTCTTTTTTGGCATCAGGTACCTCCAGGATGGCGAAAGGATAGCTGTCGGCTTCAACTCAGGAGACCTGCAGGTATGCATGCCCATGAGGAGCGTACCTTGCGAAACGATTCTGAAGGGATGGGAAGGTAACGACTCCATCTCCTGTATCCAATTCCACCCCAAGAAGCCCAGCGTTCTGTACGCCTCCAGTACGGCGGGGACGGTGATGCGGCGGGACCTCGAGGACAACACTAACTACAACGACTTCTTCATCTCGGAATCTAGCAATGAAATCTACAGTATAGACTTCACTAGCAACGGCGAACTCGTCACTGTAGGCAGAGATGCCAATATAAGGATTTACGATGTCACGAAAGAGGTGCTGTTGTCCACGTTCGGCCAGCAGATATCCCCTAGCACTCTCGAGTTCTCGAAGGACTCTGCCAGTGACGAGTTCTACCACGAGAAGAGGATCTACTGCGTGCGCTGCCACCCCAGCGAGCCGTCCGTGCTGGTCTCCGGGGGGTGGGACGGGGTGAAGGTGTGGGACTCGCGGACGGGAACAGCTGTGCGGAGTATCGAGGGCCCGTTCATCTTCGGGGACACCGTCGATATATGCAAAGGGACGGTTCTGACCGCGTCTTGTGAAGCAGCCAATAACCTACAGCTGTGGGATCTGGGCTCCGGATTTCTAATCAACAACGTAAACCCGCCCAACAAAAGGTTGTACCTCTACGGGGAATACCCTTATGCGGCGCAGTTCTTCAAAGGCGACCCGAGTGGGGATTTGGTGCTTTACGGAGTGGGCGGCTTACAGTTGATAAGTGTCAAAGAGTCGTCGATCCTGTACCTCTTCGAAGATGAAAAACCCGTCGTGGCTGTCGATTCGACCGAGAAAAAGCTAGCTTTCGGTGGGAAATCAAACAGTGTGTTTTACGGGAAAATAGTACTTCCTGAAAGTGATGTTGCAAGTGGCACATTCTCTTATGGCTCTGTTCACACAATGTCTGCAAAATCTAGCCAAAGTACCACGTCTGGATCGAAAAAGGATATATTGGAAAATTAGACTTAATTATTTGTATAATTGTATAAATTTAAATTTATTGCTGACAGGTATAGTCAACAGTAAAGTGAGTAGTCACTCAGTACGTGAAAGTATGTTTCATTTCAACAGGATCAACTTATAATATTTCATCACTAAACAGTTTCATCAAAGCGTATCCATGAAATTACGAATGCTGACTGAGAAGTGATGGTAAAGGTTTAGGCCTATAATGTAACTACGTCAGTTTGTATAAACCTTACTTTATTCCTTCCAATATGTTCATCATTCACTTATTGAAATAAATATTCAGTTTAAAATACTAAATACACTTAACATGAACATTATTGATTACATTAACCATGAAAACATTCGGTTGTAATTATTTAACGACGGTTAATTTTGTGTCAAAAAGCTTTTAAAATCAAAGATAACGGTCGAAATTTTGAAATGTCATATACTTCGACACAAAGTTTAAACTTACAAATTTTGTTTACGAAATTAACCAAAAAAGTCTTATTATTGTTTTTAGTTTTGTTTTAGGCTTTGTCTTCTTACATATCATTAAACCCACGTTTACATCATCCTCAATTTTTCAGCACTCCAAGAATCATTTAGGGAGTTGACGGTAAGTATTTAGGTAACTTTATCAGAGCCTCGTATTTCAGATGGTATCGGTCTGAATGATTAATATACTTTCCATTTAGAACAAAAATATATAAGTGACGAAAATGTTTTACTTCAAGTGGTGTGTTTTGTTCAAACTACTATGATGATCATACGGTTGCATTATTTTTTTCAAATGATGAAAGATTTGCTCAGACTGCCATAAACATAAATAATAATTACTTGTTGTTTTAACACGTAGTCGAATAAAAAGCAAAGAATACAAAGAATAAAATATGATTTATGTATCATAATCATTCTATGATCATAGAAGCGCACGTTAAATGTATTATTTGTTACAACTAAATTGGCGACTCTTTACAAACACATTTTAAAGGAATAATCAAAAGATACTGAAACCAAAACATCTATTTTACTTGACTGCTTACTATAATCTGAAGTTTTGAACACACAACAAAATAAACGGTATCAGGAAACTGACACATACTTTCTCCCTTTTAGCCAAACTTTAATGACAAAAATATTTGTTATTTACTAAATATAGAATATGAAGTATAGATAAATGTACAGAAAATTGTCTAAAATAGTTGTTTTCAGAAATATCCACCCAAATCCCATTTTGGGAGGCACTATAGAGTCCGTTGAGTCCGTACACAGTGGTTTTGAGAGGGGAAATGCCCCCTTGCCCCCCCAGGGTTAAATAGCAACACATTTCGAACATCATCTTTTGGTCAATGCTAACTTGACCTGCATATCAAATTTTAATGAAATTGATCAGTAAATAAGAGAGAAATAGTTATATTTGTATTCCCCATAAGAATAACATTGGACAATGTGCTGTGTTTACCGCTAAATGAAAATTTCAATTTTCTCCGTAACTAGCAATCGTAGAATAGTAATTTAAAATACTAATTTATTTAGTTTTTTGAGCTCTTTTTAATGGTGAATAGTAATCTTTTTTAACATTTATGATTTTTTATAAAAAATCCAAAAAATTGAATTTTGGATGTTTTAAGTCCTGTAATTTCTGAACCCGAATTTTTCGAGAAATGCGGGTGGTGTCATTTTGTTGCAAACCTAAAGTTCTACAAACCACGAAAGTTTAATCAAAATCGTTAGAGCCGTTTTTGAGAAATTTGGATTTTTCATGTTTTTGGCGGTTTTGGGGGGATAATTACCCTTAAAAATCAAAAATCCAAAAAAGTTAAAAAAAACCTGGAGATATCGTGGATTAGTACCTACATACCAAATTTCATAAAAATCGGCCCATAGGTTAGGGCTCTAGCTCTGTAAACATCCACACAGACACACACACACACACACACACACACACGGACACACACACACACACACAGACAGACATCACGTAAAAACCACTTTTTTGGGTTCAGGGAGCACCAAAACGAATATTTTCACTAACAACTCAAATTCGAAAATTTTTACGAAAACAATACTTTCTCCATATACTATGTATAGGGGGAGAAAGTAAAAATTAAACATAATTTACATAATTAAACAAACTCTTAAGAAAAAGCAGACAGTACAACTGGAATACTATAATACTTTCCCTTTTGTTTAATTAGGTATCGTAAACAAACAAAATTTCATATCGAGAAACCCATCTTCTGACAGATGGTTAACAGTCTTGGTTTAGCTTCTTCATACGTTGCTGGAGTTATTATTCCATTAACTACTTCATCGCTCATCATAACAAAATCATCAAAACGAGTTTGTTTCTTCATTCTTGACCGATCTCTAAGCTGTGTTTGAGGTTTGAGGTGGAATTTCTCCTTCCTCTCCCTCTTCTTCACTTTGAGTGTCCTCTTCAGAGCTATTTCTATATTTTTCTTGTATTTATGGCAGCTTTCCCTGATTTGAAACTTCTACATCTCTGGAAAGCAATTCATATTGACTGTCACACTCGTACTTGCGTTCTTGAAAAACTACATCCCTACTCAAAACTACTTTGTTCTCTTCTTTTATCCATATTCTGTAACGTTCATCTCCATAGGCGAACCTACAAGGTATTCTTTGATAGCCTTACTGTCCATTTTTCGTCTTTTACATTCTGGAACATGAACATAACAGGTCGATCCTATAATAAGCAAGTACTTAATCCTTGTCTCTTACCTGTCCACAGCTCAAATGGACTTATACCATCTACTGATGACTTTCCAGTTCGATTAAGGATGTATATTGATGCTGAAACTAACTCAGCCCACATGGCAGGAGGAAACTTGATGTCTTTCCTAGAAAACCTTAAAGTTCTCGCCATTTCCACAACTGTGCGGAGTTCGCGTTCAGTGTTACCATTCTGTTGAGGAGTGTAGGGCGCTGTCAATCTCTGAACAATACATTCTTTATTTAAAATCTCTTTGACTTCCTCATTGTCAAATTCACCACCATTGTCACTCAGTAGTTCTTTAATACTGTGACCCAATGTCTTTGAGTGCTGAATTACTTGAAGTATCTTATCTTTGACCTCTGATTTTTCTCTTATTAAAAATCCATACCTAAACTTAGTATAATTGTCTTTAAACAACACTAAGTATCTCTTTTTCTAAAAAGATTCACTAAAAGGTCCACACACATCAGTTGATATTAGTTCTCCAGGTTTGGAACATTTCCCTCTATGTCCAAATGGTAACTTATGAGCTTTACCATAGATACAAGGTTCACATACTTCTGTTTCTTGAGGAAGTTTTACGTTTAATTCTTTCATAAGCATATGTCTTACGTGACGCTTATCTTGATGACCCCATTTCTCGTGGTACAACTGTAACAATTCCTTACCTTCTAGAGCATTAACTTTCACTTGTTCTTTAGGAAAAACTGCACTTATATTAGCTTTATACAACGATCCATTTACCTTTCTTGTTTCTCGTAAAACAATTATCCTGTTGATATTCAACTGACACTTTGTAGCAGTTGACTCAAACTTACTATTTGGATTCCTGTCTTGAGCAGCGAGTACTGAAAATAAATTTCTACTCACATTTGGAACATACCAAATGTCTAGAAGTTTAGACCCGTTTGACTATTGAATAGTACCTTTTCCTAATGCAGTAAGTGTCCCTTTCCCAGCAGCTTTAACCCCATGAGAATGTTTAAACTTCTCAAACTCTATGAAATAGTCAGGACAATTGGTAACATGTTTTGTTTCCCAATTGTCTATCCACCAAACTGTTGGATATGGCTCAGAAATTTATGCATCTTCACTGATATACATTAGAGTATTATTGGCTGTTGCTACATAACTACGGTAATCTGGGTTAAATTTACTTTTATTTGTTCCAGACTTACCAGGCTTACCATAAACAACCCACTTTGAACAATCCTTTACCCAATGTCCTTTCTGTTTACAGTAATTGCATATGTAATTTTCTCTAGCTTTATTGCTATATGCTTGCTTACCTTTGCTCTTGTCACCAAGTCTCTGAGTATATGTACCTTTATTTACTTTAGCTACTAATGCCTCTTGCAAAGATTTTGACTTAACCTGAATTGTTTCCTTTAAGAAATTTCTTACAAACATACACAACTGGTTTGTCAGCTCATCAAATGTCATACTTTCATCCTTGGTTAAAATCATCCAACTTGACTGAAAATTTTCAAACTCTTTCGTTAAGATCTGTAAAGTCTTCCAAACTAACAATAACTCAGGCAACTGACAGTAGGGGGCATTGGATGGTTCAAAACCAGCAAAGGCGAAGTGAGGACGCGAGGACGCGAGGACGTCCCCCCCCCCCCCCCGGATGACCTTGACCTTGACCCACAAGGTCACCCCCGAGGGCACCCCCCCCCCGGATGACCTTGACCTTGACCCACAAGGTCACCCCCGAGGGCACCCCCCCCCCCATGACGTCATCCCCCCCCCATGACACCCCCCCCCCCCATGACATCATCCCCCCCCCCGACCTTCCCCATAGCCAAGCTCGGACCCCCCCCCCCCCGTCTGCAACATTTTTCGTGATGAGGAAAAAACTTTCAAAAATTAATAACTAGCCTATTTACTCACCGATTCCCACGGGACTTTTTCCAGAATGTAGGCCTATCCCAGAGGAAGCGAATGACGTAAGAACCCCATAGATCCGCCATTAAACAAGGTCGCTATTAATTTTTAAACGCGTTTTCCTTATGGGATCTCAGCTGTTTACCGACCGATTTTGATGAAATTTCACCACATGTAGGGCGACGGCCTAAGTAAACCATCCCTTAAAGAAAATTGAGAATCCACCGTTAAACGGGCCCGCTATTAATTTTTAAACGCGTTTTCCTCATGAGATCTTGGCTGTTTACTCATCAGCGGTCTTCCAGACCCATCACGATGGTTCAAAACCAGCAAAGGCGCGGTGAGGATGCAAGTCCCCCCCCCCCCCCCGTCTGCAACATTTTTCGTGATGAGGAAAAAACTTTCAAAAATTAATAACTAGCCTATTTACTCACCGATTCCCACGGGACTTTTTCCAGAATGTAGGCCTATCCCAGAGGAAGCGAATGACGTAAGAACCCCATAGATCCGCCATTAAACAAGGTCGCTATTAATTTTTAAACGCGTTTTCCTTATGGGATCTCAGCTGTTTACCGACCGATTTTGATGAAATTTCACCACATGTAGGGCGACGGCCTAAGTAAACCATCCCTTAAAGAAAATTGAGAATCCACCGTTAAACGGGCCCGCTATTAATTTTTAAACGCGTTTTCCTCATGAGATCTTGGCTGTTTACTCATCAGCGGTTTTCCAGACCCATCACGATGGTTCAAAACCAGCAAAGGCGCGGTGAGGATGCAAGTCCCCCCCCCCCCCCCGGTGAGCGGCTCCGCGGAGTCACGTGTCGAGGTGCGTGCTAGGGCCTACGTGACTGCCCGGGGCTGTTTACTCATCAGCGACCTCGACTCATTAGCGACCTCATTAGCTGTTATTTATAAGCGAGTCCTTGAGGGTTTCACCAGAAACCTCGCTTTCGTTTCTATTATTTCTTTTAGTTTTATAATGTGTATTTTATCATAGAAGAGGTAATTAAGGAAAGGGTTTAAAGGTATATTTATTATCGAATTTTTCCGCAATTACATTTTCTAATTGCGCTAGGAGGAGTTCGCTTTGCTCCTCCAGCCTCCGCATTTCCTCATCCATCTGCGCGGTTGCGGCGGTGTCCTCCTCAGGGTATCGGGGAAGGGCGGTGGCGTCCTCAACGGGAGCGGTGGCGACGTCCACAAAGGGGTAAGGCGGCGGCGGGGGTCGCTGCGGCTCGGGCGGAGTCGAGGTGGGTAGAATCGCCCGTACCTCAGCCACCTCGTGCGTTCGTGTGTGTCTCCTCGCCTCAGCCAGACTTTGAAAGGCCGATCCGCAGACGGAACAGTCATACAGCGGCGCATGACCGTGAAATCTCCGCGCGTGTCGGAGCAGGTTGTCTGTGCGGCTGCAGCGTCTTGAACAGTAGGGGCAGGGGTACATAGTGTCGGGCGGTTGCGGAGAGACTGACGACGGTGGCGGCGGGACGATTGCACAAATAAACAGTCAGAATTTTCCCTAGATAAACAACAACAACAGTCGGAAATTTCCTCAAAACAGATCGGGCGTGCCCCCCCCCCCCGATCAACTGGTGTGAGGATATATCTGCCTCGCGACAAAGCTTGGCATGAGGATTCACCTGACCCCCCCCCCCCCAGATCAACTGGTGTGAGGATATATCTGCCTCGCGACAAAGCTTGGCATGAGGATTCACCTGACACCCCCCCCCCCCGAGATCAACTGGTGTGAGGATATATCTGCCTCGCGACAAAGCTTGGCATGAGGATTCACCTGACCCCCCCCCCCCGGATCAACTGGTGTGAGGATATATCTGCCTCGCGACAAAGCTTGGCATGAGGATTCACCTGACCCCCCCCCCCGGATCAACTGGTGTGAGGATATATCTGCCTCGCGACAAAGCTTGGCATGAGGATTCACCTGACCCCCCCCCCCCCCGAGATCAACTGGTGTGAGGATATATCTGCCTCGCGACAAAGCTTGGCATGAGGATTCACCTGACCCCCCCCCCCCCCGAGATCAACTGGTGTGAGGATATATCTGCCTCGCGACAAAGCTTGGCATGAGGATTCACCTGACCCCCCCCCCCCCCGAGATCAACTGGTGTGAGGATATATCTGCCTCGCGACAAAGCTTGGCATGAGGATTCACCTGACACCCCTCCCCCCCCCCCCCGACATCACCTGGTTTGAGAGGGCGGGCGTGAGCGCCTCTGGAGGAGTGCAATAGACCCTAGGTCCGACGGCGCACGGTCTCAGTTTCGTCCGAGACTTCTTCACGAGCGGTCACAGCAGCGGCATGAGCAACGCGGTTGAAGTGGATCGAACAATCCGCTGTTTTATGGAGGAGTGGAACGCGATCAACGAAGAGAACGCCAACGCTGCCACCCCCATACCGCCACAGCAACAACAGAGGACGGCTAAAAAGAGGAAGTCAAACGGCGGGTGGACCGCGAATAAAGAAGTGCCTGGTGATTCCCCTACACTGAGTTGGACCGCGGGCGAGCGTCAGTATACGGTGAAGAACCCGACCAACAATGGCAACGTCCTTCTGAAGATGAACGTTTTCCAAGGAGGTCGCTCGACTTGGGCCTGCGGCTTGTATTTGGACGAGCAGCGGGACGACGAGATCTGCATGATTCTGACGGATCTGCTGACTAGGCTGCAGAACCTATGGTTGACCAACAGCGAGACGGGAGAGCCTAGATTTGACGGAATCGTCAGGACCGTCAGTCCGCTGCCTACCTGGAGGAAGATCGCGGATCGGTGCGTTTCCACCGCCACTGCTGTCGCCATCCCTGAAAAGCGGAAAAAGATGAAAAAATAAATGAAATAAATTAAGTAATTCGATCCTTCCCTTTCCTACTTTTCCTTATTGTATACTATTGTAAAAATAAAATAAAAAAAAATAAATAACGTAATAAGGCGAATGAGCGTGTTCCTCAAGATACATATCCAACCTCACCACTCCTCCACTCCACCATCTCTCCACTCCTCCTCCACTCCTCCACTCCTCCTCCACTCCTCCTCCACTCCTCCTCCACTCCTCCTCCACTCCTCCTCCACTCCTCCTCCACTCCTCCTCCACTCCGCCAGTTGGTGTTTTCATCACTGCACCTCCTCCGCAGTTGCCTACAAAAGGCGACTCGGTGGCGAGAGCCGGTCATTCTGCATCCAGCCGCTGTGACATGCTCAACACGGACCAGAAGATGGACCTCAGGACAGCCCTCAACAGCTGCAAGGCCGCGGGTTACACCCGCATCATAGACCTACAGGAGAACGTGGTGTATCCCATTCGCTCGTTTGAGCGAGTGGACACACCATATGGCGAGGCGGTGATGGCCACCTTGGAGGGTCTTGTCGGCGACGACCCGATCCGGATTTACATGCCCCGGCGGTACCTTGCAGTCCTGGACGATAACACCATCACGCAGTATAACGTTGGCGTGAGGCCGAGGATGAGCCTTGTGAAGAGGAGCAGCTCTCTAGGCAGTAAAAGTCCTCTCCTAGAATTTGTATAAATAAATGGTATTCCTTATTCCCTTATTTCCTTCAATATAAAAAAAATAAAAAAAAAGCGAGAAAAGAATTTAGTTTTAAGAGCCGAGGTGGTGGTGCATGGCAGTCAGTAGACGCCATGGACTTGAGGTGGAAACATCCGTTCACCGCCATCGTGGCTGGGCCCTCAGGCAGCGGCAAGTCGCACTTCGTGGCTCGCTTCATAGAGCACGCCGACCACATGTGCGATACGCGGTTCGCCCGCATCACTTGGCACTATGGCAGTGGCGGTGGTAAGAGCCGTGCGGACTCTGCCGTGCGCTACGTAGCCGGCCTACCAGACCTGGACGACTATGACGGTAGCGAGCCCACCCTGGTCATCGTCGACGACATGATGCGTGAGGCTGGCCCCGGCGTAGCGGACCTGTTCACCAAGGGCTCACACCACCGCAACCTGAGCGTGTTCTTCATCACGCAAAACCTGTTTCATCAGGGCAAGGGCCAGCGCGACATATCGCTGAACGCCCACTACATTGTGTGCTTCAAGAATCCCAGGGACCGCGCTCAGATCAAACACCTGGCCCGTCAAGTATACCCGGAGAACCCCAAATTTGTGGAGGAGGCTTACGCGGACGCTACGCGTGATCCGCACGCCTATCTACTCATAGACTTGAAACAGTCTACGCCCGAGGAGATGCGCGTACGTTCAGCCATTTTCCCAGACGACCCGGTGAACTACGTGTACCTGCCCAAGAAGAAGTGATAAATAGGCCGAGCGCGCGCCAGCGTCAGTCATCATGTCACACCGCGTGAAGAAGGACGCGGCGCTGCTGAGGGCCCTAATACACGCTACGCCCAAAGAACGCAAAGCCCTGTTAAAAGCGTGCGACAAGAGTCGCATCAAGTCATTGTGCGAGTGCGCGTATAACGTGCTACGCGGAAACGTACCGCTTTCTCCCTGCCTCAAACGCAAATTGAGCAAACACAAACAGGCGCTCAGACGGCTGGTGAAACGCGGCGAGGGTTGGACCAAGAAACGACACTACCTCGTCCAACGGGGCGGAGGGATCTTCCTACCTCTGCTGTTGAACGCTGTTCTGCCCATTCTAGCGCAGAAGCTAATCGGACATGGAGTACGCTAGGAAAATGGTGGTTGTACCGCAGGAGCTCATCGAGAGATTGCAAGAAGGACCGGGACCCAAGCCAAGAGGAGCAGGTAGCGCCAATAAGCCAGCCAGCCTGGACGCTGAGATGCATCGCATATTGAGCGACAAGCGGCTGGACGATACGGAGAAATGGAAACAATATCAGCAGGTGTTACAGCGGTTCCTGCACTTTTCCGCGGCTAAACGTCAACCCATAGGTCTGTCAATCATCGAGGGTGAGGAGAGGGAGGAGGAAGCGACGGGAGGTCCGAGTCAGATGAAGCGCGAGTCTAGCGCCTCGGCGGAGGAGGACATTGTGGAATCGTTCTCAAAAATCTACAGGTCGGTAGCGCGAAACTTGTTGCGATTCATGACCCGGCAAGGCAGCCCAATCGCCTGGGACGCCAGTGGGGCGGTGTACGTGGACAAGGTGAAGATCCCCGATTCCAATATAGTGGACATCGCGCACAGCATAGTGAGAGCGCGAAGGGCGGACCGATTGCCTACCGGCTGGCATCAAGTGATGGCCGCCTTGAAGGACATGAACGTGCCCAAAGAATACGTGAGCAATCCCACGGCGTTGCGTTACTTAGGCGTTGGGCTGGACTCGGCATCGAGCCCCTGGGGAGACACGACAGCCTCGTCGACACCCCTCTCACCGAGGTTGACACCGATACTGGACCGCCTGAGACCGCGACCTCCAGCAGCCAGGAGAAGGATAATAACCGAGGAACCCGACCGGGAATCGTCATTGGACAACTGGGAGCCGTTCCCACCGTAATGGAGAAGTTGTACTACGACCCGAGCCAGCCCGGTTCCCTCGGCGGGGTGACCGCCCTGGCCAGAGCCGCGCGCCTACCGAAACGTAGGGTAGCCGACTGGCTGCGCACCCAGGACACCTACACGCTGCACAAGCCGGCGCGCAAGCGGTTTCCCCGCAACCGCTACGTCGTGTTCGGGCCTCGGGAGCTGTGGCAGGCGGACCTGAACGACATGCGCGGCCTGAGCCGGTACAACGACGGAGTCAACTACCTGCTGACTGTGATAGACGTATTCAGTAAGCGGCTGTTCGCGGTACCGCTGAAGAGGAAAAGCGGGCCTGAGGTGGCTGCTGCGTTCGAGAGGATATTCGCTGAGGCGACTCCTCGCTGCCTACAGACCGACAAGGGGACGGAGTTCACCGGGGCCGCGACCAAGCGAGTGTTCAAGAGTCACGGTGTCAACTACTTCACCACGCAGAACCCCGACGTGAAGGCGGCGGTGGTGGAGCGAGTCAACCGCACGCTCAAGAACCGCATGTGGCGCTACCTGACCTACAAAAACACGTATCGCTACATCGACGTGTTGGACAGGCTTGTGGACGCCTACAACCGCAGCCCGCACAAGAGCCTGGGTGGCCTACGACCTGTGGACACGGACAGCGGCGATGGTCAAACGGTGTACAAGGTGTGGCGTCACATGTATGGAAAGGCGATCCGGCGACACAAGCCCAGGTTCGAGCCTGGTGACACGGTGCGTATAGCCAAGGAGAAGGGCACGTTCGCCAAAGGTTATGAGACCAACTGGAGTAAAGAGCTGTTTGTGGTGGATCACGTATACGGGTCGCATCCTCTACCATTGTACGTGCTGCGAGACCTGAACGGGACGCCGCTGGAAGGGCGCTTCTACGAGCATGAGATGCAAAAGGTAACGATGGCCCCGGACCGCCTGTACCAAATAGATAAAATACTGGACACTAAAGGGCGAGGCTCCAGTAAGCGCTACCTAGTCAAGTGGGTCGGTTACGGAGAGGACTTCAACTCGTGGGTACCTGCATCTGAAGTGCAACAGCTGCGATGACGAGGCACGACCAGTTTTACCTGACGTTGCCCAGTAACAGTTCAATGAAGTACTATCCCAACAACATGGTGACAAACTACACGACCCATCTACCCTCGACCGTTGATCTGTCAGACGGTGAGTGGGAGGTCGCTCTGGCGGAGGCGCACTACCCCTTCTCTTTTCTGACCGTCGGTGAGGGAACCTACATCAAACTAGTGCTGGGAATGAGGGACTCGAAAGGCGGGTTGGCCGTGGTGGACAAGTTGTTAATCAAAGTGGAGCCGGGCAATTACAGTAGTACCGAGGAACTCGTGCACGCAATCAACAACCACCCTCAAATGAAGAGTAACCTGTGCACCTTCTCATATGACGAGAAGTCCTCCAGGGTGGAATTGATGTCGACGTCTTCAGCCGTTCAGAGCCTCAAACTGAGCCCCAGTTTGGCGCTACAGTTTGGCTACGAGGTGGATACGGATATCGTCAAGCGTCACAGGTCCGTGAGGCCGACTAACCTCTTCGCCGGTCTACCATCACACATGTACGTGTATTGCGACCTGGTGGAACCCCAACTGGTGGGCGACGCTGTGGCGCCACTACTGAAGATCCTCAACATCGACATCAGGAATTACACGTACGGTGCCAACACGACAGTGTATATAATAGACCCGCACTACGTGCCGGTGATTAAAACCTCATTCGAGAGCGTGGAAATCGATTTAAGGGACAACCAAGGGCGACACTTGCCATTCCACTTCGGGACCACGTGCATGAAGCTTCATTTCAGGAAAGAGAGGCAGCGGCAATGAATCCGAGCGATCCCTATCTGGCGTATTACCGCCACCAGCAGGCGGGCCATGGCGTATCCTCCGTATTCAGAGGAGCCGCTTTCCAACGCGGACACGGCATCGGCAGTTTCCTAGGCGGGCTGATGCGTACAGTGGTCCCGTTGATCAGATCCGGCGCATCGGCGCTGGGCAAGGAGGCGCTGAGGTCCGGTGTGGGCTTCTTGGGCGACGTGGCGGCGGGCACAGCCAACCCCCGAGTCGCAGCCAACGCTCGACTCAGACAGTTTACCGGGTCGCTGAAACGCAGGGCCGATGAAAAACTGGATCGCGTGCTGAGCGGTGGTGGTGCCTATAAGAGGAGGCGTGTACAGCAGGTTACTCCTCAGTCTCTAGCGAAACTCCTCGGAGCGAGGAAGAAGAGCGCTGCCCCCAAGAGGAAGCCCACAAAACGTGTCGCTAAGAAGAGGAGAAGCAAGAAGAGCGAGAGTACCGTGAAGGACATTTTTGGATAATGGCGTTTCTACATCAGAAGTCGTGCGAGTGTGTCAAGACCGAGTTGGACCTGTTCTCGCTACCGCCCACGCAGACCAGTATAGAGAGCGGTAAATGGGTGCAGTACAAGCCCATCTCCTCCCTGACAGACGACTCACCCGTTGAGTTCATAGTTCCGGGTCACGGGGACGAGTACACGGATCTGTCACAGACGCTACTGCATGTGAAGGCTACCATTAGAACGGCTAGTGGAGGCGCTGTAACGGGTGATCAAGCGATAAAAGAGGTGGGTCCGATTAACAACTGGCTGCACTCGCTGTTCAGTCAAGTGGACCTGTACCTGAACAACAAACTGGTGTCTCCTCAGAACAACACGTACGCCTATCGCGCCTACCTGGAGAACCTGTTGTCCTATGGCGGTGATGCCAAGACATCGCACCTCACCGCGGAGTTGTTCTACGAGGACTATGCCGGGTACATGGACAATACTGAGGAGGATAATGCCGGGCTCAAGAACCGGAGGGAGTTTGTCAAGGCCAGCCGGTACGCGGACATGGTCGGACATCTGCACGTTGACCTGTGCAACCAGGAGAAGTTCATGTTAAACGGCGTGGAGATGCGCTTTCGCCTGATCAGGTCAAAGAACTCATTCTCCATCATGTCTAAAACCGTGACAGACTACAAAGTGGACATCGCCGAAGTCAACCTGTTTATGCGCCGCTGTAAGATCAACCCGAGCGTGCTGTTGGCTCACAGCAGGACGCTGGAGTCGGGCACAGCCAAATATCCCATTACGCGCGTGGAAGTCAAATCCTTCACGCTACCCTCCGGTATTAGCAGCAAGACTCTGGACAGTGTGTTTCTGGGTCAACTGCCAAAACGCATTATAGTTGGCCTGGTCAGCAATCAGGCGTTCAACGGGGACTACAAGAAGAACCCGTTCAACTTCACCCACAGCCACGTGAACTTCTTCGCGCTGTACATAGATGGTGAGCAAGTACCATGTAAGCCGCTTCAACCGGATTACACGTTCGGTAAGGAGTTGTGCGTGCTCGCCTACCACACGCTGTACACCGGCACCGGCATCAATTTCTCAGACTGTGGTAACGAAGTCAGTCGCAACGAATACCCCTATGGATACTGCCTGATGGCGTTTGATCTGACACCCGATATGGCGGCCTCTCAATCTAGCCACTGGAACCTGGTGCGCAACGGTAACCTGCGCATAGAGATTGGGTTCTCCGAAGCCTTGGCGGAGGCGTTCAACTGCATAGTGTATGCCGAGTTGGACAACGTCGTGGAGGTGGACCGTCACCGCAACGTCACAGTCGACTTTGGCGGGTAAACGAGTTGCCGCGCGCTCAAGGTTACCGCGAACCGTGATGGCGGCGCGCGCACCCAAGGTTTTCCCGCTAGGCGCGCTCCCGCCAGCGCTCAGTCGAGTTCAGTCAGCCGTACGGGATGGACGTGCCGCCACCGATCTACAACGAGCCGCCGCCAGCGCGCTGTCATCACGGAAGCGTGGTGATGGATATGCAGTGTTTTAAAGACAGTGATAATGACTTTCTACTGAAAGAGGTTTGCGTGGTGGACGTGACTACCGGCACGCTGCTCCTACATCACATCGCCCGCCCACCCTTCAGTAAGGACCTCCTGACTTCCGAGAAACAGCGCGAGAGCGTCTGGGTCACTCGCCACTGCCACGGCTTGGAGTGGGACCAGGGGGACATCGCGTACGTCGCCCTGCTGGACAAGCTGCGCTCCTGCCTCATCCACCGCCCCCTGGTCTACGTCAAAGGATCGCAGAAGAGGGACTTTGTACAACGCCACCTCATAACCGAGCCCGCCGCCACCACCGCTCAGGACATGGAGGATCTGGGCTGCGGGTCGCTCAACGGTGCGCCCACCTACCGGACTCTGCGCTGTCGCCACCATAAGAGCTCCCACAACCGTTGCGCCCTTCATAACTGCATAGTATTGCGGGACTGGCTCGTGGCTAACGACAGTCCAGACCCGTCCACCTCGAGCTGCCTGTGCTGCTTCCGCCCACGATGAATACCGTCCAGATCAGAGAATGCCTGGTGAGGATCCCCGGACTGAGGAACGTTGCGGTCTACGCCTCTGACCAACTACCGGACGTGCCGGTCAAGCCTCTCACCGCCATCGTGTCCAACACGGTAGCACACACCGAGGGAGGCGAACACTGGGTGGCGTTTTACTGCTCGGAAGAGGACAGACTCGAGTACCTGGACAGCTACGGAAGGCCGCCATACCAGGCCGACTTTCAAATGTTCCTGAGGCGCAATCCTCATCACCGCCACTACGTCTACAACAGGTATCGACTCCAGGGCTACGATACTTCTGTTTGCGGCTACTACTGCCTCACTTACCTGTACTGCCGGGCTGTTCTCCGCACGTCACTCAGCGACTACGTCCAGCTCTTCGACCCTGCCGCTCCCGCCGCCAACGACGCTCTGGTCCGCAGGCTCTTCCACTCCATATTCGCTTAAAACTAATTTGTAAGGTTTTTGTAGTATGTGTATGTAACCTTATTACTGTACAATACATGCCTCATAATGATAAAGCTTGTGTTTTCATTTCTCCTTTCTCCTTACTAAATTTAAAAAAATTAGCAAAACTGAGGCAGCGGGGCTGGACCTCAGGTTTATATACCAGCGGCGCGTGTCACTGGCTGAGCCCCCGCCAAGCGGCAGTGAAGGTCGCCAAAGAGGGCTCGTCACGAGACCCCTCGGACATCAGCAAACCGCTGAGTAATTCGAGGGTGCAACCTTGAGCGTCAGCAAACCACTTAGCAACTCCTTCCTGGGCAACTCCTTCAGGGCCATCCCCCGACACGCGCCGCCAACCGCTCCCGGTTGGCGGGGGCTTTTTAAGCTGCACGGCTCGGGCCAAACGGCCCATAACGCCTTTCACTTTAGTTTTTCTGAGCCTACCGGCTTTTGAGTGAGCAAAGGGGAGGAAATAAACAACTCAGGTTCGTGCTGTACATAAAGCTATTATATTTTCTTACAAATACTATTTACAAATTTTTCTTAAAATTAATATTAAAACTAAACTGGGAATTCCTCTTCCTCGTCTTCATCCTGGGGCTGCCCCTCCTCCTCCTCACCATCCACCTCCATCCGTCGATCTCCTCTCCTGGCTGGTAGCGGCGGGACGTCCTTGTGTCCCCACGGCAGAGTGTGGATGCCGTCGGGGAGGACACACCGCTTGTCATCAGTCGGGCTGATGCTCAGCTTGTCCACTTCCACGGTGTAGACCCGGTGTAAGTGGGACTGGAAGCGGACGTTGGTGGTGCGCTTTTGGACCCCCTCAAACAGGCACTCTCTGTAGTCGTCGGGGGTGAGGACGTTCTTGACAACGCCCTTAGCCACCCCCTTGGCCCGCTTGAGAGCCTTGCTGCCGCCTGTCGCTGCGTCCTCGATGTCCATAAAGTACAGCTTGGACCGCAGGCCGAGGTACTCGAATAAGGACAGGCCGTTGCACTCGTCCTTAAACTTTCCAATGACCTTGGCGTTGACGGGGCTGTAGCAGGGGTGAGACCTCGGATAGCCGCTGGTGTCAAAGTCGTCCAGGTGTTCCTTCATCTCAGCATAGACGTCCTGGGACACGATGTCAAAGACGAAGCTGTCCGTGTCCATATAGTCCACGGTGAGGCGGTCACCGTAGCGCTCCTTCATCTTGCGCAGGAACTCGTACATGAGCCACTTGCTCAGCTCCAGGACTGTCATGCCTACGTAGACGGGCTTGTCCAACACGATGTTGACCTTGGACAGATGCACCAGGGCCACGTCCTCCGTGTAGTACGTTCGGTCCAGGAAGTTGGATCTGGCGACGTACTTGGAAAACTTCTCCGGGGTGCACACCAGCTTCACGTTGAGGCGCTTCCGTACATTCTCAATGGTCTTGCCAAAGACCGCGTTGTTCATGAGCTTGAAGAAGTCCTGTTCAAACTTCGTCTTGGCCCTCTTCCGCAGCTCCGTGTTCATCAGGATGTACGGTTCCAACCACCGCGACTGGCGAAAGGAGATCGCCCGATGTACCGCGACCAGCTCCAACCCGTTTTGCAGCGCCTGCTGCAAGACCCTGTAGTGACAGATGTAGTGCGTCTTGTCGTCCAGGGTCGTCAACAGTTTGGGGAACTTCCCTGTTGGCGGACGCTTCGTCTCGCAGCAGTAGGGAAGGTCCTTGTGCAGGTCGTGTAGGCGCGCGGGGTAGTGGAGGTCCACCTCCAAGATGTAGCCTCGATCGGCCTCTGCGTCCAGCGCCGCAATGTCCAACGCCTGGATTTCCTCACGGCTGAGCCACTCGAAGTCTCCGGTCGGCAGGCACTGGGACATGGCCCAGCCGTACAGATTGTTTGCGTCCAGGTACAGGAGGAAGCGCGTGGGCTCGTCGGGGTGGTAGTCCGGGCACCTGTCGTGGTTGGCCTTGGCGTAGCGGGTGATGGCCTGTGAGATGCCTCCTCGAATCCCCTGCTCCACAAACAGGTACATGTCAAAGTCCTGCAGCGTGTCCAGCTCCACACCGCAGGTCTTGAGCATCACGTCCCACGCGTAGGACGGCAGGGTGTAGTAGTGGGTGGGGTCCAGCCCGTACTCTGCCAGCGAGGTGTCGCGGAACTGCTCAAAGACATCGGTGAGCAGGGCGATGTCGCATCGCAGGTACTTGTCCGCGTAGTCCTTGAGGTGCTGACACTCGAAGGCTCGCCACACGTTGAGGGCGTGCTCGTACTCCTCGTCCTTGATGTCCTCCAGGGTCATGGAGTTCCTGAACGCCTCCTTGGGCGGTAACTCCCTGGTCCTATACAGCATGTCGTAGGACGTAACGAAGTCGTAGGGGAACACGCCCTTCCTACGCACCAGGTCGAACAGCCGGTCGTCGGGGAAGCGCTTCCTCGTCTCACGCATCCTGTCCGTGGGAAGTCCTGCCGCCAGGTTGGCCAGGCTCATGGACAGGAACCTGTAGGTGTCTAGGAAGCGCACCGCGAAACTGCTCTGACGTTGGTTGTCCCCGGGCTGACCAAAGTGGAATCGCTTGGTAAAGGCGATGTACCGCTCCTCCGTGTGGGCCAACACGTCCACGTCACCGGGGTCGATGGCCAGCTCGCGCACTACGAAGTGGGCGTCGTAGTTGGATAGGTTGTGGAAGTAGCAGTTGATGTGTCGCTGCTCCCGGTACCTGAGGTTGCACGAGCGGTGTGCGGCTCCTCGGAACTCGTAGGGTGGGGCGTGATTGTGGTCCCGCACCTTAACGTCCTGGTCCGTGAACTCCTTCCCGCAGAGGTAGCAGTGAGTCGCTGCCAGGTACTCGTCCATCTCCTGCCGGGTCAGAGAAGGGTGCAGAGCTCTCATGCTGAATAGGAACTCCCACAGCGCCAGCACGTCCATCTTCAGCCTCTCCATGAAGACCTTGGACGCGTCAGCCCCGAAGTAGACGCGGGGCTCAAACTCCTCCAAACCGAGCGAGTCCACAATCTGATAGGCGAAGGCGTACGGGACGTGCAGTTGCAGGGGCCTCGTGCCGGGCGGTGCTTCCGCAGGGTCAGCGGCGACGGGTTGCAGAGCACACTCGAAGTCGGCATAAACGCAAAAGCGCTCGCGCCGAGTGTACTCGGGGTGGGTGAAGCGGATCTGCTGCTTCTTCGGCAAGTCCAAGCGGAGGGGGGCCTTGGCGGTGCAGTATCGCATGTGCTCCTCCAGGCGCTCGGCACCGGACAGCTGCAGCTTGTTAGGCCGGTTGTCAAAGTAAGCGAAGCATCGCTTACACACGTGGATGGCGTTGACGTGGGACGTCAGCTGGTGTCGCACAAGCCTACTCATGTTTGTGATGTAGGCGTAGTGACTGTCCCCGCCGGTGGTCACGTACAGCAAGTCCCGGTGATCCTCCAACTCCCGCTTGCAGATCTTCAGCGGGAACACGCGGTCCTGGAACTTTGGCGATCCGTCGGGGCGTCTCCCCACCATGGCGCGCTCGATCCCGTACACATTGACGCTGATGGGGTTCCTCCTCTCAAAGACTTTGATGTCCTTCACGGCTACGGGGAAGCGTAGGCCGACCCAGTCGTAGCGTGCCATGACGTCCGGTGTGTACGATGTGGGCCTCTCCGGGTGTTGCGCGACGAACTTGGCTAGGATGGCATACGCGAAGCACATGTCATCGAGGTTGTGCACGTTGATGACGGCGCGCGTCTCGCAGATGGTCTTGGGAAGCTGGACGAACCGGGCTCCGCGTTCTCCCAACGGGGTGTAGAGATTGACGCGAATCTCCAGGTCGCGTATCCGGAGATAGCTCCACCCGCTGCCCACTAGCAGGCACTGCTCCTTCTCTTCCTCCAGCTTGTGGAAGGACGCTGACAGGAAGTCCTCCAAGTTGGACGCGGCGGTGAGAGGCACGTTCTTCGTCTTGAAGGCCCGCAGACAGGTGGCTCCGTGAACGTTGGCGAATTCACACTCCAGGAACATGTTGACCTTGGTGTTTGGGTGTCGGGTCCTGACGTCAGCCAACAGTTCCAGGACGCTGTCGAACAGCAGCACCAGCGCGTCCTCCACGGTCAAGAAGTCCTCCATGGGCCGGGACAGGCCGAAGGTCAGGAGGCGTCCGCGGAAACCCCGTTGAATGGTGCGGAACGTGGGTAGTCCGCCACCCACCATCCCATCAGGTGCCGTGCTTGGTCCGGGCTGGGGCTCGCGGCTGGGTCGAGGCTCGCGGCTGGGTCCAGGCTGGGGCTCGCGGCTGGGTCCAGGCTGGGGCTCGCGGCTGGGTCCAGGCTGGGGCTCGCGGCCGGGCCGGGGCTCGGGTGACAGGACGGGTAGGTGCGGCATCTCGTCCACAACGAGGTTCCTCACGATGGGGCAGTTGTGGGCCTCGTGCTGGTCCCGGTTGTAGCGCCGGGTGAAGCCTCGGTCGCAGTAGGCGCACGCGAACCTCATGCCGCGGTGAGCGCTTGCCACGTGCTGCTGGAGGTACGCGGCCCTGCGGAAAAGGGCGCCGCACTCGGGACAGCGGACCCCGTTGGCGTGCACCAGCTGCACGTGGCGCCGGAGCAGGTCCTCGCGGTCGAATCGTCGCCCGCACGCGTTACACTCGGGCCGTGGGTCTCTGACAGGTGGCGTTGCGGAGGAGGAGGTCGAAGCTGACGGGATCGCACCGTGGACCGCTTCCATGTGGTGGTGAAGATCCTCGGGGCTCGCCAGGGCGACGGAGCATAACGGGCATGGACGGCCTGCGAACAGGAAAAACAAGTTCTATTAGTTACCTCGATAAACACGAGGGTGAGGAACTGGCGACCTCTTCCTCACCTCGTTCGCCAGTTTAAGCCCAATATATACAAGGGTGAGGAATTGCATAGAGGCCTGGCGACCTCTTCCTCCTCTCGAACGTCAGTTTGAGCCCAGTAATACAAGGGTGAGGAACTGAACGGAGGCTGACAGCCCCTTGTTTACTACTTGAATCTGTTTACTCGGCTAAAGCCGTTTACTCTCGAAAACAAGCCATTAGTACTGGTTTCCTTTTTAACGTAAAAACCGTGCCTAACGCTTGATCGTGAGGAACTGCATAGAGGACTGGCGACCTCTTCCTCATCTCAATCGCCAGTTTGAGTCCAGTAATACAAGGGTGAGGAACTGAACGGAGGCTGGCAGCCCCTTGTTTACTACTTGAATCTGTTTACTCGGCTAAAGCCGTTTACTCTCGAAAACAAGTCATTAGTACTGGTTTCTTGTTTAACGTAAAAACCGTGCCTAACGCTTGATCGTGAGGAACTGCATAGAGGACTGGTGACCTCTTCCTCATCTCAATCACCAGTTTGAGTCCAGTAATACAAGGGTGAGGAACTGTGTATGAGGATATTGGAGAAGTGCTTAACAAATCTACTGGTGGTTTCCTATTTAACCTAAAACCATACCTGGCGCTTGATCGTGAGGAGTGGGAGGATGAACTGCTGCGAGGTGGCGTCGCAGGTTGTCGCTTCGCCCGAAGCGTCGCCCGCAGACGTTGCAGTCGAAATGGCGGTCCCTGTGAGCGGCTGCCGTGTGACGAGCCAGGGTTCCAGCGAAGAAGCGACCGCAGACCTCACACATACGAGGAACAGCCATCTGCAACATCGGGTATCTATACAGTACATCGGGGCTTGGTAACAGTACCCTTCTAATAGTAGACAGAAATAAATTACAAGAATAGCTCCTATGACATTCCTAACACTGTTACACGTCTTTATCTTTGTTTCGCTCGCACATGGTGATTTTAATCTCGTCTATAATTCTACTAAGCAAAGCCAAATTTTATTTTCCACTGTGATATATAAAATATTAAATATTAATTTTAGCTAATTGGGATTTAGAGCATTGGTAAATCGGCTGATGAAAAGATAAATTAAATGTTACTTACATTTTAAGATATCCAAAGAGAAAACTCCACACAGTCGCACAAGCACAGGTTGTAAAGTGTATCTCGGAGACGGCAATACTTCGTTCGCGCAGTAAGAGCTCCAAAGACAAACTGATGAAACCCTCGAGGACGCGCTTATAAATAACACTCCGGTCAGGAGGAGGCCTCGCCGGAGGAGTGAGGGAAAGTCGCTAATGAGTAAACAACCCCGGGCGGTCACGTAGGCCCTAGCACGCGCCTTGACACGTGACTCCGCGGAGTCGCTCACGGGGGGGGGGGGGCTTGCATCCTCACCGCGCCTTTGCTGGTTTTGAACCATCATGATGGGTCTGGAAGACCGCTGATGAGTAAACAGCTAAGATCTCATGAGGAAAACGCGTTTAAAAATTAATAGCGGGCCCGTTTAACGGTGGATTCTCAATTTTCTTTAAGGGATGGTTTACTTAGGCCGCCGCCCTACATGTGGTGAAATTTCATCAAAATCGGCCGGTAAACAGCTGAGATCCCATAAGGAAAACGCGTTTAAAAATTAATAGCGGCCTTGTTTAATGGCGGATCTATGGGGTTCTTACGTCATTCGCTTCCTCTGGGATAGGCCTACATTCTGGAAAAAGTCCCGTGGGAATCGGTGAGTAAATAGGCTAGTTATTAATTTTTTGAAAGTTTTTCCTCATCATGAAAAATGTTGCAAACGGGGGGGGGGGTCCGAGCTTGGCTATGGGGAAGGGAGGGGGGGGAGGGGGGGGGATGTCATGGGGGGGGGATGATGTCATGGGGGGGGGGTGCCCTCGGGGGTGACCTTGTGGGTCAAGGTCATCCGGGGGGGGGGGGTGCCCTCGGGGGTGACCTTGTGGGTCAAGGTCATCCGGGGGGGGGGGGACGTCCTCGCGTCCTCGCGTCCTCACTTCGCCTGTGCTGGTTTTGAACCATCCAATGCCCCCTACTACTGACTTTCCTCTTTCATCTTTAAACCCTTGTGCAACTCATTCCACATTGTTTTCAGTTTTGCTATATGGGATGATACATCCTCTCCTTGTGTCCAGCTAAAACTAAAAAATTCTGAACATACTTTGAACATTTTATCTTTAGCTGTAGCTTCAAAGTTCAGTTTTAACATATCCCATGCCTCACTAGCAGTTTCTTGGTCCATTATCTTTTGGTAAACATCATCCGTTATCAAGCTTGTAATCATTGATTTAGCATAGCTGTTTGCCTTACGGTACAAATCTGAAGCCTTCTTGTGCATCTTGATTTCTGATTTCCGTATCCATCCTCCTTTAGTGGTTGAGGTTTAACTAGCTTCTTATCAATGACATCTAGGGCCCATTCATGACAATCCTCATTTTTGTTTTCCATAGGCCAGTCTGACTCACTGCCTAAAGGTCTTATGTGTTTTGAAAAATCCATTGTTTACAAGATAACTTTGTTTACATTAAATTATAAAATTCAAACCTTTAAACAAATAGCATTACCTGGGCACCATAACCTGTTACAACTAAATTGGCGACTCTTCAAAATAACATTTGAAAGGAATAATCAAAAGATACTGAAACCAAAACATCTACTTTATTTGACTGCTTACTACAATCTGAAGTCTTGAACAAACGACAAAAAAGAGTCTGATTACATAACTAAACAAACTCTTAAAGAAAAGCAGACAGTACAACTGGAACACTATAATATTATTTGCGATGGCGAATATAATTGGAATCGTGTATTATAAACTGATCGATTTTTTTCAATTGGTACAAAATGTGGTTAAAATTCCTATTCTGTAAAAAAGATGTTTGAGAATGTAGAAATTCTGCTTGTAGAATAGTTTTATTAAAAAAAATTGTTGGCAGTCTCTTCTTGCCTTACTTTGCCCGTCCACATAGACTACAGATCTGTGCGTGGAACGTATCCAGCAAAGCAAGGGGTGAGCGTTACAGTACGAGTTGTACAGTACTATACAATTCACATGCCAGGAATGGGGTTCGAACCCACTTGAGGGTTGCTGACATGGTTTCGAAGTCCGTCGCCTCAACCACTATGCCAACGACTCACCAATCGAAATGGCATGAATAGTTAGAATTTCTATCAGAAGCAGTATGACATAAATATTTATGTTTTATTTCACCGGTAGTACAGCGTAAATGGTTTAATTACGTCGCTAATGCCAATTACCGGCATGTCAAAATGTGGTTAATAGTTTTACACCATATAAATACTGTATGTACACAAAACGTCTATACCTGTTACTGTAAACGTCTCCGCAATACAGTATTGAAAACAGTTCCTAGTGATAGAATCGTATCAATTTTAAAGTGGGCCAAAGTGAGCAATAGCTTTGGCAGATATTGCTGTTTGCCCGAGACATATAAGGAATGTTTCTTCGATAGTCTCGGTCTCGATCAGCTATTATTGCTGCAGAGCTGTAGTACCGCAGTGCAATCAATTCATACTATCGTAATCAACTTATACATTGATTCAAATTAGTTAAGTTTTATTGGTTTCTAATAGCAATCATTAAAAGTTATTTTTCAACCAATAGAAAACTTGTAATAACCTACTCACAAAATTGTTGATATAAGGAATGACTTACTTTTCCACTAAGAGAATTATTCATTTATGTTTGTTTCTGAGTTCCTAGATTTGTTGTAAAAATTACGTCTTTAATTCAAACATGAATGATATTTTGTAATTTCTCATATTAAAGGCCTTTATCGTGATGAAATAGCCTCCGAATCCCTTTATATTACCATAAAGGTTTAAATTACCTGGTTAAACTGCCGAGTTATCCAGTGACATGGTACAACTACCACTGGTTTCAAACCTCAGAGACCCGTTACACGAAAGTTAAGTTACATATTCACAAGTTTATCTATTCAGATACTTTTTACTACAATTGTACAAGTGCAGGTGTTTTACAAACATTTTTGACAGTGGTGAACAAAAATAGTTACATCTGTAAAAAATATAATCACAAATACCAAGAGTTTTGAGGTTAAGAAAATAAGTCGTGATTCTTGTTGCTAAACAAGCGGTTGTAACCTAATATAGGTGGTTTTGTTAATTTAACACGTCAGTTAAAAAACAAGGCAAAATTGCTTTTTTTTAAGACGTGAGAGATGCTAAGGAGATAATATTCGGAGCATTTTCTAAGTTGACCAAAGACGATAAAACGAGAGTGGAAAACGATCCATGGCTTTGGCTCTAGGATTAGTTCCAGCTAGTTCGATGTTAACTTGAAAACAAGTTCGCACGCAGCACGCTGACGTGAGGGAAGTGAATTTCCACATAAAAACGATAAAAACTCACAAACAGTTAAAAACATACAATTATTCCAATTTTTATTCAAATCTGAAAATATTGATTTTTTGGCTGTTCTGATACTCCTGGATCTATTTACCTGCAATGCTGGGAATACAATTTTGCGCAATATAAAGTTAGAAGAAGGTCCAGTCAGGCTTTAAAGTAGGCGTGAGGTTGTTGGGGATGATAAAAGTGCACACAAAAATGATTAACAGGCTTTTCTAATGTAAAACCCCCATAAGACAACGTACTGTGTTTGGTCAATACACATTTCCTTTAATAACTTGGTAAATATATATGCTAGAATGACGAGAGAGGGCTTAAAAGTTTTGCCACACTAATTCCCATCTTTTTACATTCGTTAATTTCACATCCGGGGCTTTTCTGACCCTGTTTGGGCCCAAAAACTCAAAATTTGAAAGATTAATCCCCAAAAAAGGGGTTTAGAGTTTTCCGATTGTTTTGCCCAACTGATTGTAGAAAGGAACGTCTCTACCAAATTTGAAGTAAATTGGACAAAAAATGCGACCGCTAGAGTGCCTGCACACACACACACACACACACACACACACACACACACACACACACACACATATATATATATATATATATATATATATATATATATATATATATATATATAATTTTGAACGAACCCCCAAAACGTGTTCAGGGGGTCACGTTAGGAACTTCTATGGTGGTCCTGGGCTTAAGTTTTATCGTGCGGGTCATGCTAATACAGTAGTTCACTTTCCATAGGAAATTCACTAATGAACCCCTGAGGTTTGAAACCAGTGGTAGTTGTATCAGGTTGTACCATGACATAGGCTCACTCGGCAGTATCAACAGGTAATTTAAACCTTTTTAGTAAAGGCCTTTAATTTGAATTCTAATTTTATTTTTACCCTATGAATAAAACTAGGCCTGATGATCCAAACTACACCGAAAATATTCATGGAGAGATATACACAGCACTTATTGTTTGCTGCAGACTGTGGAGGAACTTTTACTACTAACAAACACATGTTTATACAATCACCTGACCAAATGAAGTCATCGTCTGCCATAGATGAAGATTGAAACTTTTATAGCCAATAAGGTGGAGGCATGAGAACAATTTTTACATTTTCTGAATGTTGGAAACATGTGTAGGAATCTCAACGTACAATTTGATATAAAATAAGTTGGGGTTTTGTCACAATATCGTCTTAAAATTTAGCACGGCGGGTTTCCCATTTTATTACATGTATTCCAATAAACAATTTTTTAATGTATTAATTATTTACTCTTTCCTATCAGGGAAAATGATTTTTTAGAAAATCTGAAATGTTACTTAAGTTTAAAAAATTCAAGATATTTGATTAAATACTTAAACAGAATATTGTTTTAGTGCGTATTGAGGCTCGTCAAGCTCATTCCCAAAGTGAAATAATTGTCAAAAGGCTCACCTTCGTCCCCCTGGCTTTACACAGAAACTAGCGTTCCTTGTCAATAATTGGCTGCATCCCTTTGACCCGATACTGATGCCCCTTGTCAGTAGGATCACTGCGTCCCGCTGGCCCGAAACAGAAACTGGCGCACCTTGTCAAAAGGTTGGCCTGCATCCCTTTGGTCCGTTACAGAGACTTATGTCCCTTGTTAATAGGGTTGCTGCGTCCCGCTGGCCTTCACAGAAACTAGCGCACCTTGTCAAAAGGTTGGCTGAGTCCTTTTCACCCGATACTGATGCCCCTTGTCAATAGGATCACTGCGTCCCGCTGGCCTTCACAGAAACTAGCGCACCTTGTCAATAAGTTGGCCTGTGTCCCTTTGGCCGGGGGACATAACGTTAAATTAAATTCCAAAACTGACCCCGTTCTAAATCATTCAAATTGGCATTACTTGTGTTTAACGCGATATCAATAAATCATTAGTTGGTTTAAGTGATTGTAGGTGAAAATTTATAAAACCCATTTTATCGTTGACGATTTGGTTTTCATTCGTTTGTGGTGCAACCTCCCCCATTTATCTCAAAGACTCTTAAATAGTAAATTGTTTAAAATTGTACGGAAATGTGTTTGTGACCGTACCAATTTTATTAGAACCAATGAATATACAAGGAAATTATTTTCGTACGAATATAATTAGACAACGATTGGTAGCATTTCTGTTACCAATCGACTGGAAGTGGTAATTTAAACTGTTATTTAAGCTGTTTCTAATAATAATAACGAGTTCGCACGCAGCACGCTGACGTGATACAAGTGAATTTCCACATAAAAAAGTTTAAAACTCAAAATCAGTGTAAAAACATACTTGTATTCCAATTTTTATTGAAATCTGAAAACATTGATTTTTTGGCTGTTCTGATGTTCCTGGTTTCATTTTCCTGCAAAGCTGGGAATACAATTTTGCGCATTATAAGGTTAGGAGAAGGTCCAGTCATGCTTGAAATTAGGCGTGAGGTTGCTGGAGATGATAAAAGTACTCTAACAAAGGAGTGCAGCTTTTCTAGTGTAAACCCCCATAAGACAACGTACTGTGTTTAGTCGAAACACATTTTCTTTAATAACTCGGTAAATATTTATGCTAGAATGACGAGAGAGGGTTTAAAACTTTCGTCTCACTAATTCCCATCTTTTTGCAAGCACTCAATTTACATTTGGGGCTTTTCTGACCCTCTTTGGGACCAAAAACTCGAAATTTGAAAGATTAATCCCCAAAAAAAGGGTTTGAAGTTTTCCGATTGTTTTTCCCAACAAACTTGTCCAACTGATTACAGAAAGGAATGTCCCTACTAAATTTGAAGTTAATCGGACAAAAAATGCGACCACTAGAGTGCAAACACACACACACACACACACACACACACACACACACACACACACACACACACACACAGACACACACACACACACACACACACACATATATATAAACTAAGTATACGTAAATATATATACACGCCCCTCAAAACGTGTTCAGGGGGTCACGTTAGGAACTTCTATGGTGGTCCCGGGTTTAAGTGTCACCGTGCGGGTCATGCTAATAGTTCAATTTCCAAAGGAAATTCACTAATAACAAATTTTAGCCTTCAAGATAAAAATTCTAGAACAACAGCTTGTTGTTAAAATTTCCCGTAAACTCTCCCTTTGGATAGTGAATTATTACTGATTTCGTGTCCGGGCACCAAATTAAAATTGTTTTACTGGTCGAGGCCTCCTATTTTTTACCATTCCATCAACAATAATAAGTAATAGCCCCTTCCACAACAGTGCAGCACGTTTGCAAGTCGTTAGAAGTTTAGTCAAAATATAAACACTGTTTAACGTGACAAAGTCCATTACTCTGTCCTCTATAAGGTGGTGTGCAGCTGTTAATTTAATGTTGCCTGCAATTTCACACCGAGATTTGATTTAGGATGACATACATTTCCCATTGATATTTATAGTTATTTACAAAACACAGTAATCGTTGCATGACTTGTTGCTTTGTTTTAATTAAATACAAACTGTTCAAATTAATACATTCTCTTGTCTGGAATATGCAATATTTTTTAGTTGAATATAAATGTTCGCCGGGACAGCGATAATCAGCGATCCCATGCAAGTTGGATGAGAGACGACAAAGGCGACTTGGCGGATTGTTAACGAACTCACCAACTAATTTCACTTGTGTTTGACGTATGAATATGAAACGATATAACGCCGCGCCGCCCTCCCTCCAGAGGTTATGTTACCAACTCTCTGTAGATTACACCCTTCTTTATTAAGACAAGAATAATATCGTCTAAAAATGTTATACCCCAGCCAAAATTATGTAGTCTTTATGAAAACGAATATTGAAGTATATTTCAAATTATTTTCCCCGAACACGATAAGAGGACAACGTAAAAACTATCTTATTTCTTCACAATTTTACACAACGTAGGCTCGTTACATTATTGTATTCTATTGAAGTTTGTTATTAAAACCCACTGATTATAATCGAGAACCTCCGGGAAAATGTTAAGCAAATAATGTAAAAGGCCTTTTCAAACTTATGATTGTAAACAATTTTACATAAGTTTAATTTCATATCCACTATTCTATTTTTTTCCCAATCAAAACCACAGTATACACTTCAGTTAACGAAACCTTAAATTATACCCATTGTCAGTAGCTAGCTCCCAGTGTTATTAGCTAGCTATTAGCATGACCCCCCCCCCCCCCCCCTGTTAACGTCACAGTGAGAATTAGGCCTACAAAAGTACGTGGGCAAAACAACTGGAAATCCCTAACCCTCTTTTTGGGGTTTTGGAAATTCCAATTTTGTGTTTTTGGACCAAGAATGTCAGCAAATCTGTGGACCTCAAAGCAATGCAATAAATACAATGGAACGTAAACCAAAAACCTTAGGCCTTCCCCATCAAGAAAAGTTAAAGTGAAGTACCTATGGAATCTGATATAGCATAACTATTCACTGTGTTATTAAAATAAATGTAAAGTTATTACACAATTCGTTACCAAAATCCAGTAATGCACAAGATTTTACAGAAACTCGTCTTAGTGTGTATGTATCGTTAGGTTCGCACGTATTTGGTGTGTCCACAGCCTCCTGGGAGTCTTATCGCGTTATCAGGGGGAGTGTGAGGTAGAGTTTCAGTGCAGTACCAGCCGATACCAGCCGCACTGCCTGGTATATCAGCACCTCCCCCTGCCACGGCCTGCTAGAACACACTCCCATCACGTACTGCTGCCGGAAGTTGTCGCAGTCGTCCGTCTACCTCGAGGTAGGTCCGTTTTGTTAGCGAATTTCTCCTATAGGGAAGAAGCTAATACCGTAGGTGGCATGGTAAGACTTAAGCCTGAGACCACGATATTTTTTTTGTTTTGAGGTCCCCAGATGCCAAAAACACTATTCGTTCAAATTTGTATATACATGTTATATATAATCTGTTATATATATGTGTGTGTGTGTGTGTGTGTGTGTGTGTGTGTGTGTGTGTGTGTGTGTGTGTGTGTGTAAGCACGATAACTCTCGTAAAAAAGGTCCGATCTTAATTAAATTTTGTACAAATTTGTAAAGTACTATTTACTTGAAAGAGTTAAAAAACCAGATGATTCACACCATCCGAAGGGGGGTTTTGGGGGGAGTTTTGTACCCCAAAAATGGGTTTATTGGGGGGTTTACACAAGTATTTTTGATTTAAATCAAATTTTAATTGTTACCATTTAATTAAGCATAGATAAAAACAAACAATTTAGTATTTTGATCATTGCTCTACGTCAATTGGTTACTGAGATATTGGAAGTATTGAAAGTGCTAAACACAGTACGTTGTCTAACGTTACTATTATGGAGAAAAATACAAATTGTATATATCGCTTATTTATGAACATATACTGACGAAATTTGGTATATGGCTTCATCTATTGTTGTTTGCACAACAAAAATTTTTCGCCTATGGTTCCCGTAGCAGCAAACCTAGGTACTTGGTCCCCATGTTATTCTTATGAAAAATAATTAAAATGTTATATATCGCTTATTTATGAATGTATATGGACGAAACTTGGTATGTGACTTCACTAAGATGAGTTCCATTGATATCTGCATAAAAACCCATTATTTTGTGATCCTTGTTGCAGCAAACCTGCGTAATCATTCCCAATGTTATTCTTATGCGGAGAATGATTAATATTTTAAATATCGCTAATTTGTGAATATATTTCTTATGAATCCTGTTATGTGTTTTAATGTGCTATGTTACATATGCATTGGAAATTTTCTGAGGATGCAGGTTTGCTGCGACGGGGCTATTTGTATTATAATATAATTGTAAATGTATAGTATGTGCAGAACTCTTTTTATACTATAGTACTCCTGTTTTTCAAAGTGTTTTATTTTTTCTCTAGTTCATGTAAAACGATAAACTCACTTCAGAATGTTTTACCATTTTGAGTAAACTCCATGCATGGATTTCTTCTTTATTGCACAATTATTTTTTTCAGATTTGTGTGTGGCACACTGTGGGCCACAGCCATGGGTGGAATACCCTGGCATCTACTGACGACCTTGCTGTGTCTGCAGGCTTCTCTTGCATACAACGATCCCTACCATGACCAGTAAGACCATAGACTAAAACTTGAGCATTACTTGTATTGTATAAGGTATTGTTATTTCTTCCAAAAACTGTTCTTAGATTGTGATATGAAATACGTTGCCACTTATTTTGCTTTCTTTTAATGGACGTCGATCATCTCAGTGATTTAAAACATTTTAAGAATGCAATTTCAAAAACTATAAATCAACTATTAAATAATAAATATAAAATAAACTATCTCTATACAAATATAAGTGTTTGTGCAACCGACTCAATTAAAACAATGTTGAGAAAACACAACTTCTAACGCTAAATTTAAACAAAACCCCAATGGCTCAACATTTCTAGAAGCTCGTTAATGAAACATTGTAGTAAAATCAAAGCTACGGCGGAAGATTTTGTAATTTATTTTTATCTGAGGGATGCAATAAACTAATAGTTTACTTGTTTTGTACATCGTTTTATTTTTTATTTTTTAAAGCAAGCATTCCAGTAATGTTCAAGGATTTTCAAATTGTTAAGAAACGCAAGTTCCAAGTTAATAATTTAACGCCTATTTGTTAGATTTGTTCAGCTTCAGATACCTCTGGCAAACCTTTTGCTTACCTTCTTTAGCTATAGGGCTACGTATCGATTAAGTTCAGAACTAGAAGTCTCCAACAATCAAATCGTAGGAACTTATGATGAGACCTCCACTTGGATAATTTCAGGTGTTGAACGATAATTGTAAATTAAAACTTTACAAAACTACAACACATAAACTAAAAATGTGACCTCCTCTTAGTTGTTAAAGATGGTCAGTTTTCATCACACGTTGTTACCCAATACAGGCCCAAACTGATGACGGAGAACGGCCACCTGGTGATCGTGGCGGGCACGGACAAGAACATCACCCTGAGGACATCAGGGGGCGGCTACGTCAACCTCAACAACGAGAACCTCTTGCACATAGCGACTATGGTGAGCATTGCCAACATTTACTTTCCACTTTGGTTATAGACCGCATAAATCTCATACCAACAACACCATCTATCTACGGCAGTAACGTATGTAGCAATTCTAACTTTGTTACGATATAAGGATTAATCTTTGGAGACACCAAAGGTGATTTAGTCAATTTTTGTCTTACTAGAGACAAATATGATATTTTTCACTCCAAAACCAGAATTTGTTCAGGGATGAGGCGTATTTAAACTATGATCTAACATATTTTAACAGCGGCTCTAGGATATTCTAGGAGATTCTTACTTCGTTTAATTTTCGTGCCTTCGTTATTTGCCTATGAAGCATAGTTTCAATAGCTGTGATAGTTTTTTAATCTTAAGGGTGCGCCGTACCTCCCTTCCGCACGCTCAAAGTAAGGGGTTTGCATCTCCCTCATTGTAGGCTAAATTGTTAACCAATTAAAAATAACTTGATGTTATTTAATTCAATAAATGTTCATCTAGAGATCATACGATTTAAAAATCGTGATTTTAATTCAAAATAAGTGGTAGGCCATTAGTAATGTTCTCAAATTAAGCGTTTTTCTAAAGATTCCTAACGTATGGAAAAAAATTATTTTGGAGAAAAGGAACCGTATGATCCCTAGATTGGAATCTGAAAAGTGTGAAACTGCAAATAGTTTCACACCTTAAGGGTGCGCCCTACCCAGATTGAATTCATTGTTGTTTAGCGCCGCGCCGGCGCCGCCAACAAGCAGGGCCATGCATATTTACGCTTGAAGACCATTTTGTTCTCCTCGATCGCACTGTTATTTTACAGATTTCTACCAAACTATTTGCAGTTTCACACTTTTCAGATTCCAATCTAGAGATTGTACGATTCATTTTTTCCAAAATAATTTTTTTCTTTACGTTAGGAAGCTTTAGAAAAACGCTTAATTTGAAACTTTACTAATGGCCTACTGCTTATTTTGAATTAAAAAAACGATTTTTAAATCGTATGATCTCTAGATCAACATTTAATGAAAGAAATAACAACAAATTATTTTTAATTGGTTAACAATTGAGCCTACAATGTGCGAGATGCAAAACCCTTACTTTAGCGTGTGGAAGGCAGGTAGGGCGCACCCTTAAGAGATCTGTGTACTTTGTTTAGCTGTTATTCTTCTGTTGTCTAGGCTCGCCGAGCCTCGGACACTGTGGTCCAGTTCCAGCACAACTTGGAGAACAACATCCAGAACCGCCTGAACTCACTCTCCCGCCAAATATCTGGCCCACGTGGTCTCACTGCGAAAATGGCGGTAATAGAACAAGCGATATCCAGAGGAAACTTATCAGACCCTAGCTTGCCCACTGACTCGGTACGTATTGAGAACAGATTTAAGTATCTTCAGGTATTTGTAATCAATAAGGTCCTTTAAAAGATTATCAGAGAAGGAGTCAGTCTAAATGATTTCCCATTCAAATTCGGACCTGTGTAAAATTTGTCATAAATATTCCTAACCAAACATTGTCACAAACATTGTCCAACCAACCAAACATTGTCAGTACCTAGCGGATATAGACTAATAGGCGCAGTTTGTGTTGTTTTCCTCCAACAACAAACTAATTAAAGTAACCACTAAGCATATTATAAGATGCATATTATACTATTTTGTTTTCCAGCAAACTGTCCCCACAAGACCTGGCGTTGGCATCCGAATCAACCGGCTGGCAAGCAGGGTAAGGACTCAGTACCTAAATTTAATGCTAATAACACACACATTTAAAACATGTTTCTTACTACTACTTATACTTTAAGTCTTTAGTATTTTTTCAAACTTGAATTTGTGTAAAGCCAAAATTAATATCCACAACATCTGTTGTTTCAGATACGGAGTGTAGAAGTTCAGCTGCGTAGTTTACGGAACTTGTTGACCATTGATGAATGCTTAAGCAACCCTTGTCGGAATGGGGGCACGTGCCAAGACTTATTCAATGGTTTCCTGTGCATCTGTCCGCAAAACTGGCAGGTTTGTAAACTTTATTTATGAATAGCTTGATTATCCCCTGTATATATGGTGTATTGTGCTAACCTTCATGACCTAATAGCCTGTTGTCATTAAAACATTTATGACGTCAAACTAGAAGGTGGTTGTCAGAGCAGCTTCTTATTTAGGTAGTATAGTGGTAGGGGCGGGTGCAACATTCCTTATTTTATTAATACCAAAAACAACTGCCAAACAATATCTAAAGAAAACAAATAACTCCATTGCTCCATTAAAATCGGTGTCGTTAACCAGGACTATAGCGCTTTGCTCGTAGAACAGATACCATCGTTTTTTAATACCTTAAAATGAGCAGCTCGAAGTTCGTACCAATCAATTTATTCATAAAGATGCCTACAAAATATCAAATTGTGGTTTAAAATAAACTTGAGCTTATTATATTTATATTAGACTACACACTATCTTATGACTTAAATGAATCTACTAAATTATGAAACAAGAAATGTCCCAATGAATTCCTAGAAGACAAAACAAAATAAACTCCAGTAAACTAGTATGAGATGTAAGCTAGAATTTATGCTTTAAATTTATTTTTGTTATACCTATGCAACGAAACTGTATTGTTTATGGTCAATATATTATTATTTTGTTACTTTCTAATGTTTTTTATGTAGGCTAGTTCAAGTCTATAAAATATACACGTGATTTAACATATTCTAATTACAAATGTACTAGGGAACGCTTTGTGACGAGGACGTGAACGAGTGCGCTATGTTTGCCGGCACCGAGTCTGGATGTAGGAACGGTGCGACGTGCATAAACAAGCCCGGCTCGTACGAGTGCGCTTGCCCAGACGGTTGGTTCGGACTGCACTGTACTCTGCGCGTCAACGACTGCACAGCGACCGACAGTGCGCAGTTGTGTGGCCATGGAATCTGCGTCAACCAGGGTGGCACGGGCAGAGGCTACACATGCATCTGTGACGAGGTAGTTATGAGTAGAGTCAGTTTCATTAGTATCTAGTAACGAGCCGGATAAGCATAGGCTACATAGGTGCCTAGGGACCCGCACCACCGGAATCCCACATACAAAAGCCACAAACAAGAAATAAAAGGTCACCAGCTTGCTGACCTGAGCGGTAAGTGCCAGCACCACTGGCTGCGCCTAGGGGCCCACAGCTCCTAAATACGGACGGCGTTGTGTAGAAATTTATCACAATAGAGAGAAGGAATTAAAAAAGCATCCGCGCTTTAGTTGTAAAAGCGACATAATATGTAGTTTAGTCTTTGGTTTATCAGGACTAGCAGATGTCCCGTCTCTTCACGGGAATCTAGCCAGACGTTTTACAAAATGTATTGACAATATAATTTGCCGAGAAACTAAATAAAATATAACTCCATAAGATTAACATTGAAACTTGAACACCTACAGGGCTAAGCTCTGAAGGTGTATTTTGTCAAACCCCTAAATGGCAAATCTAGAGAGTAAGACATTTTCATTGATACCAAACATGTATCCAAAATAATATTTTTATTGGTCTAAGATCGCCAAACAAAAATCAAGAAACTCTTTTAATAATACAGAAGAATAATATACATCCAAAAGCTTCGCTAAAATGCAATCATCACAATGTCAGGGCAAATTTTAGTTATGTAGTTGGCAGTAAACATTTCATTTCCGTATCCGATCTCTTGATAATTATTCCTATAGGACCTCTTTATTGTAGTATCAGCTCAGCTGTGCCGCTGTGCTACAGTACTACTGTAGTGTGTAGAAACTGTTTGTCGTCTGTATTTTGTCTTTTACTTTTTTGACAATTTGTTGTTTGTTTATAACTTTGAAAGTGATTCGTTTTATCATCTAAATTAAGATCGTTTAATTATAATTTGATCTTATATAATGTAAGTATCGTATTAGTAATGTTTACTTATTTAACTTTTAAAACCTGGGTATAGAACTTCAAACAAAACATATTTCGAACATATTTATAACCCTAAAACATTGTTTGGTTATTTAATTACTTATTATTTCTTATTGAGGAATGATAAATGTTTTGAGACACTGACGAGAGTAGCAAATAATATATAAGAGATTTTCAAATATATTAATATGAAGATTCAGACATTTATTTAATAGGCCAATGAATCAGTAAGTTAGACATAATCCTTTGTAACTTGTAACTGACCCACATATTTATTTCATTTTAGAAATCCTGTTGGACAATTTTTTCAGGTGAAGCCAACCTAATTTAGTTCCACATTTTTCCAATCACTAGCCAAATTAATTCTATCCACTACAGTTTTTTAATTATTGCCAAAGTTACATTATCATTAAATCTACCGATAATGTTTCCAGATGATTTAAAAATTCAAGACCACTGAAAAACTATCCCTCTAACTACTCCTGCTGAGCCTGGAAAACTACTCCTAAAACCCTACCCTCATAGGTTTTAGCGAATTTCCCCTACAGGGTGGAAGCTATTACCGTAGGTGGCATGTTAAGACTTAGGCCCGAGACCATGAGAACTTTTTGTTTTGAGGTCCCCAGATGCCAAAAACACTATGGGTTCAAATTTATATATATATATATATATAATATACATATATATACATATATACACATTCATAAGTACACATACATATGTACACATTCATAATATATGCACATTCATATATACATATATAATTTGTACATATATGTAGCCTATATATACACATATGTCCATTACCTTGATAACTTTTTAAAGAAACACCCGATTTTGATGAAATTTAGCACATATGTGGAAAGCAACATTTGTGACTTAAAGTTCGAAAACCAGATCGATCGGACTATGGAAAGGGGGTATTTGGGGGTTTTCAGTTTTCCAAAAATCAGTTTTTTGAATTTTTAACCTTAAAATTTAAAAAAGATTCGATTTAAAAGCCTACATTGTGTCCTCACATGTGACTGGCTATCCGCGCCGATTGTTTTATCATCTCCACTGTAGGAACTGTAGGCCTACCAATCAAGATACCCACAAAAAAACCTTTTTCAGTAAAAAAGTGTATAGCCTCTAGCAATTTATGTAATATAGAATATTTATCTATACAAGTTTGTAGTGTTTAGTTGACATTTTGCATATCAAGTTTATAGGCCTAATATAAATTGTAAAATCATATAACAGCAAAAGTTTATGAGTAATATTAAAAAAAAAAAAATTTAGGGCTGGACGACAGATCTCTCTCATTCCTGTACTGTGGATATTGACGAGTGCCAAGCAAAACGTTACCCCTGTTCTCACGACCCTCTAGTCCAGTGTATAAATCTCCCAGGTTCTTACCACTGCGGATTCTGCCCTCCAGGTGAGTTACTTTTTTGTAACTATTACCACACATGAAGAATTGTTCTAGGCAGTGGCGGACATACCTATGGCACCACCCCTAGGCCCGTTCGGCCGGCGGTCCCTTTGTGTTTCATGAAAAAAGGAAAGTTTTCAACGTAAAGGCGATATTAAATTTCCCGTTACTGGCACGCTTATTATTGCATTTTTCCAAGAAAGTCATAGTACAATATAAGGACATTATTTTTAATTTGTATTTATACGTTTTGAGAAAAATATATATTTTGTGGTTGAGGCAAGAATGAATATGAATATGAATAACATCTGCCACCACCTTTGACTGCAACTAGAAACACAGGTACTGGTTATGACATACTGACAGTGCTATTCACTGTCGCATCTCTGCCTCTTCATGTCATGTCGCGACTCTCGTGACCATGGAGGTCTCCTGCCGCCGCGTCCCCCGCCTCCGCGGCCGGGCGCCCCTCAAAGGTGGCACCCCTAGGCGCACGTTCCTAGTGTGCCTTATGGTAAGTCTGCCACTGTTTCTAGGAAGGAAGTAGTTTGGATTTAATATATTTAAGTAATTCCAGTGCTATTTGTCTACTTTCTTCACCTATATGTACACCAAATAGGGAAAAAATGTGTACTTATAACGTTTTTAAATTATTATGGAAGTACTTGTTTCGATGCTCTCTGAAACCAAAACTTTACAGAGGTATTGAAACTGGCATAACATATGATGGGTCACATTGTTTAATTTCATAACATGTTTTAAATTAGGCTTAACTGATAACTTACCTATTAACTTAGATTTTCAAATATATACAAAAATACCTACTATATTATACATTGTAAATGGTTTGTATTAGGTATTAACATAGGCCTATTGTACAGTATTACGGTAGTACAATTTTATAAAAATGTTTTGTCTTCTTTTTGGTATTCTCCAACTGTTGACAAGTATTATTAATCGTGTAATTTTAACAAACGAATTAGGAGATTGTATCTATCTACCTTGATACCGTTTTACTATACAACTCTCTAACTCTATACACATGTTGATTGGATAGGGTTTCTGCAAAAATACACTTTCAGGTGGATTACTTGACTCAAGCCCATTGGTGATGTACTGGACTGATTATCAGGGAATGACCCTTTTACGATGTATTATTTATTTATTCTCTGCCTTTTAGTGGAAGGAGATCTCTAGTACAGGGATAGTTCTCCTCGCCTCAAAGACCCATCTGTTATTTTGTTTTCTAGGTAGATAAAAAAAATCATCTTGAGGTGTAGTGTTCAGGACGACTGGGGCTAGGGCATTACATAGCTAATAGCCAAGGTGATAATGGTAGGGGTTGTACCCGGGACCTTGTGGACCAAATCATATGCTCTAACCACTACACTAAGCCATACTCAGGATATTTTAATAAAAGTAAGCGTTATTGTCATGTAAGCACATTTCAATGGGCTTTAAACCTGTTTCTAAGTACTTAGTACCAAGTTTTAAAGTATTAAATACTAGTAACTAAGATTACTTATTACCAATTTTTTTTCCCAATTAACTTGTTTTGTTTAGTCAAGATATTTTAATATGCTGCATAAAAACCTACACTCAAATGTTGTTATTACAGGCTTCACTGGCAATGGATTTCAGTGCACTGACATCAACGAATGTGAGAGCAACAATGGTGGCTGCAGTCTTGTGCCAAGAGTCTCATGTCATAATACGAAGGTAATTGTTTATTTCAGCATTAGGTGCTGCAATTAGTAATCTATAGTTTTATAAAACACTTCAATTTAATTATTGACTGGTGGAACCACGTTCATTCATTTCTGAACAGAGACCCCTCAGTCACAAAACATTTTGAAATTCGTCAGTTCACATTATTGTAATCCCTAAGGTCAAACCTTCCTACCTTCTATGTCCCTCACCCACTAGCGGAAGGCAAGGACTTAAAGGCTTGAAGTTGTAGTGGGATTTTTTCTTCTTTTCAAGCTTACGTTCTCTGGCAACATTTCCCTAGCATTTCTGGTTCTCATTATAATTACCATTGTGTGTTTCTGTATCTGACGTTGTGTTCTACTTCAGGGTTCCCGTATATGTGGTCAGTGCCCTCCCGGGTATTCAGGAGATGGGGTGGTCTGTACACCATTGGCTGGGGGCAGATGTGCCACTAACAACGGCGGCTGTTTCCCATCCGCGCAGTGCTTCGAAAACGCTGGTAATTTTCACTAAACTAGCTACTTCCAAATTCTAACTGTATTACTTGTACGTTAATAATTGTCAGTTAAAATGAAAACTCCTTGTCATTCTCATGTGTTCTTTATCAGTCACTATATGTTTCACAGTCTGTGTGTTTCAAGTGATGCCTTTTCCAGTAGTTAAGGATATGCAAGTCTTACATTATTTAAAAAAATTTTGTTGTCTTCCAAGATCTAGAGATGACCTTAGGCCTCCCTACAGATTTTTTTACACAACAAAAATGTTTTCTGTTGAGAAAGGATTTCTCAACATTAGCAGAAAATAATCTGGGCTAAGCCAGGTCCTTAAATGGTCCAGGCTTGAGATCTGTAGGTGCACACAGACCCTGTTACAGGAGCCATGACTCCACTCTACTACTTCTACTCTACCTTTATCAACATCTAAAGTAAATTATAATTTATATGAATACTTTCACAGGAATTGTCAGCTGCATGTGCCCGAATGGTTACGCTGGTAATGGATACGGCCCGGCAGGTTGTAGCCCCTCCACCCTGGCTGTCCACCCTTGCCTCTCCAACCCATGCAAGAACGGCGGGACCTGCGTGCCGAGTGGCCCTAGCGCATTGTGCGTCTGTCATCCCCATCTAACTGGTATGACCAACATTTTTAGCCACTGCAGTGGTATGTAAAGCTCATCTTTAAAAGTTAAAGAACTCTTTAGCTTTTAAAGAAGTCATCTTGGACTTTTGCTCCATAAGAGCTATGTTACTTTCAGTTCACATTACTAGCTTGATTGTCCAAGAAATTTAGTTTTTGTTTCAATTTGGAGGTGCTGTAGTCTTCAGTTGTGTTACATTTTGCTTTTAATCAAATATTCGGATTTTGCAATATTTTTTGTTTAATTTACAGTTTGAATAAGAAACACTAACATATTTTATTCATTTTCTAATACATTTAAAATTGTAAAATGTACTACTATCTACATTACACCTTCAGTCTAACACTAAAACCAATTCTTAGGTAAATCGAGACAGCAGGAAGATGTACTTAAAATTTATACTAGGGGCCTAGTGAATTTAGACAACACTGCAAGACAGTCAGTACCCGCAGCTTCTGCTTTTATGGAAAACCATTATCAAAAAGCCTCAGTATCATAACTAAAGTAAAATTTTTCATGTGGTATTTTATCTCATAATAGGTGGTAAGTTGGTGACATACCCCTCATTCTTAGTGTAGAGTGTAAGATATTGTATTAAAAATAAACACGTTCAAGTTATTGAGCTGACTAGTTAGAATAGATTATCTTCAATTGCTAAACTGTACCTTAACTTGTTGTACAGGTGCTGACTGCAGTGTGGTGGTGTATGCATCTTGCAGCCCCAACCCATGTCTCAACAACGGAACATGTACGGTCCAGACAGTAGAGGGCATACCACTAGTTAGGTGCAGTTGTCCCCCAGGCTTTGAAGGGGAGAGATGTGGCACCCTTAGTAGCAGTACGTATATTGTCAGTCTCTGTTGAAAGATATTGTCTGTTGAATAATAACAACCTGAAGCTAAATTTTGGAAAAATAAAATAGTAAAATATCTTAACAATCAGTAGATGCAGTTTATATATCAGCAATCAGCGAATGATGTCTGGGATCCTCTAGTGACAGTCACTTTTGTGTTGTGAGTATAGGAATCGATAACACAGAAAAAGGTATTTTTAGAAATTCAGATTTATCAACCACTTAAGTTTCATGTTGCTATTTTTGTTATTCTTTTCAATGTTCTTTTATAGATTGTGGAGGAATGTTTTATCAAGATTCAGGAGAGCTCCAGGTACCGATCGGCAACACTGTTCAGCGATATCCCAGTGGCCAGTCGTGTACTTGGATCATAGAAGTGTCATCAAACAAAGTGGTTCAAGTCAGTTTCAGCGAGCTAGTCATTGATCCTTCTGAAAACTGTGATAAAAACTATATCAAGGTAAGAATTAGGACACTGTTTCATAGAAGTCAGAGCGAGGAGTATTATATATAAATTACCTTCACCAACGAGAATCATTTAATTTGTATTGAAAAAATTCAGCAACTTTTTGCTTCTGTAGTATTTAAAATAATAGATGAGGGACGTAATGTTATTTTTTCCAGTGGAAAAATTATAAAACAATTTCAATAATTAAGAGGGGATTCCAGTACTTTGCTTCTACCTGATTTTTCCAAAATACCAATCATAGGCGTGAGCAGGGTTTCATCTTTGGAGGTGCCATTATGAAAATGGCGCTCCCTAAGGGGGGAAGGGATGGGGAATTAAACATAATAAAATTACTTTTTTAGAGTTTTCAATATCTGGAAACTCACTTAAAACTGTTTTACTACTTAACTTTCTTAATAGGCTGTTGAAGTTGGTATACGTTGAAAATCTTTGCTGTTTGATTAGACAGCCCGCATCCTCATGCCAAGGGCGGTTCCAGAGAAGGGGCCATGGCCCCCCCCCCGAGATTTTGGAAAATATATTTTTTTCTAACTGAAATTAAGTGGAGTAATACAATTTTTGTGAACTAGCAATCATTTCCTATGAAAACAAACCATCAAAACAGCATTTTGCAAGCAACAAAGTATTTAGCCAGCTCTCAATGCCAGAACTCAATCGTATCAGAACCACTAATGTATTGACAAAGATGATTGGAAACACTGGCAGTGTCTATTCCTCCATCTTGAAATTCTCCTCTCTCTCTCGCCCGTCGCGACCCTTTCGTCACAGGAACACAGACTAGGCCTTTGCGCATGCGCCAAAAATGAACGACTCTTGTTCGTTTGATTCTGATATATAAGTCAGATTACTGATTCGTGAATGATTTAAGCTCGAACTGGACCCATAATAATGCAACACCAACCAATACTCAACTCAATAGTACCATTCCCTCGCATTTTAATAGAGGTGCACTTCAGATTCATACAAAAATTTAGGAAGTTATTAAACGAAAGTATAACTATTTTGTTCATTTAGCCTCAATTTTTATTTTATAGAGAACATTGATTGATGACTTTTATTTTAAATTTCTTTGGCAGTAAATAGGCCTATGTCTTTCAAAACATGAATCTGTATGGCTATGCCATTTTAATAATGGTTAGATTTTTATATTTTGTAATATGTTGATAAGCAAGAAATATGTATTAGATGTCAAGCATTGCAACATGCATTGGACATTGTAAAAATAACTGCAGGTGTACGCTAATTCTTCACGTAAGAGGATGAACAAAGATTTGATTTACAAATAATATCCTGCAATACATATTTTACTTGCAATATAATCCAAGTAAAAGTGATTACAAATGTTATAGATTCTTCGCAATTACAATTTGTTATAACATGGTCAGAGTGGCATAAGAGTACCGATAACTCCAATGTTTGATCATAATTAAAAAGTTGTCAACGGTAACAGAGTCATATTCTGTAAGCAATTTCAAAGGACTGCCAAAGAGAATATGTAAAATGAATAAGCGCAAAACCGAACACAATATTTAAATAATACAAAGAGATTTGTACCGAATCCCTCTGAAATGGAAACAAAATTTCCTACGTTAAACTACTTAGACAAACACTGGCAAAAATGAATTTTGTTATTTATGATGTAACTCATCGTTCGTGAAATAAACCTAATAAAGAACCTAATAAATAATATATGCTCTCCTGATACTTGATAGACAACACCAAAATTTATATAAAGGACCAGAATTTATATTATTAATGATGATACAACGGAGGGTCGTAAAAAGGTGGTTAAAATATTTTCTTAAGTAAAGTTTTGCGAGGAATCCGATGGTTCAATCATATTTTTAATCGGACATACAGTAAAGGAGTTATATTATTTTACTAATTTCAAAGGGCCACCATACGGAAACGGTGTAAGTGGATAGGCCAATTAACGAATTTGACCTAAAAATCAAAGGAAAGAATTCGTATGCCAAATTTATAACTGTAATATACTAAAGCGTTCTTGAGTTATGCGACCAAAACACAAACAAATTGGAATGAAATTTGTTGTTGAGTATTTGGACTCACTTCGTTCATCCAATTAATGTTAAGGCATAAACCACACAGCAATTATCATACCAGGTTTCACATGACTATAAAACAAGGTTTCGGAAAGCTCGTACATCGACACAATACAACCTAACCCTCCTCCTCCCAGCAATTTGTCACATGAATGTTTAAATTGCTTTTACAGCTTGTCCTCTTTTCACAGATAGGGCAAATAAACTTATTATTTTCCATCTTTATGCATCTCCGAACTTCAAACAACAATTTTTATTTACCACTTGTTTTGTACTGTACCAGCACTCTTTCTTTGCCTTCTAAGGAAGCGATTAGTGAGTGAGTGAGTAGTTAGAACTTGAACAAGTCGTTATTTTTATTGTAGAACACAAACAAAATAACAAAAGCCGTTCATTTCTGGTGCATGGGCATAAGCCTAGTCCTTGTTCCTGCATCGAAAGGGTCGCCCCGCCACTCGCCAGTCTGTACTCCACTCACAGTATAGGCGCGAAATGGTTGGTAAAATGGTTTTTAGGCCTAACCTTCTCAACATTAAAGAAGAGTTAAGACTTGGGTAAGGACAAGAATGGGAGAAACACGGCTCATGGATCTTTGCTTGCTTCTCGTTCACAGAGCCCTTGAAGTGAACACAGATCAAATCATTTAAAGATTTGCGAAAAAGGGTGCCAGACGATTTGACTATGTTTTATAAAGACGTATAGACACAATTTGGCAGTTCTTACAGTTTAACAGTTATTTTATTGTAAGCTATATTAATAAAATTTGTTTCTTCAACAATATTTTTTCTTTCAAGAATACAGTTTACAATTAAGAACATTATAATATTACAACTTCTTAGTTTTATTTATTGCCTTACTGCTTAGGCCTCATGAAAACTTTATATTCGATTCATATAAATAATAATATGCTATATTTTTTAAATAGTATATTATGATGTTTTATATTTGCTTCATAAAATATAAAATAATTCCCGGGGTAGGCCAATGGGCTTCTCCTTACTTTGGGTTCTGCTCTCAGTAAAATTTGAATATCAATTACTGCAGTAATTATTGAATTTTTCAATGAGCTCATTAACTCCATCCTTGCAGACTGAAAGTAACTTTAACCATAAGCAATGTGGCCACTCCCGAAAATCAGTCCTGGAACCGCCCTTGCCGCATGCAACACAACAGATGACAAGTCAAGGACTGTCAAGCGACTAGAAAACAATTCTCCAACTTAAAATTAGGGGTGTGCAAATAGTGATTTCTGGCTCGAGCCGAGCCGAGCCTTTTTTCAAAGTTCTCGAGCTTTGAGCATGTTTAGCATTACATGTATTCTTTATTTAGGCCTACATGTATTCTTTATTTATATTATGTTTAAAAGAATGAACATTTTATCCATTACTTTAATGTAAAATAAGTTATAACTTTCAATATTTGTCATCTTTTATTCACTTCATCTAGATTCATTATTCCTACATTAAATAAATAAATACCTGCAGTGGGAAAATAACGAAATAAGTACGGTAGGCTTCTAAAAAGGAAGATTTATTGAGACCACTTGTTGATAGTAACGAACAATTTGTCTTTCAATATAAAGTAGGTAGCCTACATAGAAAACAAATAACATAAAGGAAGAGAACTAAAAATGTTTAACTAGACTGATGAGCCCACAGGTTAACTAATGCAGATATTACCGTATTTATTAATAACCATAATAATAATAATTGACTATATGTCAATATGTACACTCCATGTAACCAAAGACTTAGGCCCTAGCCTTGGGAATTGCCAAAACCCAGTAGCCTATCTCTCATTCAACTGTTTGTAAATAGTAAATTTTAGGTTATCCTTTTATAAATATAAGATAGTTAAACCAGTCTTTATATCTTATTGTACTCACAGGAATAAGTTAATAATTGTAGGCCTACCTTATTTTATATCTAGCCTATTACCTAATAAACTTAACCTATTATCCTGTTAAGCGAAAACAGCCTATCTTGTTGAGCTTCCTAACCTTGTCCTGTTTCTTCTTCTGAAACAAAAGGTTTCAAAAGCAGAAGGTGGAAGAGGATCGTCAATGCATTCTTCTTCCATCACAACTTTAACAATTTCATAGCATACAATTAAAAAATGATATGGTTTCTACTTATACTGACTTATTCACAAATTCAAACAGTCCCGCGGAGTTAACAATATGATTTTAATCGCACAGCTGTAGCGTAGCATAATAAAACACTGTGCCATTTTGTTCGCGTCTTGCTCTTGGTTAGGGCCTTCGGCGTACATAGAATATACCTTAATCAACCTTTAAAATAATATGACCACCGGTATTATAAACATGCGTTACGTAACCATTCATAATTTTTATAAAATCTCTCTCTCTCTCTCTCTCTCTCTCTCTCTCTCTCTCTCTCTCTCTCTCTCTCTCTCTCTCTCTCTCTCTCTCTCTCTCTCTCTCTCTCTCTCTCTCTCTCTCTCTCTCTCTCTCTCTCTCTCTCTCACTCACTCACTCACTCACTCACTCACTCACTCACTCACTCACTCACTCACTCTACTGCGTCTGTCCCATGCGGACCGTTTCGGCATGGGACCTGTCCATTCTCAAACACTAAACTTAGTATCAGTAGACGTAGAGGCAGTTGACGTTGTCCAATCAGTTTAAGGTTAAGGGTAGTGGTTGCAAAAGGCTAAGAAACCTGTAACTAATGAAGAAAAATCAGGAAAAAACTGCCAAAATTGCTAAAAAGGTGGCAACTCATAGAAGCAACTGTCGATGAGGTAGTGCTTTAGTTTCTTCTTAAAACAGTTTACATCTTGAATCTCTTTGACTGTACTGATGCAACAATTAGCCAAAGTGTTTTAATATATTTTAGTTTTTTCCTGTGGTACTTTTTCTGGAGCAGTACGGTTGTTGTATTAATTATTATTAACCGTGAAATACTGCTCAACTCAACTGGGCAACAGCAACACTGCACTGCAAACGGAATAGTGTGATAGGATAGGTCCACTTGATGAAATTGAGCGTAGAGAAAGTAGCTCCATTGCATTGGTTGATCACTGATCAGGTCGGCAGTTTAAAATATTACAGTACTTTAATGTTTGGTTATATTTTTACAAAGGACCGTAAGTATTAATTAGCACTGCAGAGTTATATTTGTTATAGAGTGGACCGACGCAAACTACGAGAATTCTAACATTGATTCTGGAAAGTTGTTTTAAATTGACTTTTGTAGGCGACTATTTTCACTAGTCGGCGTTTTAAATATTCGGCTTGAATTTCGAACCTTTTTGCAAATCTCGAGCTGAGCCAAATACTGCAATATTCGGCTCGAAAAAGCTCGAAGTTTGAATACTCGCACACCCCTACTTAAAATGATTGAGAGCGAGATTTATTTTTTAGTAGTTAGGCTACTACAAATGTAGTAATTTTTTTATATTTTCCGATCTCATTATTACTGCATATAACACAATGCCTTTATTCAGTTAGAGTAATTTGTTTGCTAGTGTCACACAAGAAAATCAAAATAAGTGATTTTAAATTGTATTAATTATTTAAATTTGCTTTGAATAAACGATGAAAATAGCAAAAGTACTAAATCCTACCTACAAACAATCTCAATCATAAAATAAGAGCTTTGCGGTCATGCTTCGTTTTCCAATGGAAGAAAGAAGATGCACCACACGTTACGCCTACGATCTCGATCGATCTCGGCGCCACGGCAAGGCCTATATGCAATTCTGGAATGCGCACCACAAAACATTATAATTTCTATGTTGCTTCCATCTTCCGCAACTGCAAAAATGGGAAAAATTCGCATTTACACACAACAATACACCCTACATTTGTTAAATTCAAGTCAGTATTTCTAGTGATTTTGTCAAAAGTCAAATAAATACCGTGGCACCTCCAAAATCAGAATAGGCACTGTAGCGCCCCTCTTGAAATCTTTTCAGGTGCCATAGCACCTGTGGCACCCCCTGTGTGCTGTGCAATCGCCTATGATACCAATGTTAACTTTCAAAGCCTGTCCCTCCTCATCGGATTACCTATCTAAAATTGATGATTTATGGTTCATTTTGGAGAGAAAAAGATATATATAGAAATTTCAGAGAGCAGAATTTAAATATCACAAATTGATTACTGTACTAATGTAAAATTGTAAATATTTATGAACCATTATTATTTGTGATATCAAAATCTTGCTCACTGGAATCGCTATGTAATTTCTTTCCATCTTTAAACATTTTAAATTAACCATAAATCAATGATATAGGGTAATCCAATGAGGAGGGACTGGCTTTGAAAATAAACATTGGCCTTATGGGGGAAGCAAGTAAAAAAGTTAAATGTTTAGTGGCCGTAGCCCACCCTTAAAGAAATGCTATGAATTTATTCTAATCTAAGACTATGATTGTGTTACTTGTCTATAATATTGAAAGTGTAAAGTTATAAAATGTCCTCAATGTATGTACGTTATAATGTGTTTGGCTTTTATGCTATCAATAAGTAAAATAACTTTTGGTTTTGTTCATTCTTAGATACATCAACCGACACTCAGCAATCCAGTGTCAGCATTTTGTCACACTGGTGAACTGCCAAAGATCACAACCCTAACACATGCCTTCAGAGTTGAGATGTTCACTACAACAGGAACTGACAAAAATCGGTTTAAACTGACCTGGAAAGCTGTTGATCCTGGTAAGCATTAGATTTTATGACTTTGACTATTGTATATTACAAATAATTATCATAGAGTCTAGGCCTATCGTTACGTTATGTACCATTTTTGTGAAGCTGTTACTAAAAACCCATGCATCGAGCAAGTTCAAAAACTGGTTTGTGATTCGGTTGGGAATATTTATTTTAATATTTAAATCACCACTTTCTGTGGTAATCTTTCCTAAACTGTTAAACAACCAAAAAAGCGTTGGTTAGATTTCAAAAACTGTGTAAACATCTGAACTAGGAGGTCTATAAAACAAAATTATACTCATTATTCTTAAGTTGGTTGTATTTCTCATATAAATACTGTAAAACCGAGCCCAACATGCTTACGATGATCCCTACAGTAGCTTGCAGCTATCTGTAACCATTAACAACCTCCTGCCTTGCTTCTACTACAGCAAAATAAATAAATTTTATTGTGTAGCAATTATCACCCACCTGTTTCTTCATGGCGGGCAAAACCCTTCAATCCTTTAGGTTTCTCCCTAAAAAACAATATTACCTACTTAAAAACGTGTACTTTTGAAAAATGATGTCTTTTTCAAGAATAAATCTTAGTAATAAGATTTTTTATTATGAAACTTAAAAAATGCCATTTATAAACTTTTAAATTAGCTATGAAAGTTCTACTTAAGGCAATTGTTTGTTTTACCGCAAAAAGAGGAACATGAATAAATTTGAAATACCCCCATAGAAGCAAACCTGCGTACTCAGCGAATTCCCAATGCATATACATGTGTCTTAATACCACATAAAGCCACATACCAACTTCCATCAGTGTACATTCATAAATAAACGATTTATGACATTTTAATTATTCTCCGTAAGAATAACATGGCGGCTGAGTATGCAGGTTTGCTGAAGCAAGGAACACAAAAAATGGGGTTTTATACAAATATCAATATAACTCAAATAGTTAAAGCCACATACCAAATTGTATTAATTTATATTCCTAATTAAGGAAGATAACACGTTACTTATTCTCCATAAGAATAACTTGGGGGCTGAGTACGCAGGTTTGCTGCTACGGGAACTATCAGCCAAAAAATGTTTTTTAGTTCAAATATCTCTAGACCACAACGATATGAAGCAATATACCAAGTTTTATCAGAATAAGTTGATAAATAAGCGAGATATACAATTTTTCTTATTCTCCATTGGAATAACATTGGACAACGTACTGTGTTTAGCACTTTCAATATCTCTGTAACCATTTGATGTAGAGCAATGATCAAAACAACAAATTGTGCGTCTTTTTAAGCTGATTACAATGGAAAAACTAAAATTTGACTTTTTCAAAAATGATATGTAAAAAACTCAAAAAACCCATTTTTGGGGTACAAACCCCCCCCCCCCCCCAAAGTACGCCTTTGGATAAGTCGATCTCTCTGGTTTTCGAACTTAAAGTCATAAATGCTGCTTTACACATTTATACCAAATTTAGTCAAAATCGGATTATTTTTACGAGAGTTATCGTACTTACGGACACGTATATATATATACAGTTTTGAACGAATGTTTTTTTTGGCATCTGGGGACCTCAAAACTAAAAGTTATCATGGTCCCGGGCCTAAGTCTTCCCATGCCGACTACGGGCTTCTTCCCTATAGGGGAAATTTCCCTAACAATATGCTCTGAGAACTAATCTTTACAGAGTTGACATTTTTAAACAGTCTATTTTGTAGGTTGTGGAGGGGAGTTCCATGCCCAGTCCCACGGGACTTTCGAGTCTCCCGGATATCCTCACAACTACCCGGCCAATCAGGACTGCGAGTGGAAGGTGATTGCTCCTGCAGGCAAGAGGATACAGTTGTTGTTCAACAACATTGACCTGGAACCATCCCCTGACTGCTCTAAGGATTACCTCAAGGTTAGCGTGCAATCTTTACTGGGTTATTTGTTTATGCACTTTTTTTAAACTTCGTTCTCCTAAAGTATGTTTAAAAGAAAAACTGAATAATTTGTTATCACTCAGTGCATGTCAATCACCTTTAATGTCGTGCTATTCTCTAATAATATGTCAAGAAAGTAATTTCCACTTTTGACTTTTGAAAACAAGGTCAGATGATTAGGGTAGAATTATTTGCTTAAAATTCACTGTTGGTGATGAGCATATGAAATTTAAAAAATTATTGCCAACATTTTCCTATTACCGGTTTGTTTTTTTTTTTAATCAGAGAAGGAAAATATCCATATTTTCTGTGGTAGAATGTTAAAATTGATATTATAGTGGTTTTAAGGGGCGCTATTTGAGCTATACATCTATCCTCAATTTTGCAGTGTGTCATCAAAAGCGTTTTAATAAAAAAAAATAAACCAAACAGTAAAAGAAATCTACGACAAACAAAGTAGTCTAGACATATTAAAGTAGACCTACCCATATTTTTCACTTAACAAGGATTATTTCCTGAACTTCTTTGCAGAACTTCTTAAAAAATTTTGAAATCAATTCTTCCATTTCAGACCTTTCCATCATTTTGCAATGTTTACAGTTTATTTATAAAAATTATACTCTGTTGGTTATAAATAACGATTTTTTTGGTGTGGTGTATCTATATGTACGAGCAATCGCCCAGAATTGAAATTTGACCTAATATAGTTCTACATAAACTCAAAGTGGCACATAAATAATAGCTGTTTGCCTAAATGTTTTGCTACATCCTTTAAATAAAATGCATTTGAACCAGTGTCCTTACGCTGAACTTCACGAATAACCTCTCTTTCTCCCTCTCACTCTCCTCCTTACCCTCTCACCCACCATCACCCTCCATCACCCGCTCACACAGTTACAGTTTGTTGTGTTTCTGCGGACAGATCCAGGAGTATGAGGACGAGGAGCCGAGCAGTCTGCTGGCCCAGTACTGCAACAGTTCGTCGCCCACGCCCATCGCCACACATCACTCCGCGGTGTACTTCTTCTTCCACTCTGACAGCTCCGGCTCAGCGAGGGGCTTCAGGGTCACGTACACACTCCTGGCTGGTAAACTAGGCATTCTGATTTATCTAACAAAGTAAGAGGTGTGTTTATAAAGTAAGTACCGTTTTTAAATTCCGCCGTTGCAGTACTACTTTTGGCATTCCCCAGATAGCAAGGAAAGTTTGCAGAACATTTGCAAAACATTTTCAACCGCAAACCAAAATGTTTGCAGAAAATATGCATTGCAAACATATTTGTTTGCGAAGAACTTTCCGCAAGTATGGAAGTCTACACTTGTCATATTTGCAGAAAGTTTTCACTGAATGTTAGCGGAAAGTTTGCATTGAATATTTATAGCAAATATGCAAGGAATGTTTGCGAAACTTTTCACTGAATGTTTGCAGAAAAGTTTCACTGAATATTTGCAGCAACTATGCAAAAACTGTTTGCAGAATGTGTTCATGATAGTTTGCTGCAGATTTGCAAAATAGGTTTGTGGCACATTTGCATTTTGGAATATGTGCAGCTAATATTTATCGCTAACATGTTTGTTTGCAAAATCTTTTCTGCAAATATGCAAGTCTACATTGTTCACACTTCTAGCAATTTTGCAGTGGATGTTTTCATTGAACTTTACATGTTTATATGATGGTTTGCAAATTTCCTTTGTAACTAATAAATTATGAATGATGCTGCCAACCAATAATAATGCTGCAAGATTGAGTTAAAATTCATTTACACTGATTTTTGTATGACAAATAATTATAGCAACAGCCTCATACAATTGTCCTAGCCTATTGGAACTGGCTGTTTAAATTTTGATGGTTATTCAACATACAAGCAAAATTATATATTTGAGATTCAGTTAATATACTTAGTTTATCATACTATCATATTAAACAAATTTATTGTGAATCATAGATTTAGAACAAAAGTTACCCTGAACTTTTACCAACAATACATTTCTAAACACTCCACAATTTGTTTGTAAGCATATTTGATTGTTATATTTACAAAAACATTTGAAAATATTGATGTGGTGTTTTCTATAACTAGAATAAGTCAATAAAATACATTTTAAAGCATTCACACACCTACTTAACTTTAAATGTGTTAATTACATAATTAATTAAATTGCCTTTTTCGGCAAATGAAAAATAGAAAAATTCAAAGTAAGGGAACTTTATAAAAAAAGGAAATGGTAAAATAAACATAATTTTATATTTTGAAAATTATTATTTATTTAAAATATTTTATAGGTAACTAAAGGAAAGCTATACAAAATTTGATTTCCTACTGAAGTCCGCACCATGTGACTGCTGTTTCCTTACACCTTGTTCACTGAAACAAATAAAAAAAACTTGTACAAACAAATTTACATTCTGTTAAAAAAAATCTTGAGAGGGGGCTCCAGTCCTCTGCTTCTACCTGCTTATTCTCCTATTAGACCGATGTAAACTTTCAAAGCCCATCCGTCCTCATCCGATTATCCTAAATCAATGATGTATTGTTCATTTTAAAGAGCAAAAAAATTACATATAGGCCTAGTTCATCCATAAAACATTATTTAACATTTTAGAACTTTGTTGAATGATTATTTGTGATATAGAAATTTTGCTCCCTGAGATTTCTAGGTATTTTTTGCTCTTCAAAATGAGCCTTAAATCAACGATAACGGACTATCCATTTTGGAAGGACGGGATTTTAAAGTTAGTAATATTTGCCTTATGGGGGAAGCAGGTAGAAACATGAAAGGTTTTGTGACTGTAGCTTAAACATTAAAAGTAAGTCAGTTAACAATATTCTGAACAGTGAAGAAGCCAGGATTTTTTTTACTGATGGTAGGTGGGGTCTATCCCTCGAGGAAGGTCTGGGGTACATGAAATACACCCCAGTAAAGTGGGGGGAGGGGAATACCTCTATAAAAAAGTGTACTACAGGAAAACAGATTTTATGCTACTCTAGCACTTAAACAGAAGACTCAAGACTTAATAAGACATTAAATCATTTGCATAGACCGCTAAATAGAGACAAAGGTTATCTTTTTTCCAACGTAATCATACAACAATGGAAGGGTGCGAGTGCATACAAATTATCTCCAGCGCTTCAAGTTTTTGGAAAGGGTGGTTAGGCCAGTGAACTGTTACCTGCTCAGTGGCAGGAAATCCCCCAAAAAATCCCAAAATCGGTGTTCACTGTCATACTTTCCTACCTCAATACTCAAAGGAAAATTATCAGTGTAACAACGGCAGAATAATACTAACACAACAAAAACCAGCCTTAAATTATGAACATTGAATTTAAGTACAAACATTTATATAAACTTACTTTCGCACAATTCTTGTTTTGGCCTGATTAAGGAATCCCATCACGTGTTTTTTGGTAGCCTCCTCAGTTGTCGTTGGGAACACATCATCACTGGATCTAGAAATAAAAATGCAAAAGCCTGTTTAAATGTCCGGAAAGTGACTATTTTGAAAACAATATAGGCTAAGTTAAAAAGGTTTTTTTACAAATTTTCATCCCAACTTTTTTTATAGTACATCATTGGTACTTTATTTTACAGACTTAAAAAAAATCAAATTCCGAACTTCATACTATCAATGAATTAATTGCATTTAATTATTTATTTATTTTATTTAAAAGATGTTGATTATTTTTTTATTTAAAAGATAATTTCAAGTTTTAAGTTATTGTCGAGCCAGAATTTCGATTTAGGCCCCAGGGCTCTGCCTCACGGGACTTCCAAGTTCCCATGTTAATCATATGGAGGAGAGTTTTATTTGGTTTATTCACATGTGTTTTTCTTGATTCAATAAACAGCTGTTACAAGGATTATATCAGCAAAATATTGCGGGGGAGCAGCTCGTAGTTTTAAATGATAATTACTGGTAACACTAATTATTTCTCTTGAAACATCTTTTCATGCATGTCACTACACCTAGTTACCTATAATTTTTTTTCTTCTTTTATAAATATAATCATTTGTGTCAAAATTTACTCATATGACTATCGATTAGGTAGCCTATTTATTTCTCATTATATTTACAAGGTCCTGCGGACTTCCGTAATGCTCCTTTTCCCTATCGTAATTTTCACGCGGCATCGCAGATTTTTCTGTAGGGTACATCGGAGCCTTAATTCCACCATCAGTTGTACAATTGCATGACCAACAGGTCCCTGATGTTGCGTTGAAAAAAAATAATTATAATTCAGCAGGCCCTACACGTTATTGAAGATAAGATATAAGATTATAAATACTTTATAAACAATTGTTAAAACATGTTAAGTTATTAAGGGGGTGCTACCATTTGACCGTAAAGACACTTGTCCGGATGACAATTTGATCAAAATTTCATATATTAATAATTATTAATAAATAGGTAGCTGAAACCAACTTATCGACATGAAACTTCTCCGTATTACCAGATGATCAACATTAAAAAATTAATAGTTATTAATAAAAAGAGGGCTGAAACCAAAATTCTTATTTATTTAAAATATATTACAACATTTTTATTTCCAACTGAAGTTATCGACATGACACTTGCCCAGATTACCATATTATCGAAAATTGGATGAGCTCATGAAGTGAGTGAGATAGTGAGTCTCAACTAGAACTCATTACATTTTACCGTAAAAATACCAAAATTATTACATTCAACTCTAAGTACCTACAACCTACTATAAGCGGTTATAAGTACGGTACCTACTTTTACTTAAAAAAACACGTTATTTTATATAACATGAACAAAAAATTAAAAGAAAAAAGAAAGATATAAGTTAAGGCCTACGCTATCACGCATAATTAAAACAGCTTAATTATGTTGATTTAATTTTATTGTCAATAGACCAAATATAATAAACTTGTAACAGGAGGTTGAAACTACGACACATTTATTTTAAAGGGTACAGTACAATAAGCGTCCAAAACAATCGAATATAAAATATTCGCTTACCACATATGATTAAATACTATACCATATGATTGATACAGCGATAACTATATTCCCATTCGATTGTTGCTATAATTTTTAATACTCCATATCGAAGTGTTTTACTTTATAATAAGTTAACTTAATCTAGGTCAATAGTGATAAGTTAAGGTTAGCTTAAACTAACCTAACCTAACCCCACAGAGCACTGTTTTTGTCATGGTTCGGATTTTTCACTATGTTTATGACCAACTGTTACCCGCGGGCTTTTGTATTTTTGTATCAGCTCAAACAAAAATTAATCCATAAGGAATACCTACATGGGAACTTTGTCGGGGTCTCTGGCGGAGTAGGTACTAAGGTCAGATCAGGATGAAAAACATTTAGTTTTCTGCGTAAAGAATCAGTCTACAAAATTTAAACTCCCTCTAGGTAAATGGAAAATAGGAGAATTTGTGATAAGTGAGTGAGTACGGTAAGTGAGTCAGTCAGTGAGTGAGGGCTATGCCTTTTATAACTTAGGTATAGATATTCTCATCTGCAATATCGATATATTATATAGTGGTTGGTTGATATTTTTATAGGCTAAGTTATTTGATTTTTCTGGTGGACGCTTATCGTACTGCACCCACACTACATACGTTAGTAACATAATGCACCATTAATGGCGAATTCTTATATTTAACCAACAACCACTGTATTATTAAAGCGGTTAACTTATCAATTCCACCCAAATAAAAAGGTCAAAACGAATAAATAATAAAGGGAAAAAAACCTTGGTAGTTTGCGAGTTGCTATATAAGTTAAGGAAAGATTCTTACCCTGGAAATATTAAGGCCTAATCAAGGACAATATCGTAAATGTTGTTGAATGAGTTAGGCCTAGTTAATCGTACTCTCTCAGCCGGAATGTTTTAAGGCTCAACACTACTTATCGGAAACACTTGAATATATCTATTCCAACCCATGTACTAAGTAACTTAAGTAGGTAGTTTTAACTTTCACACTTTAATACACGTTGCTGGACTACCTTTATATAGGCTACCTAATCGTTCGTCTTTGAACAACAGTGAAGCAATCTTTTCGTCTTTGAAAAGTGATCGTTACATCATGCTAGTGAAGCAATATTCGTACGATCTTTTAGAAGTCTGCAAACATAAATGATAACAAACTTACCAATCAAGACACATTTCAGAATTTTGGGCAATATTTTTCTAGTCTTGAGGTACTAAAAACAAATTATAATTCCTCACCTTAAAAAAACTAAATCAGGCTTATAGGCCTAACTTATGAGACTATAAGTTAATCTTAATACACTCTAACTAATGATTAAAATCATTAGGTATTTATTCATTAAATATGGGTTTTAAAATAGTTTAAAAACAAATCAAGCCTGACAAAGTTTGCAAATATCTGACTTATTTTCGGAATCCCGTGTCCTCTGATTTACTCTAAATAAGCATATATTCAGTAAACAAATGTTTAATTCTTTAATGTTTCATCCTTTGTTAATCAACTGCTATGGCCATAACATAACCTCCAATTCATTCATTACTTAGCAATACAGTATTAAGGTTCGTAGAGCGCTCTACGAAACTTGATACAGTATAGGTACATAACATTTGTTTAGTATAAATATTTCATTTGCAAGCACACGGTGAACACAAATCTATGTTTTGACATTACAGTCCGTTAAAATTTGGACTGGCTTAGTTTCCCAGCTGCAAGTAGAAAACCAAATTTGAGTAGAAAAAAGCGTTACAAAATAACATAGCTGGGAATTCCACTTACCTTGAAACAAGATGAAAGTTACTAAAGCAGCCACTATAAAAAAAAAACACAACAACGATACTCAACTAAACTTTAATTTCAAAACTTCACCCATTGAAACAGAAACAGTGGTTTAGTTTTGTAGTCATAGAATAGCCAGGAAAAATAAGATGGCGACGACGCACGTCAGTTAGCGCTAGCGAAGTGGCGGATTTAGTAACTTCGGAGCGCACTCGGGCAACAACGCGGCGCCTTTGGTAACTACGACGAAGTTCCGCGGAAGCAAATGTGTAACAAACTTGTCGCAAATAATACTGGAAGTATTCAAGACCAAACGAAAAATGAACCAAACGCATATTTGCAGCACACTTTATTGCTATCTGGGTCTTGCATTCTGTGCTGTGTAACTGTACCTATTGGCAAGCCTGGGTTGCAATTATCGCCTGGGTTTTCATTCGTTTGTGAACATTAAAAATGGCACCGCCGATTGAGGACCCTGCCGACTGTGAAGTCGCACGGTGATTCAATTTCTAAGTGTTATCGGTGTGAAAGCGGCTGAAATTCATCGGAAGATTAGCAAAGTTCATGGCAAAATCATAACAAGCAACAGAACAACACGCAAATGGGTTAGAACACTTCAAGATGGCCACATAAATGTTCATGAGGAGGAACAAAGTGGGTGACTCTCTGTCATTACTCAAGATTTGGTGTAAAAAGTTTATCAAAACGTGAGAGAACAGATGGTTCACGATTTGGCCGTACTTATGAGTTTCCTGTAATATCAAAAAGTGTTCCTTTATGTAATTGTGAACGAACGACTAAATTATCTAAAGTTGTACTCAGGTTCTAAAAATTTGACTGAGGTGCATAAAACCAAGGTTTTGGGAAGTGCGCTGACTTTTGCGGCACCAGGTGGAAGGTGATGATTTTTTAAGCCAATTTATCACAGGCGTCGAAACTCTTCTTGACACTAGAGGTGTCGAAACACTTCGCTAATCTGCTGATGAATTTCTGCCGCTTTCACACCGTTAACACTTACAAATGAATCACAGTGTGTACCTCATAAATGGCAGGATACTCAATCGGTGGGGCCATTTAGAATGTTCACAAACAAATATAAACATGGTAAATTGTTGTCATAGTGGCGTTCCAGGCTTGCCAACAGATGCAGGTCAACAGAACAGGATGTATACACAGAAGTCTTTGGATTTATGAAATCAGTCAAGTTTAAAACTTTTATGTATAAACAAATTACTTCCTGACTTGAAAGTTTGTTTGTGAGCCCACAACAAGATGTAGCTAGTTTGATGTTGCAGGTTGTGGAGACGTTTTAACTGCAGGTAAAGGGGACATCACCCCACCCATGGGTCCTGACAACAGATACTTGAGTGAACAAGACTGTGAGTGGAGGGTCCAGCTGCCTCTGGGAGACAGGATCAGCATCGTCTTTAATAGTTTTGATTTGGAATACCGAGAGGATTGTGATGACTTTGTTGAGGTAAGTTTGCGAACAGAAATTTTTTCATAGGGTATTTTGAATTGCAAGTAAAAACCTACTGAAGTTCAAAAGAGTAACGTCAATTTGTAAAACTTCTTCAAGCATAGTTGTTTTAATGATGAGTTTTTTTTAAATTGATAATGAAGTAACAAATTCAGAGAGATGGAAAAATGGATTCTCAATTTTCCAAGGTGAAATTTTATTTTTTTAAACTCCCCTCAACCCTGCCACACTATGGATATACTCCATTAAAACTCTCCACTACTTGCACTAAAAATGGTTGGACAAGGCAATATTTGAGTTTTAAACTCAAGCAATAACCTCTATCCGAGTGGATAACAATCAGACTTAAGGATTTTGCTTGTAGTTCGTGAGTATATGAAAACCTACCATCTTTCAGTAGTTTTCTTCAATAGGAATATATAAAATAATCTGATTCTTAGAACTGACAATCCTATTGTTTGTCCCCAGGTAAGGGATGGCCCGAGTGCCTCATCCCCCCTCGTGGGCCGATGGTGTGGCACAACGTTGCCTCCACCCTTCACCTCATCAGCCAATGCCATCACTGTCATCTTCCACTCCGACTTTATCATTGACGGGGATGGTTTCACCATCCATTATGAATCAGGTAAATTAAATTTGTTTTATAAATAAATTGTATAAATCAAAAGACAATGTCTTTCTGTTTTTCTTTTTTGGCTGTTAGGCACTTATACTTAAATACTTAAACGCACATATACTTAAACAGCAGTTTTTTGAATGGATCTTAAAAAATAATACTATAAACTGCCTCATTGTGAATAATTTGTCAGGACCAACTGGTTTCAGTGAGCAACTTTTCAATCATCAAGCTCCCTCCTTAAGGCCAGATGTTTTCTCAATCAACTCTAATAGTGATTTTACAGTGTAAATAATCTGCTGAAATAACAATCGTGGCTTAGAACTACCCATCCACACTTCATAAAATATGAGCAAAGGTATTTTTTTCAAACCATTTAATGAAACTTAAACACAGAATCATTCTTGATAATAACATGTCCTAAAAATGATCACATGCGTAATGCTTTTAGGACAAAATCTACTTAAACTTATTGGATGAGCAATAAAGTTGAATATGTGAAGTAAGTTATGATTCTGTGAAAAATAGAGATGTGCGAGTACTCGAAAATTCGAGTTCGAGCTGAGTTCGGCACTGAAACTCGAAAGTTTTGAGCTAGTTTACTCCCGCCGTTTCCCTGCGCTACCAAGGTCCAAGGGTCGTCCGCGGCCGCACGTCGTCTGTAAATTCAAATTGAGTGTGAACGCACTTAAGGTGTTAAAGAGTTGTGATGTGTATTTTAGTGTTTTATTAATAAATAAGTAAGTTGTGGCTTACCAGAACCTTCAGTTTAAGTTGTAATGAACACTGTCTGTATAGTCCACTTTTAGGTTAACCTAACCTTGTCATTTTTTTAAAGTAAAATATCAAAAACATATATGTAATGAAATCTAATAGGTAAGCTTAAGAAGTTTGTGTTTGTTTTTTGTTCCATAATAATTTAAATTGAGGCAATCGATTAATTTTAGGCTCAACTGTCCTTTGGAATTGAGCTGTTTTTAAAGACAAGTGATTTGTTTTGGCCTTGTTTAAGTTTCATGAATATTTTTCAAATAATTTGTAATATTTTAAAACAGTATTTAAGACATGGCTTCATCAATTGCTTTGCCAGGCACTTTCAAACATATCTTCATGTTGTTACTAACTGATTGTTCTTATTAGGACTATTAGTGTTAAAATTAATGCTAAGATATGTTAGTAAATACATTTTGTGTGGTAAGTAAGTAGGCCATGGTGTTTTACCATGTAATAGGTCTTTTAAAAATATTAAAATAAAGTTTATTTTAACTTATAGGCCTAAATGTAATTTTATTTTCTCCATTCGTAGAAAGATATAGCTTAAGCCTAAACATAATATACTAAATGTAGGATAAATAAATACCCCCCTCGCAGCAAACCTGCGTACTCAGCGAATTTCCAATGTCTTAATATCACATAAAGCTGCATACCAAGTTTCATAAAAATATATTCAAAAATAAGCGATAAATACAATTTTAATTATTCTCCATAACAATAACATTGGGGATGAATATGCACGTTTGCTGCAATAAGAAACACAAATAAGGTTTTTATGCAATAAAAACCTTATTAATAAGGTTTTTGCTGCAATAAGGTTTTTATGAAAATATCAATAGAACTCATATAAGTAAAGTCACATACCAAGTTTCATTCATGTACATTTATAAATAAGCTTTATATAATATTTTAATTATTCTCCATAAGAATAACATGGGGACCGAGTACATAGGTTTGCTGCTACGGGAACCATATGTAAAAATTTGTTTTTTTGTGCAAACAACAACAAACCACAACCAAATGAAGCCATATACCTAATTTCGTCAGTTTATATTCATAAATAAGTGAGATATAAAATTTTTATTTTTCTCCATAAGAAAGGCATTAGACAACGTAAAGTGTTTAGCACTTGCAATATCTCAGTAACCAATTGACGTAGAGCAATGACCAAAATACCAAATTGTTTGTTTTTTTAAGCTGAATTCAATGGAATAAGTAAAATTTGATTTAAATAAAAATTACATGTCGAAACCTCCCCCCAAAAAAAAAAACATTTTTGGGGTACAAAACCCCCCCCAAACCCCCCTTTGGATGGTGCGATTCGTCTGGTTTTCAAACTCATTCAAATAAATGGTACTTTACACATTTGTACTAAATTTTATTGAAATCGGACCTTTTTACTAGAGTTATCGTGCTTACGGACACACACACATATATATGTATATATATAGGTATATATACATTTATAAAAATGTGAGCAAATGGTGTTTTTTGCACCTGGGGATGACAAAACAAAAAGTTATCATGGTCTCGGGCTTAAGTCTTACCATGAGACCTACGGTTATAGCTTCTTTCCGATAGGGGAAATTCACTAAAAGGAGGAAATAATACCTCCGTTGCAGCAAACCTGCATACTCAGCGAATTTCCAATGAATATATAATATAACACATTAAAACACTTAACAGGATTCATTAGAAATGTATTCACAAATAAGCGATATTTAAAATATTAATTATTCTCTATAAGAATAACATTCGGAATGAGTACACAGGTTTGCTGCAACAAGAAATATAAAATAATGGGTTTTTATGCAAATATTCATAGAACTCATCTTAGTGAAGTCACATACCAAGTTTCATCCATATACATTCATAAATAAGCGATAAATAACATTTTAATTATTTTACATAAGAATAAAAGGTACTTTGGTATTATACGGATGCCACCCTTATACAGCGCGCTGCGGCAGTTATGTTAGGATGGGTTATCATAAAAATGATTGTAAGACTTTCCTTGTTTTGTTACAAATCGAATGATACCTGATGAGTCATACTTCCGGCCGCCAAACCCCCTCCAAATAGGCCAAGGTCAGGTCGTTGACCGGAGCGCGCGCATCACCTGTCACCGCCTGTATCTGGGTCAGTGTCATGAGTGATTTATTGCCGTGCACTACGTTACATTTGTTTTCATAATGAGTGACGTTCTTTTGGTGTGGGATTTACCTCGAAATGAAGAGGAAACCGTACGTATTTTTATGATAACCCATCCTAACATAACTGCCGCAGTGCGCTGTATATTTGGCGGAGTACATGTGGCGATCGGGTGTGGCTGCTAGCGGCGGCGACGCATTCAACACGATCCTAGCGGACATCGCTGCCTTTAGGGAGGCACAACACAAAGACCGCTCATCAGAATGATGTAAAATTTTTACAGTAAGTCAATAAAAGTACGTTTTTTCAAATTATGTAGTTATCCTTTGTATCCGGTAAAAATTAACCTCCAAAAATAGTGGCATCCGTATAATACCAAAGTACCGAATAAAATGTGGACATGTACTTAGGCTTGCTGCAACGGGAACCATAGGCGAAAATGTTTTTTGTTTTTTGTGCAAACAACAATAAACCACAACCATATAAAGCCATATACCAAATTTTGTCAGTTTATGTTCATAAATAAGCGAACTATACAATTTTTCTTTTTCTCCATAACATTAGACAATGTACTGTGTTTAGCACTTTCAATATCACAGTAACCAATTGACGTAGAGCAATGATAAAAATACCAAACTGTTTGTTTTTTTATGCTGAATTCAATGGTATAAATTAAAATTTGATTAAAATAAAAATTACATGTGGAAACCCTAAAAAAAACATTTTTGGGGTACAAAACCCCTCTTTGGATAGTGTGATTCGTCTGGTTTTCAAACTCCCTCAAATAAATGGTACTTTACACATTTGTACCAAATTTCATTAGGATCGGACCTTTTTTTACGAGAGTTATCGTGCTTACGGACACATATATATACATATATAAAATTTGAAGAATGGTGTTTTTGGCATCTGGGAACCTCAAAATTAAAAGTTATCCTGGTCTCGGGCTTAAGTCTTATCATGAGATCTACGGTATTAGCTTCTTCCCTGTAGGGGAAATTCGCTAAAAAACTGAGATATTTTTTAATGAAACTGTTAATTAACAACATGTAGGCTATAATAACCTTAATACTAACAGATTAAAAGTATTTTATCTTCATGGCAAAATGTTACACAATTAGTTTGGTATGATTTATTTTCAGATAAATGTACTTACCTTTTTCCAATGAAGCAGGAATCCATTTATTTTACTTACTACAGTGGAACCTCGATAACTCGAACCTCAGGGGGAACGGCAAAAATTTGAGTTATCGAATATTTTGAAATATCGAGGTTCGACTTATCAGGGTGATTTTCCACAGACTTCGACTTATTGAGGGTCACAGTAACACAATAGATGGATCATGGAAGGGTATAATCCTTACATAAGTTTGAGCTATGTATAAAAAATAATCATACCGTATAATAATTATTATTCAAATTAAAATAGATTTGAACAAGTTTAAATGTCTAAAATAAGCCCGGAAATATATTCTAAAGCTTCTTTGGTTAACGTAGTAGAGGACTAAATACTTCCTTCAATGAAAATATTGTAGAGGAGGAAAGTAAAGAAATAATGACTAGTCAAAGTAAATAAATAAAGAAATAGTTTGGTATTTTGGTGATGTTTTGCCCGTTCGACTACTTCCTGACTATTTTCTAGACTTTCTTGCTCACTTCTTATCACCTGCTCCAAACAAATCCCTCCCCCTTACGGAAGTCAGTTCTGACCAACTACGCATCAATTTCATTTAGCTGAATATTAATGTACTGTAGGCTATTAAAGTAATTTTCAAAACTAAAAGGGAACAAAACATGATCAGAGCATTGTTGGAATTAGGGTGAAGCAGTACGACATTCTTTTTGTTTTAAAATTGTCAACAGTGTTCACAGGTGTTCCAAACTGCTTTCCGATGTCACTGTTTTTATTTCCTGTGTCAATAGCCTCAAATAGTTTTGAACTTCTCCTCATGAGGTAGAGTTTTGCCATCACGTTTTACCAAAATGCAAACACTTCGTAAAAAACAACCTAAAAACTAAGTTTCACGTACTACATCCAGAACCTCTGAACTCACACTAACTAACGACTCAGAACAAACCTAATCAAATCAAAACCATTTTATTTAAAAAATATATAATTTACAACAATATGAGACTGTTCCTTATTTATGAAATGAAATCCTCACATCAGTGAAACCTGTGCGTGAGATGAGTGTGTTTGATATGCGTATTACTCATCAACATAAATTTGTTGGTTGTTTTACCGACACCAGGAGCACCCGGGAAAGAGATTTAGTGGGGAGGAAAGGTTGAAATATCCGGCTGCAAGTCACTGGAGGTTTGGTGAATGAACAACTTCGAATTAAAGAGGTTCTCTAATCAATACTTCGACTTATAGAGGTACGGCAATTGCACATATTCGAGTTATAGAGGTTCTACAGCTAAAACTTTGACTTATAGAGGTGCGGCGACATGCTAAGAATACTGCAAAAATTCAAGTTATCGAGGTATTTCCTGTAAACCCTTCGACTTATAGAGGTAAAATAACATAGCATTAGGTAAGCAAGTTCAAGGGGAATGACGAAAATTTGAGTTATCAAGAAATTTGACTTATTGAGGTTCGAGCTATCAAGGTTCCACTGTATTTTTATTTTCAGGTCATAGTGACTAGAAAAGTATATTTTAATAACAACATTTATAAATAGAACCCTATACACTGTTTTGATCCTATTCAACTCAACGTGTTTTTTTTTTTGTATACTTGGCTCGAACTCGAGATTAAAATCTTTTGCCATTTACTCGACTCGACTTAAAAAACCTGTACTCGCACATCTCTAGTGAAAAATTTAAATATTTAATAAAATGTATGTTATGTTTAGGGGTGTGCAAGTACTCGAAACTTCGAGTTATCTATCAGCCGAGTATTTTAATACTCGAACTCGACTCGAAGTTTTGAAAAATACTCGAAAGTTCGAGCGAGTATTTCCCGCCGATTTCTGGACGATCGCTAACGCCGTAAATGACGACGGAAAACATAATATCGGCAAAAGTGGCGACCGGACCACTTAATATCGGCCGTTTACTAACGATTTCGTCATCTAATATTGATTATAGGAGATGAATGGACCAGGTGATATTGGCCAAGTGACAACCGAACCATGTTTTATCGGCCGGAAACGAATGTCAAACCGCCTTTTGTTTGTCAATACGTAATCCAGTTTGATTGTACTGGCTAAAACTTTGTATTGCTTCTCATGTATTAATTAGAAACCATGTTTAGATGATCAAATCTAGGGTGGTATTCAAATCCCATTATTCTATTTTAAACTTCCAACTTATGGCAAGTACTCGCTCGAAAATACTCGAAACTCAAAAATAATTGGCACTACTCGACTCGACTCGATTCAAAAAATCACGACTCGCTCACCCCTAGTTATGTTTTAGATTTTTCAAAAGTTAAATAAAAGATAATCACTTTAATGCTATAAAATTGATCAGTAACACTACAGGGTCATCGAAAAAGAATGCCCTTATTTTAATAAATCACTATTTCAATTAGAATACAGATATAGAGTTGGTTGGGCTCTTAAAATTCAGGTGAAGGTTGGAAGTGTGTTTTACATGCAATATATGGTGGAGCATATATATATATGTGTCTATATGTGCTCCATTAGTTGCACAGCAGACATCAAGTCAATTTACTTCTGCCCATGTATGCTGTACAGTACACTGAAAGTCCAAACCTCACACCAACAGACTTCTCCTTCTGGTGATACCTTAAAACATTGTGTATAGTTAAAATAATATGTGACGTAGTGCATTTCAGAGTAATATGTGACGTAGTGCATTTCAGAGTAAGGATTACTACTGCCGTCACAACTGTATCTCCAGCGTACTTGGGCAGATATAGATTATCGAATTGATGTCTGCTGTGCTACTAATGATGTACATAAAGAAATGTATTAGTTATGTAAAGAAACTCCCAACCTTCACCTGCATTTTAAGATCTGACCAACTCTGTGTGTTAATTCTACTTTAAATAGTGATCTATTAAAATAAGGACATTCTTTTTCGATGACCCTGTATATGAGGGTCAAGCTACAACATTATTCAGTTTACCCTACCACTTGCTGGTATTGTTACAGTCTGCGGAGGAGTGTTCACCGACCGCTCAGGGGAGATCAGGTCGCCCAACTACCCGCAGCCGTACTCCGCAGAGCGCGAGTGTGTGTACGTCATCAGCACCCCGCCCAGCACTGCCATACAGCTGCACTTCCAGGACTTTGAGCTTGAGTCTCTCGGCGACACCTGCGATTATGATTATGTGGAGGTACGTATTCGTACAACAGATTGTCGGCTTTATCAAAACTGTGTACTTCAAGAAAGATGCTAAATATTTAGGTGTCTAGAAATAATTTGAAGAAAACTAGGACTAACAGGGAAATTTAGAAAGGTTGCAAATATTTAGAGAGTTTTAACTGCGGGTAAAGTCAAAGTCAGAAAAATTACAAATATTTTCCCCCCAAACTGAGTATTTTAACAGTATATTGTTTGTACATCTTGGCTCCATGGCAGAACAACGGGCGACAGTGTGACATTGTCGTAGAAAGAAAGTGAAGGCTGCAGAAAGATCAGCCACATAAAAGTATACGGCTGCAGATAAATAAACAATTTTTCAATCAAGTTATTGCTGCAGACAAATTATCCATTGTACAAACAACAACTTTAGAGAACCATATAAATTCAATTAAACGTAATATTTTAACCTCAAAGTTGCGCAGTCTATTTTTAGAGGCAGAAATACGATTATACTCATATTAGACTGAATGAGCTCAGAGCTTGTGCCGACTGTCAGTTGGGAGTGGCGATATCCGATACCTATCGTATCGTTTTACAATGTTGCGATATGACAAGGTGCGATACAATATTTCAATAGTGTATATGGGAAGCAATATATATTGTCCATTTCGATATTGTAAATTGCATCGGCACATAAAAAAGAAATCTTAATTATGATGTTTTTTAAGTGCTCGTTTTGGAATTGAGACACGGTATATAAGGGAACCCTATAATATGAGAACGACACGATATGTCAAAGACGATGCAATGTTAGTGATACCGTTATACCGTACACTACACACGCCTGATACGAAACGGCAGTACGATATTTAAAGAGAATCGGAATATTCGGGATGTTTATAGTGCCACTGTGTATCGTTCGGATAGGTCACGTGATCGTGCGGCTCCAATCAGTGACGTTAATGCATTGTGTTTCTGATTCTATCAACCAACCTATGGACGTTAGCAATGTGTAGCGCTATTACCTGTAGTTTGGTTAATATTGTTGTGGAGCACCAATGAGATAGTGGCCTCATCCGGTGAGCGGGTTATTTGCTCAGTTTGTTTAGAAAGTTTATTCCACAAAATTTAAAAACCCATTACGCAAGGCATCCCCGGCATTGTCCGTTAGGTGTCCCACACTTCTCGCTTACAGGTCTGAACATTCGGCCAAACATATTCTCCCGAAAGTTCACTGAATATGCCGTCCTGTATTCAAAAGTTTGTGTAGCTCCCACAATGGCCACACTTCTCGCAAATACTCCGAACATTCGGAAATCGGCCTTGAGAAGAGAGATATTTTATGATAACACACACTTTATTTTACAAAATTTTGAGAACCTACAAGAATGTTAAACAAAAAACAAAGATCATCTGTTTTAAGGTTCAAACTATTAACAGATTTAAAATAGCAAATAAAACAGATGTTTCAGTTCAGGCAGATTAAAAGTATCATATACTTTAAACAGTCTGCTACGAGCAAAAATATCGGGAAATTATTTCTAATGCAGGGTCCTTTGTCAAAAATATGACTCTCAGTACCACAACCATTTCAAGCCAGTTTCAAAAAGTAAACTAAATTAATGTCTGAAATGATAACATCGTAAGTTGTTAGGAGAAAACAAGAAGACCTAAATATTTGCTTGCCTTGTTTTAAGTGTTAGGAAATAATCAAGTACATTTTTTATTACCAGTGCAACTTAGGGATGTGACTGGGTCATTTATATATTTACAAAAAACCTACTCTAGAACAAAACATTATTGATTGGTTTGTAGTAAAGAGCCAACCTACTGTGTTTCCAAATATGTTATTACAAAATATATTTGTTCTAATACAGCAAATTATGCCTATAGTCCTTGAGTCTCAGTCTATAAATTAATTTAGAAGTAAGTGCTTATTTTAGACTTTGGTTATTTATACTGTATTGCTGATTCGAAATATCTCGAGCTAGGAAGAAGTTAAGTTAGGTTATACCGATTAATTTTAAAGCTTGAGGGCCAAGGACGATGGAAAAAATATCAGAAATGTCAAAAACTATGTGGGCTACGCCCCACTGGACTTCAAAGATCCTATATTTAATTATTGCTCGAGCCAACTTATTCCAATTGCTCGAGCCAACGGATTCAACCCGACAATAATAGATGAAATTGGAGCCAAAATACAAAGGAAAATAAAGAACCAAGAAAAATTTTGTAGAATGACAACGTTACACGGAAGAAAAGAAATATCAAGTAATTTTTCAATGTTCAGCTTCACAGGAACTAAGATTCAAAAGGTTGCAAATCGATTCAAGAAATATGGAATTAATATAGCCTACAGAACGCAAAACGCCATGAACAAAATACTAAATCCCAAGATAGAAGATTGTAACAAATTCGACATGCCCGGCGTATACAAAATTAATTGTAACAACTGTGATCACTTTTATATTGGTCAAACTGTTAATTTTTTTCAAACAATTTAAGAGCCATGTATCAGCTTGGAAGAACAGGAAACCGGAAAGATCAAACATAGCGAAACATCTTTTAGAGAATGGCCACACTATAGGAAAAATAGAAGAAAACCTCAGCATCCTCAAGAATTGTACAAAAGGAAATGAAATGAATGCATGGGAAAAATTGTTTATATTTAAAGAAAAATTTAAAGATAGAGATAAATTGATTAATGAACAAGTTAACTTTGACTCTAGTGACACATTTAGGAACCTGTGTCCGGAACTTCCGGTAACCAATAGCAGGGACGCCATTTTGTTTCTGTCAGTTCTCTCATTGGCCTGATGATGACCGGTGTGACTGGTCGATAGCCTAGTACCATCTTTTATATATGTTTACCGTCTGTATGTGAATCAGTATAATATATCTTAAGTGTTGTAAGACGTCTTTTATTACATCCCGTAAGTAATAACAACACGAAATGTGCTAATCAAAAAGTTGTATTGTCGATAAATCATTTTTGTTCCTTGTATTATAATTATGGATTTGACTATGTTTAAAAAATGTTTCCAAGTTTTTCTTTACATGTGAAACCGTTTCAAGTATATATAAACCATAAACCGTAATTATTCCCAGAGTAGCAAAATGCTCTCTACAAGAACTTTCTGCTCTCTCAGGACTTTATTAATACTACTAACCCATTGAGGTAGTAATTTTATTCTATTTGCAGTAGCCTATAACGGGAATTGATTGGTGCTGCACTCTAGTAGCAAAATATGTAACTTATGACCGTGGGTGTCTACGGTTCTATCCGCTATAGGGGCGCGGACTGCTGAAAAACCTTAATATCGCCGCCAGGCCTTTGGTCGTGTTAGCCGAGTTGGCTACGTCGTGGTCTTGGCCAGGTGCCGATACGATGTTCGTGGGTTCGATTCCCGCACACGACCAAAACTGACCAGTTGTGCAACTCTCAATGAGTTAACCGGTCTGTGGCAACGTTGGTGGGAGGGCCCAAGTAAAACAAATGGTGGCAGGCTTGCTTGGAAGTTGACGGGATCAGTTAATTCTTTGAGACTTGCACATGGTCAATACTTATTTTGCTAATTTTATTTATGTCTACTGTTTATGTGCCAATGCGACTCTCTAAACTGAAAGAAAACAATATTTTAATTAAAATACGCCATTAATCCATTTAAAAACACCAATTTTATACTCCAATTCACAGGTTAATAAAATTACAAGTAAGGAACGAGACCAGCTCGTATGTCTACGCCAATGGGTTAAACTTTGGATGATTCTGTGGGTTATAAAACTCCATAGTTACTGTTTTGGAGCAATTAAGCAAAAGATTATTCTCAAAAATTTTTTGATATAGTTTTTTGATATACCGTTAGTAGGGGGCATTAGATGGGCGTGAACCAGCAGCAACAGCAGTTGCTCCACTGTGGAGCTGTGGAGCCCCCCCCCCCCCCGTCACGTGACCTAACCTAACTTACCTGGCGTGAGGAGCCCCTAATCAGCAAAGGCGCGGTGAGGAGCAAGTGAGGAGCCCCCCCCCCCCCCGTCACGTGACCTAACCTAACTTACCTGGCGTGAGGAGCCCCTAATCAGCAAAGGCGCGGTGAGGAGCAAGTGAGGAGCCCCCCCCCCCCCCCCGACGCCCCCCCCCCGGTCGCCAGCGGCACTTATCGTGATGACCTTGAACATGAGGAAAAAACTTTCGAAAATTAATAACTAGCCTATTTATCCACCGATTCCCACGGGACTTTTTCCAGAGTGTAGGCCTATCCCCAAGGAAGCGAATGATGAAAGAACCCCATAGATCCGCCATCAAACAAGCCCGTTATTAATTTTTAAACGCGTTTTCCTTATGGGATCTCGGCTGTTTACCGACCGATTTTGACGAAACTTCACCACATGTCGGGCGGCGGCCTAAGTAAACCATCGCTTAAATAAAATTGAAAATCCACCATTAAACAAGCCCGTTATTAATTTTTAAACGCGTTTTCCTTATGGGATCTCGGCTGTTTACTGACCGATTTTGACGAAACTTCATCACATGTCGGGTGGCGGCCTAAGTAAACCATCGCTTAAAGAAAATTGAAAATCCACCATTAAACAAGCCCGTTATTAATTTTTAAACGCGTTTTCCTTATGGGATCTCGGTTGTTTACTGACCAATGTTAATGTAACTTCACCACATGTTGTATGTCGACCCGAGCAAACTATCGCTGAAGGAAACCCAAAAATCCACCATCAATCAAACCCGTTATTAATTTTTAATCGCGTTTTCCGTATGGGATCTCGGCTGTTTGCCGACCGAACTCGATGTGACTTCACTACACGTCGTATGCCGGCTTGGTCAAACCAAACTGCGAGCGGCTCCGCGGCGTCATGTGTCGAGGCGCGTGCTAGGGCCTACGTGACTGTCCCAGCCTGTTTACTCATCAGCGGTTCCGGGAATTGGTTACCGCTTACATTACACTGCGAAGCATCTAGAAGCTTCTAGAACGTCGTGGATCGCGGTGACATAATCTCCATGCCTACGTGACCGTCCGGGCCTGTTTACTCATTAGCGTTTCCGAGAACTGTTTACTGCTTTCACCGCTTACTGTACGGTACGTAGCTATGTTACTTCAGTGATTGTCATCGCTTCCTTCATTCAGTTTGTGTTTGGAGCCCAGTGTGTGTAGACGTTCTACTTCAGTGCTGTGCTAGTCCTTACCGCACTATATTTCGAGATCTGTTAAACGTAAGTATATGTAGTCTTATAAGCTGTAGTGTGAACCGCCTCAGGCTGTTTACTCATTAGCGATAATTGCCGCGATTTCGAGAATTGTTCACCGCCTTCTACTGTACGGTACGTAGCTATGTTACTTAAGTGATTGTCATCGCTTCCTTCATTCAGTTTGTGTTTGGAGCTCAGTGTGTGTAGACGTTCTACTTCAGTGCTGTGCTAGCCTTTACTGCACCATATTCCGAGATTGTTAAACGTAAGTATATGTAGCTCTTATAAGTTGTAGTGTGGAAGACTATTACATTCCCCTTTATAGTAAGATTATCATTTAAGGTATGATCGTTCAGCAACTTTCAATTCATAATGTGTAAAGAGAGGTCTGGCTTGTTAATAGAAGTTGAATAAATTTCATTATGTTTTAGGGAAAAACGATTCGTTATTGCTATAGAACAACTTACACGTTATTTTCAATTTCTTGGAGGAAACCAGTGTACTAACATAAAACGAGGAAACCTGTGTACTAATGTTAGACGTGTCATGGTTTTAAATCTTGTCTATCATGCATCAATGTAAAGCTCCCATTCTCTAATTTACTATCTTTTCCTTCTTTTTATACAAACTAATTTGTAAATGCAAGAGACTTATCATATTCGTTGTTGCAGATGAACAACCAACACATGTGCGAGGTCTGCGGCCGAGCCTTCAGCCTGCTCAGAAACCTGAGGCGGCACGCGGAGTCCGCCCACAACGCTAGACGTCACGACTGCCACGTCTGCGATAGGCGCTTCACAAGAGGTGACAGCCTCCGCCGCCACGTCGCCACGGTTCACGGACCACACGCCGCGGCGGAGCCCCAACCGCAACGAGCGGACCATGCCTGCCGACTGTGCCCGGCCATCTTCGCCAGCCTGGAGGACGTGCGCCGCCACATGCAAGCCGATCACTCCGCGATGCCAGCAGCAGCTCCTTCCTCCTCCTCGAGCCCCGATTGCCACGTGGAGTGCGAGCGATGCGGTGGACGCTTCGACCGAGACCTGGAACTGAGACGACACGTCCGGACCGTCCATCCTCCCACGTTCCGTTGTGCCTACTGCGACCGCGGGTTTACCCGTCGCTTCAACCGCGACCAGCACGAGTCTCACAACTGCCCTGTTGTGAGGAACCTGGTTCAAGAACCATCCAAGTTCCGCTGCGCGTACTGCGACAAGGGGTTTACTCGCCGCTTCAACCGTGATCATCACCAGTCTCACAACTGCCCTGTTGTGAGGGACCTGACCCAAGACCGACTGTCTAGGTTGTCCTCTCCTCCTCTTCCTCACAACAACCAGTCGCTGCGCCAAGGAGCCAGCGCCGAGCCCCGATCGCACCAGATGCCTAGCGCCGAGCCACGACCAGGACCGAGCACCGAGCCACAGCCAGGGCCCAGCACCGAGCCCCAGCCCCGCCCAGGACCTAGCGCCGAGCCTCAGACCATCGATGACGAGATGGAGGGTGGCAGCCGCCCCATGTTCCAGCTCGTGCATCGGGCCTTCCGGAGTCGCCTCCTCACCTACCGCCTGGCCCGGCCGTTAGACGCCTTGCTGACCGTTGAGGATGCGCTGACCCTGTTGTTTGACGAGGTTCTGGACCTGATGGAGAACGTCATGACCCAACATCCGAGCATCAAGGCGAACATGGTCCTGGAATGTGAGTTCTCCAACATTCACGGGGCCACCTGCCTGCGCTCCTTCAACACAAAGAACGTTCCACTGACCGAGGCCTCCGACTTGGAGGCTTTCCTCTCCGCGACGTTCGAGACGATCGTGAAGAAGAAGGAGCAGTGTGAACTGGTAGGTAGCGGCTGGACCTACCTGCGTATACGCGACTTAGAGATCCGCGTGAACCAGTATACGCCGCTCGGAGGCAGAGCCTTTATGCAGCTGCCAAAGGCTATCGCAGATATACACGCTGTTGTCAATGTGCAAAACGCTGATGACATGTGTTTCATGTACGCCATCCTGGCCAAGTTCGTTGCACAACACGCAGAGAGACCTGCAGCGTATACACCGGATGTCATTGCCCGCTACGACTGGACCGGCCTGCGTTTCCCCGTGACGCTCAAGGACATCAAGATCTTTGAGGGCAAGAACAACATCAGTGTAAACGTCTACGGGATCGAGCGAGCGATGGTGGGGAGACGCCCCGATGGGACGCCAGAGTTCAAGGACCGCGTGTTCCCGCTGAAGATATGCAAGCGGGAGCGCGAAGACCACAGAGACCTGCTGTACATGACCATCGATGGGGACAGCCACTACGCATACATCAAGGACCTGGGTCGACTGGTCCGGCCCCAGCTCACCAAACGTGAAAATAGGATTTACATCTGTAAGCGGTGCTTCGCTTACTTCGACAATCAACACAACAAGCTAGGGTTGACGGGCGCTCAGCGTCTGGAGGAGCACAGGCGTTACTGCTACGCCAAGGCTCCCCTTCGCCTGGACTTGCCGAAGAAGCAGCAGATCCGCTTCACCCATCCAGAGTACACTAGGCGGGAGAGGTTCTGCATCTACGCGGACTTCGAGTGTGCTCTGCAGCCTGTCGCTGTTGACTCGGTGGAAGCACCGCCACCCGGCACGACGCCCCTGCAAATGCACGTCCCGTACGCCTTCGCCTATCAGATCGTGGATTCGCTCGGCCTCGAGGAGTTTGAGCCGCGGGTATACTTCGGAGCTGACGCGTCCAAGGTCTTTATGGAACGGCTCAAGATGGACGTGCTGAGCCTGTGGGAGTTCCTGTTCAGCACGAGAGCTCTGCACCCTTCTCTGACCCGGCAGGAAATGGATGAGTATCTCGCAGCGACCCGCTGCTACCTCTGCGGCAAGGATTTCACCGAGCTGGACGTAAAGGTGCGGGACCACAACCACGCCCCGCCTTACGAGTTCCGAGGAGCGGCGCACCGCTCGTGCAATCTGCGGTACAGGGAGCAGCGGGTCATCAACTGCTACTTCCATAACCTGTCCAACTACGATGCCCACTTCGTAGTGCGGGAGCTGGCCATCGACCCCGGCGATGTGGACGTGCTGGCGCACACCGAAGAGCGCTACATCGCCTTCACCAAGCGGTTTCACTTTGGCCAGCCCGGGGACAACCCACGACAGAGCAGTTTCGCGGTGCGGTTCCTCGACACCTACAGGTTCTTGTCCATGAGCCTGGCCAGCCTGGCAGCGGGACTGCCCACTGACAAGATGCGCGAGACCAGGAAGCGGTTCCCCGACGACCGGCTGTTCGACCTGGTGCGTAGGAAGGGCGTGTTCCCCTACGACTTTGTCACATCGTACGAAACGCTGTACAGGACCAGGGAGCTGCCGCCCAAGGAGGCGTTTAGGAACACCATGACCCTGGAGGACGTCAAGGACGAGGACTACCAACACGCCCTCAACGTGTGGCGAGCCTTCGAGTGTCGCCATCTCAAGGACTACGCTGACACGTACCTGCGCTGCGACATCGCGCTCCTCACCGACGTCTTCGAGCAGTTCCGTGACACCTCTTTGACCGAGTACGGACTGGACCCCGCCCACTACTACACCCTACCGTCCTACGCTTGGGATGTCATGTTGAAGACCTGCGACGTGGAGCTGGACACAATGCAGGATTTCGACATGTACCTGTTCGTGGAGCAGGGGATCCGAGGAGGGATCTCTCAGGCCGTCACCCGCTACGCCAAGGCCAACCACGACAGGTGCCCGGACTATTGCCCAGACGAACCGACACGCCACCTACTGTACCTGGACGCTAACAACCTCTACGGCTGGGCCATGTCCCAGTACCTGCCCACCGGAGACTTCCAGTGGCTCAGCCGTGAGGAGATCGACTCCTTGGACATTGGCGCGCTGGATGCTGAAGCGGAACGGGGTTACATCCTCGAAGTGGACCTCCGCTACCCCGCCCACCTCCACGACCTGCACAAGGACCTCCCTTACTGCTGCGAGACCAAGCGTCCGCCGATAGGGAAATACCCCAAGCTGATGACCACCCTGGATGACAAGATGCATTACGTCTGCCATTACAGGGTCTTGCAGCAGGCGCTGAACAACGGACTGGAGCTTGCGGCTGTGCACAGGACGATCTCGTTTCGCCAGTCTCGGTGGCTAGAGCCCTACATCCTCATGAACACCGAGCTGCGGAAGAAGGCCAAGACCAAGTTCGAGCAAGACTTTTTCAAGTTAATGAATAACGCGGTCTTTGGCAAAACCATCGAGAATGTCCGCAAGCGCCTGAACGTCAAGCTGGTCTGCACTCCGGAGAAGTTCTCCAAGTACGTGGCCAAGTCCAATTTCCTGGACCGCACGTATTACACGGAGGACGTAGCTCTCGTGCACCTCGCCAGGGTAAACATCGTCCTGGAAAAGCCCATCTACGTCGGCATGTCTGTCCTGGAGCTGAGCAAGTGGCTCATGTACGATTTTCTGCGGAAGATGAAGGACCGCTACGGTGACCGCTTAAACGTAGACTACATGGACACTGACAGCTTCGTGTTCGACATACTATCCCGGAACATCTACAGGGAGATGATGGAGCACTTGGACGACTTCGATACCAGCGCCTACCCGAGGTCTCACCCCTGCTACAGCCCCACCAACGCCAAGGTGATTGGCAAGTTCAAGGACGAGTGTAACGGCCGATCCTTGTTCGAGTACCTCGGCCTGCGCTCAAAACTCTACTTCATGGACGTTGAGGACGAAGACAACGGATCCAAGGCGATCAAGCGAGCCAAGGGAGTCGCTAAGGGGGTTGTTAAAAACGTCCTAACCCCCGACGACTACAGGGAATGTCTGTTCGACGGGGTGTTGAAAACCACCGTCAACACCCGTTTCCAGTCGTACCTGCACCGTGTCTTCACCGTACAAGTAGAAAAGCTATCCTTGAGCCCAGCCGATGATAAACGCTACATCCTGGCCGATGGTATCAACACCTTACCTTGGGGGCATAAGGACATCCCACCACTGTCCGCAGCAAGAAGGCGAGGCAATCCCGAGGAGGAGCAGCAAGGCGGGCCTATGGAGGTGGACGAGGAGGACATGGACGAGGAGGAGGACATGGACGAAGAGTTCCCGGTGTAGATTTAAGTGTAAATAGAACTAGGTTAACTTTGTAAATATTTTGTAAATAGTATTCGTAAGCAAATATAGTCAAACAGTTTAGTTTACAGCATACATCTGTGTTGTTACTACCCCTTGAATTTCCCTGACATTTACTTTCAAAAGACGCCTCTAATGCAAACCGAATTTGTCGAAACTACATTCAAAATTAACCTTTTATGAAATTGTAAAACTATCATGTTTTCAAAACAAAACTTTCAAAATTGTTAAAAATTCGATATTCGTTCTTAAACACTAAAGAGAAGGACAAGTGAAAATAACAGTTAACGAGAAACAACAAAAAAAAAAAAAATTATTGAAACACAAAAGTAGTCTTAAGCGAAGATGGAGTCGAAGAGCCTGCAGACCAGTGCGTCGTTGATGGTGGGAGCGACCGGGTCGAAGAGCTGCACGTAGTCGCTGAGTGGTGTTTACTCTGCAACATCACTAGACAAACTGAAGGTGCGCGTCTGCATTTATATTCACAAAATCCATCTCAAGAAGTGTTTCTTTAATTCGACCAATCATAGGGCAGAACGTCTAATTTTAGCCACTAAGAGGGCAGGATATTTTCACCAATCACAGTACCCGCATTTGCTTACACTATCTAGGGTAGGTCAAGAGTCAGCAGACAAGTGCACGCAGGTTTAAGTTAGGTTTAAGGATGCATGAACGTCGCGTGAAGCGATGACAATCACTTAAGTAACATAGCTACGTACCGTACAGTAGAAGGCGGTGAACAATTCTCGAAATCGCGGCAATTATCGCTAATGAGTAAACAGCCTGAGGTGGTTCACACTACAACTTATAAGACTACATATACTTACGTTTAACAGATCTCGGAGTATGGTGCGGTAAGGACTAGCACAGCACTGAAGTAGAACGTCTACGCACACTGAGCTTCAAACACAAACTGAATGAAGGAAGCGATGACAATCACTTAAGTAACATAGCTACGTACCGTACAGTAGAAGGCGGTGGACAATTCTCGAAATCGCGGCAATTATCGCTAATGAGTAAACAGCCTGGGGCAGTCACGTAGGCACGGGGTGATGACGTAACCGCGGTCCACGACTTCACTACTTAAGGTAGGCCAATGCGTGCGTTAGGTTTACAGACGCAGGTTTAGGTTAGGTTTACAGACGCAGGTTTAAGTTAGGTTTGAGGATGCATGAACGTCGCGACGCAGGTTTAAGTTAGGTTTGGGGATGCATGAACGTCGCGACTACTTTTGTGTTTCAATAATTTTTTTTTGTTGTTGTTTCTCGTTAACTGTTGTTTTCACTTGTCCTTCTCTTTAGTGTTTAAGAACGAATATCGAATTTTTAACAATTTTGAAAGTTTTGTTTTGAAAACATGATAGTTTTACAATTTCATAAAAGGTTAATTTTGAATGTAGTTTCGACAAATTCGGTTTGCATTAGAGGCGTCTTTTGAAAGTAAATGTCAGGGAAATGCAAGGGGTAGTAACAACACAGATGTATGCTGTAAACTAAACTGTTTGACTATATTTGCTTACGAATACTATTTACAAAATATTTACAAAGTTAACCTAGTTCTATTTACACTTAAATCTACACCGGGAACTCTTCGTCCATGTCCTCCTCCTCGTCCATGTCCTCCTCGTCCACCTCCATAGGCCCGCCTTGCTGCTCCTCCTCGGGATTGCCTCGCCTTCTTGCTGCGGACAGTGGTGGGATGTCCTTATGCCCCCAAGGTAAGGTGTTGATACCATCGGCCAGGATGTAGCGTTTATCATCGGCTGGGCTCAAGGATAGCTTTTCTACTTGTACGGTGAAGACACGGTGCAGGTACGACTGGAAACGGGTGTTGACGGTGGTTTTCAACACCCCGTCGAACAGACATTCCCTGTAGTCGTCGGGGGTTAGGACGTTTTTAACAACCCCCTTAGCGACTCCCTTGGCTCGCTTGATCGCCTTGGATCCGTTGTCTTCGTCCTCAACGTCCATGAAGTAGAGTTTTGAGCGCAGGCCGAGGTACTCGAACAAGGATCGGCCGTTACACTCGTCCTTGAACTTGCCAATCACCTTGGCGTTGGTGGGGCTGTAGCAGGGGTGAGACCTCGGGTAGGCGCTGGTATCGAAGTCGTCCAAGTGCTCCATCATCTCCCTGTAGATGTTCCGGGATAGTATGTCGAACACGAAGCTGTCAGTGTCCATGTAGTCTACGTTTAAGCGGTCACCGTAGCGGTCCTTCATCTTCCGCAGAAAATCGTACATGAGCCACTTGCTCAGCTCCAGGACAGACATGCCGACGTAGATGGGCTTTTCCAGGACGATGTTTACCCTGGCGAGGTGCACGAGAGCTACGTCCTCCGTGTAATACGTGCGGTCCAGGAAATTGGACTTGGCCACGTACTTGGAGAACTTCTCCGGAGTGCAGACCAGCTTGACGTTCAGGCGCTTGCGGACATTCTCGATGGTTTTGCCAAAGACCGCGTTATTCATTAACTTGAAAAAGTCTTGCTCGAACTTGGTCTTGGCCTTCTTCCGCAGCTCGGTGTTCATGAGGATGTAGGGCTCTAGCCACCGAGACTGGCGAAACGAGATCGTCCTGTGCACAGCCGCAAGCTCCAGTCCGTTGTTCAGCGCCTGCTGCAAGACCCTGTAATGGCAGACGTAATGCATCTTGTCATCCAGGGTGGTCATCAGCTTGGGGTATTTCCCTATCGGCGGACGCTTGGTCTCGCAGCAGTAAGGGAGGTCCTTGTGCAGGTCGTGGAGGTGGGAGGGGTAGCGGAGGTCCACTTCGAGGATGTAACCCCGTTCCGCTTCAGCATCCAGCGCGCCAATGTCCAAGGAGTCGATCTCCTCACGGCTGAGCCACTGGAAGTCTCCGGTGGGCAGGTACTGGGACATGGCCCAGCCGTAGAGGTTGTTAGCGTCCAGGTACAGTAGGTGGCGTGTCGGTTCGTCTGGGCAATAGTCCGGGCACCTGTCGTGGTTGGCCTTGGCGTAGCGGGTGACGGCCTGAGAGATCCCTCCTCGGATCCCCTGCTCCACGAACAGGTACATGTCGAAATCCTGCATTGTGTCCAGCTCCACGTCGCAGGTCTTCAACATGACATCCCAAGCGTAGGACGGTAGGGTGTAGTAGTGGGCGGGGTCCAGTCCGTACTCGGTCAAAGAGGTGTCACGGAACTGCTCGAAGACGTCGGTGAGGAGCGCGATGTCGCAGCGCAGGTACGTGTCAGCGTAGTCCTTGAGATGGCGACACTCGAAGGCTCGCCACACGTTGAGGGCGTGTTGGTAGTCCTCGTCCTTGACGTCCTCCAGGGTCATGGTGTTCCTAAACGCCTCCTTGGGCGGCAGCTCCCTGGTCCTGTACAGCGTTTCGTACGATGTGACAAAGTCGTAGGGGAACACGCCCTTCCTACGCACCAGGTCGAACAGCCGGTCGTCGGGGAACCGCTTCCTGGTCTCGCGCATCTTGTCAGTGGGCAGTCCCGCTGCCAGGCTGGCCAGGCTCATGGACAAGAACCTGTAGGTGTCGAGGAACCGCACCGCGAAACTGCTCTGTCGTGGGTTGTCCCCGGGCTGGCCAAAGTGAAACCGCTTGGTGAAGGCGATGTAGCGCTCTTCGGTGTGCGCCAGCACGTCCACATCGCCGGGGTCGATGGCCAGCTCCCGCACTACGAAGTGGGCATCGTAGTTGGACAGGTTATGGAAGTAGCAGTTGATGACCCGCTGCTCCCTGTACCGCAGATTGCACGAGCGGTGCGCCGCTCCTCGGAACTCGTAAGGCGGGGCGTGGTTGTGGTCCCGCACCTTTACGTCCAGCTCGGTGAAATCCTTGCCGCAGAGGTAGCAGCGGGTCGCTGCGAGATACTCATCCATTTCCTGCCGGGTCAGAGAAGGGTGCAGAGCTCTCGTGCTGAACAGGAACTCCCACAGGCTCAGCACGTCCATCTTGAGCCGTTCCATAAAGACCTTGGACGCGTCAGCTCCGAAGTATACCCGCGGCTCAAACTCCTCGAGGCCGAGCGAATCCACGATCTGATAGGCGAAGGCGTACGGGACGTGCATTTGCAGGGGCGTCGTGCCGGGTGGCGGTGCTTCCACCGAGTCAACAGCGACAGGCTGCAGAGCACACTCGAAGTCCGCGTAGATGCAGAACCTCTCCCGCCTAGTGTACTCTGGATGGGTGAAGCGGATCTGCTGCTTCTTCGGCAAGTCCAGGCGAAGGGGAGCCTTGGCGTAGCAGTAACGCCTGTGCTCCTCCAGACGCTGAGCGCCCGTCAACCCTAGCTTGTTGTGTTGATTGTCGAAGTAAGCGAAGCACCGCTTACAGATGTAAATCCTATTTTCACGTTTGGTGAGCTGGGGCCGGACCAGTCGACCCAGGTCCTTGATGTATGCGTAGTGGCTGTCCCCATCGATGGTCATGTACAGCAGGTCTCTGTGGTCTTCGCGCTCCCGCTTGCATATCTTCAGCGGGAACACGCGGTCCTTGAACTCTGGCGTCCCATCGGGGCGTCTCCCCACCATCGCTCGCTCGATCCCGTAGACGTTTACACTGATGTTGTTCTTGCCCTCAAAGATCTTGATGTCCTTGAGCGTCACGGGGAAACGCAGGCCGGTCCAGTCGTAGCGGGCAATGACATCCGGTGTATACGCTGCAGGTCTCTCTGCGTGTTGTGCAACGAACTTGGCCAGGATGGCGTACATGAAACACATGTCATCAGCGTTTTGCACATTGACAACAGCGTGTATATCTGCGATAGCCTTTGGCAGCTGCATAAAGGCTCTGCCTCCGAGCGGCGTATACTGGTTCACGCGGATCTCTAAGTCGCGTATACGCAGGTAGGTCCAGCCGCTACCTACCAGTTCACACTGCTCCTTCTTCTTCACGATCGTCTCGAACGTCGCGGAGAGGAAAGCCTCCAAGTCGGAGGCCTCGGTCAGTGGAACGTTCTTTGTGTTGAAGGAGCGCAGGCAGGTGGCCCCGTGAATGTTGGAGAACTCACATTCCAGGACCATGTTCGCCTTGATGCTCGGATGTTGGGTCATGACGTTCTCCATCAGGTCCAGAACCTCGTCAAACAACAGGGTCAGCGCATCCTCAACGGTCAGCAAGGCGTCTAACGGCCGGGCCAGGCGGTAGGTGAGGAGGCGACTCCGGAAGGCCCGATGCACGAGCTGGAACATGGGGCGGCTGCCACCCTCCATCTCGTCATCGATGGTCTGAGGCTCGGCGCTAGGTCCTGGGCGGGGCTGGGGCTCGGTGCTGGGCCCTGGCTGTGGCTCGGTGCTCGGTCCTGGTCGTGGCTCGGCGCTAGGCATCTGGTGCGATCGGGGCTCGGCGCTGGCTCCTTGGCGCAGCGACTGGTTGTTGTGAGGAAGAGGAGGAGAGGACAACCTAGACAGTCGGTCTTGGGTCAGGTCCCTCACAACAGGGCAGTTGTGAGACTGGTGATGATCACGGTTGAAGCGGCGAGTAAACCCCTTGTCGCAGTACGCGCAGCGGAACTTGGATGGTTCTTGAACCAGGTTCCTCACAACAGGGCAGTTGTGAGACTCGTGCTGGTCGCGGTTGAAGCGACGGGTAAACCCGCGGTCGCAGTAGGCACAACGGAACGTGGGAGGATGGACGGTCCGGACGTGTCGTCTCAGTTCCAGGTCTCGGTCGAAGCGTCCACCGCATCGCTCGCACTCCACGTGGCAATCGGGGCTCGAGGAGGAGGAAGGAGCTGCTGCTGGCATCGCGGAGTGATCGGCTTGCATGTGGCGGCGCACGTCCTCCAGGCTGGCGAAGATGGCCGGGCACAGTCGGCAGGCATGGTCCGCTCGTTGCGGTTGGGGCTCCGCCGCGGCGTGTGGTCCGTGAACCGTGGCGACGTGGCGGCGGAGGCTGTCACCTCTTGTGAAGCGCCTATCGCAGACGTGGCAGTCGTGACGTCTAGCGTTGTGGGCGGACTCCGCGTGCCGCCTCAGGTTTCTGAGCAGGCTGAAGGCTCGGCCGCAGACCTCGCACATGTGTTGGTTGTTCATCTGCAACAACGAATATGATAAGTCTCTTGCATTTACAAATTAGTTTGTATAAAAAGAAGGAAAAGATAGTAAATTAGAGAATGGGAGCTTTACATTGATGCATGATAGACAAGATTTAAAACCATGACACGTCTAACATTAGTACACAGGTTTCCTCGTTTTATGTTAGTACACTGGTTTCCTCCAAGAAATTGAAAATAACGTGTAAGTTGTTCTATAGCAATAACGAATCGTTTTTCCCTAAAACATAATGAAATTTATTCAACTTCTATTAACAAGCCAGACCTCTCTTTACACATTATGAATTGAAAGTTGCTGAACGATCATACCTTAAATGATAATCTTACTATAAAGGGGAATGTAATAGTCTTCCACACTACAACTTATAAGAGCTACATATACTTACGTTTAACAATCTCGGAATATGGTGCAGTAAAGGCTAGCACAGCACTGAAGTAGAACGTCTACACACACTGAGCTCCAAACACAAACTGAATGAAGGAAGCGATGACAATCACTTAAGTAACATAGCTACGTACCGTACAGTAGAAGGCGGTGAACAATTCTCGAAATCGCGGCAATTATCGCTAATGAGTAAACAGCCTGAGGCGGTTCACACTACAGCTTATAAGACTACATATACTTACGTTTAACAGATCTCGAAATATAGTGCGGTAAGGACTAGCACAGCACTGAAGTAGAACGTCTACACACACTGGGCTCCAAACACAAACTGAATGAAGGAAGCGATGACAATCACTGAAGTAACATAGCCACGTACCGTACAGTAAGCGGTGAAAGCAGTAAACAGTTCTCGGAACCGCTAATGAGTAAACAGGCCCGGACGGTCACGTAGGCATGGAGATTATGTCACCGCGATCCACGACGTTCTAGAAGCTTCTAGATGCTTCGCAGTGTAATGTAAGCGGTAACCAATTCCCGGAACCGCTGATGAGTAAACAGGCTGGGACAGTCACGTAGGCCCTAGCACGCGCCTCGACACATGACGCCGCGGAGCCGCTCGCAGTTTGGTTTGACCAAGCCGGCATACGACGTGTAGTGAAGTCACATCGAGTTCGGTCGGCAAACAGCCGAGATCCCATACGGAAAACGCGATTAAAAATTAATAACGGGTTTGATTGATGGTGGATTTTTGGGTTTCCTTCAGCGATAGTTTGCTCGGGTCGACATACAACATGTGGTGAAGTTACATTAACATTGGTCAGTAAACAACCGAGATCCCATAAGGAAAACGCGTTTAAAAATTAATAACGGGCTTGTTTAATGGTGGATTTTCAATTTTCTTTAAGCGATGGTTTACTTAGGCCGCCACCCGACATGTGATGAAGTTTCGTCAAAATCGGTCAGTAAACAGCCGAGATCCCATAAGGAAAACGCGTTTAAAAATTAATAACGGGCTTGTTTAATGGTGGATTTTCAATTTTATTTAAGCGATGGTTTACTTAGGCCGCCGCCCGACATGTGGTGAAGTTTCGTCAAAATCGGTCGGTAAACAGCCGAGATCCCATAAGGAAAACGCGTTTAAAAATTAATAACGGGCTTGTTTGATGGCGGATCTATGGGGTTCTTTCATCATTCGCTTCCTTGGGGATAGGCCTACACTCTGGAGAAAGTCCCGTGGGAATCGGTGGATAAATAGGCTAGTTATTAATTTTCGAAAGTTTTTTCCTCATGTTCAAGGTCATCACGATAAGTGCCGCTGGCGACCGGGGGGGGGGGCGTCGGGGGGGGGGGGGCTCCTCACTTGCTCCTCACCGCGCCTTTGCTGATTAGGGGCTCCTCACGCCAGGTAAGTTAGGTTAGGTCACGTGACGGGGGGGGGGGGGGGCTCCTCACTTGCTCCTCACCGCGCCTTTGCTGATTAGGGGCTCCTCACGCCAGGTAAGTTAGGTTAGGTCACGTGACGGGGGGGGGGGGCTCCACAGCTCCACAGTGGAGCAACTGCTGTTGCTGCTGGTTCACGCCCATCTAATGCCCCCTACTACCGTTTATTTATGTATTGGAACAATTTTAGATATTTCTAACTCATTAGGGTGTATACCGGTCATAAAAGAAGCATTTATTACATGGGTTAAAGGCTTTAAAAGGGCATATTTTGCATCTTTAACCAACTTAATTGGGATTTCATTGCAGCCTGATGATAATTTTGATTTACAAGACGTTATATGTTTTAGGACTTCATTTTCAGTAATTTGATTAAGATGAAAAGAAGATTGTAAATTAGTAGAAAGTTTTGAGGCTATTACATAACCACTCCTTGCAATGTTTGGTAACACTGTTTCTTCAACCATATCTGAGAAGTAATTATTAAATATGTTGACCTCCTTAACTTGATCATTTTGTATTATATTATCTGTAGCTAAATAAATTTGATTGTTCTTATAACTAAGCCTACTTGTGGTTTCTGATTTGACAATATCCCAAACCGTTTTTACAACATTTTTTGATGTTCTGATTTGTTATCAATGAATCTTTTCTTTTTATTCCAAATCAGTTTTTTATATCTCTTTTTGTGTTCATTAACTGTTATTTTTCCTGATTCAGTCTTCCTTAAAAGTTTTACTAAATATATTAAGTTTTCAGTCTCAGAATTTATTTCATCATCTACCTACTTTGTTTTTCCCAGTTCTGATCCGGGACCGTACTCTAGGAAAATTTTTATCAAAGCAGTATATTAATGTTGTGTAAAATTCATTAAATTTATTTTCTGGTTTAGCAAAATACACATTTTCCCATGTTTCATTTTTTAAATCTATTATAAAGTTGTCAGTATTATTTTTGTTAAATTTATGACTTATTTTGTTTAATTGCCCATTCAAATTTGAACTTTTTTGTTTATTTTTATCCATTATTTCAAACAATTGACCGTCATGGTCTGAAAGAGCTGTTATTAGACCTGATGCACTGAAACGATTTTGGTCTAGGTTAGTTAGGAAATTGTCAATTCCAGATTCTGAATAAGCTGTGACCCTAGTTGGAATTTTTATCGTATAACACATACCGTACATACTTAACAATTCTTAAGTTCTTGCTCATGTCTCCCACCTTCATCCAAAACATTTATATTAATATCTCCCCCTATGATGATATCTTCACCCAACCTAAGCAGCTCCTCAGTAAGAAGCGATAACTTATGAATAAAAACATTAGCAATTAATGAAGGTGTTCTATAAACTCCAGCTAAAATAAATTTTGTGGTCTCTACTTTAACTTCATTAAACATGATAAGACTTCAAGAAGCATGATTCAAAGATTTTTTCTTCATTCAAATTGTTTTTCAAATTAATATTCTTAATGTTTATGATATGGTCAGCAGCAAAAATTAGTACTCCACCACCTCGGTACCTACTTTCTCTATAATAATAAGCTACAATTCTATATCCTTTAATTATTATTTTTCCTATTTCATTGCTAAATAACTTGTGTTCAGTCAAAACTACAAGATCATGTCTTAATTCTTCCAAAGTAAAAATTAACGGGTCAAGCCTAGTTTTAAAATCTTGAATATTTTGGTGAAAAATACTAAATTTTGTTATTTTTGGTTCCTACAAAATTTAATTGATCAAATAAATACTGAGAGTTGGCAGATACATGATCCTTGTCAATATGGTCTAGTTTAAATTTACAGATGGACTATAAGCTAGAGAAGAACTCAATTCACAAATTGGTAGATTTTCATGATTCTTGAGGTTAGACACTTTGCTCTGCTTTTCCACTAACACCACTAGCGCTGATTTCACCACCCCACTATAGTTGAGACAACCAGGAACCACCATGGGGCTCACTGTACTAGCAGGAATTGTAGAGCTGGTCTCCTGCAGTTTCTCTTCCGAGTATTGATTGTTAGAACTCTTGGCCAGTGATGGAGGCGTAGAATGATGGTCGTTGTTTGTAGAAACCTTGACAGCAGTGTGCTCAATAGTGGTCCGGAGTTGTCTCAGAAATTCATAAAAATAGAGACCATTCCACAGTTTTCTTCTTGCAAAAGGTTGGTCTTAGATAAATGATTGCCTTTGTCTCCTGCTGCACTTTCCTGATATTTCTTGCAAAGTGTTGCAGTTCTATGTGGTCACGAACACAACCCATAGGAGAGCAAACTAATGTTTTAAGCTTTTTCTTCTTGAACTCTTTTCTAAGCTGTTCAAAAGCTTCATCATACCCTTCTGTGGTTGGTTTCTCATAATAATGATCTTTAGTAATGAGGCTGTAGATTTTTGAACCATTATTTAGTGCCTGATGTGCCAATCTGGTATCAATCAAATCAGAATTTTTTGGTCTGCCAAATTTTTTTCGAAACGACCGCAACACCCGCTGTTATGTTCCGCTCATGGTTAAGGTCATTTGAAACTGTAATGATACAATAATGATTGTTACACCAGCATGCAAAGTGACTTTTTCACTCTTACCCCGCTTTCTATTATATTTTCATCGGAGTTCGCGTTACCAGTCGATCGCACTGGAACTGTTGGCAGATTATTGTTAGCGTCGCGTCATTTTGGCAACGCTGCGACACCACAGTGTGTCGCACCTTTGAACTTTACATCAACTTCCAGATATCTTTTAGTCTTCTAATAATACCAGCGCTATTGTCAAATCAAGGTGAGAGTCCTTTTATGAGTGGTTTATTATCAGCTATGGTGAATAATTAATTCTGGTCTTAAGTTCAGGTTCAAATTATGGATAGGTAGTTTTAAAATTCATAATAGTTTTTTAACGATTTCATCTAAGAAAGAGCGTGTAACATTTGACGGTAACGATTGATCGTTTAAATAAATATTTTATGAGGACGAGTGCTGAATTAGACAATTTGCATGCACACCACAACACACTTTGGTAGGTCTAGAGATAGGCTAAAACGCTTCTCCGGTGTGATTTGGGAAAGAGCAGTCCAACTACATTTATATCGAGTTAAATCGTTCATGAGAGAACCCTTGTTAGTTGTCCAACATTATTCTAGAGAGAGTGCAGTGCAGGCTTTTCTTAATTTCCATTCCAAACGTGTAACGTTGTTTTCCAATAATATTATTAGAAATCATGTTTACAATACTAATTAGGATTTAACCTCATTAAAATTTATGAACAGTATTCTTTGTTTTACATCAAATAGGTGTGTAATAAGATGTTAATCTACCAAATAAATTATCTGTATATAAATATGTTTGCCATTAAAAATCATGGACTAGAGGTTTTTAAAAACGTAAACTTTTGCTGGTACTAAATATTGGTATAAGATTTCAAAAGAAATGCATTTACTTTCAGATACTAGTAAGTTTAAAAAAGTGTTGAAATAGATAGGGTCCCATATTGTTTTGAACGATTATTGTAAAATTTTAAAAATGAAAAGTTTGTTGTAGTTTTAATATTTGTTTACTTTGATTTTAGATTATAAATCTTAAGATGTTATATTTTATAAGGAGGCTATTTTTTGCTTTGAATACTTACTGTACAAATGAATAAATTTGAATGATGAAGGGTGGGAAAAAACTGGTGCTATAGCTAGATGAAGCTTAAATATGCGCTTAACAGACTATTTTCTTGATAACCTCTTTCTAGATTGTTTTAAAAGTATGGTTTTCTAATCAAGAAAAACGTATGTGCCATTGGTAAATAACATGACCATGGTAAAATCAATCAAATAGTCAAACTGTTCTTCAACGTGACCCAAGCTTAAATACCCACTGGTAATCAATCAGTGCTGGAGTTAATCACAGACTGTGGACCAAATTCACACACCCCTCGTAATGTGATATATTTATAATATATATACTGTGTAATGTTTTTAGTAGGCAATTATGTATTGTTCCCAGATCCATGATGGTGACAATGCCAATGCTTCATTAGTCGGAACGTACTGTGGCAGCACTCTGCCGGCTGACGTGCTCTCTACACACAACTACTTGTACATCATATTCACTGCCGATGCCTCTTACCAACATAGGGGATTCTTTGCTAACTACTCAACTATCGACTTGAGTAAGTTTAATGTTAGGTAGGCTGCATTGGTTATGATTTTTGAATTAATTATAAGCTTCGTCTGGTATCATATACATGGTGAATCCAGCAGGGCCGTCCAGCATGTATAACAGGAGAACAGTTTGGTCTAAAGTCATCAAACAAAATTCTTCCCCACAAAACGCATATGGGTAATCTATTACAAATATTTTCATCAAAATCTATGTACAGAATGTTCCAAAACGGGTTTGAATCTCTAACTGTTCTTATGTAAACATTGAGCAAATTATACATAGTTTTAAAGGTATTATTAAAAGAAACATTTTGGCTAAAACAGAATTCACTTATCTTTATCCGTTTCAAATTGGCGGCCATTTTTGTGTAAAATATTGAATTTACGGAATACTCTGTATTTTCTGAACCACTACTTGTATTGTTTGTCTGATTCAAATTTCTTACTAGTGATAAACTCAGCTTCACTCTGGTATGCTGCATGACAGACTTTATTGAAGAAATATAAATCTCAGTGAAATATGTTTTTTGAAAATGCTTGTATGCCCAAAATTCAAAAAAGTCAAATGGTAGCGTATATCATAAATCACACCATTGAAAAGGTCTATAGGACCTAGCAACTTTCTAATCTACACCAACCTCGTATGTCTTTTCATTTTTGTGCAGTTAGCAAAATACGTTATTTTCTAGGGGTGAGCGAGTAGTGTTTTTTTTTATTTTTAAATCGAGTCGAGTATTGAACCAAACTACTCAAGTAACGAGTCAAGTCGAGTAGTTCTTTAAAAAGTAAAAAAACATATTTTATTTTTTGTATTGAAAACAATGTTTTTTTATGGGATGAGTCGATTCCAATTGTCGAGAATCGATGGTCCAATGTCGATTCCGGTTCTATCGATTCCAGGCCGTCGGAACAAAAAAACAACTTAGCGTGGGTAAACAAACAGAGATAAACATCGTTTAACAAAATAAGTGGTTGAAAAAGTCTCCTCTCGACAACTAATCACTTCCTTTCCAGTCCCAAAATAACTCTCAACTAACACGAAAGTAGAATTGACAGGAGTTCTATTTATGGATGTACAAGAATGAGGAAAACAGATAAGTGAACACACTGCCTGAGCTAGTGGTTTAAAGCTAGTGGCCCGAATCGTCGAGCGACTCTAATTTGTTGTCCCATTCTTAATGGCTGGTCTGTTGTTCAGTTTCCGAAACTAATTGTCGTACAAAGACAAATGACGGCTAATTTTTTCGTCTTTTTACCACAGATAAAATAAAATGTCAATCAAAGTTGTGTGACTTTCCGTTCAAGAGATAGGGATAGTAAAATCACTGTTTATCAGTTTTATTATTTTCCCGGCTATTCAAACTTTTCTATGTTGATTTCCTTCTTTCCCGACATTTTATTTCTTTCTATTCAAATTCTATTCAAAGATTTTAAGCTTTTTTTTTCTTTATTTCACTCACTTATTTTGTTAAACGTTAGCGCCGTAAACGTGGGTAAACGGCGGGGGTAACTACGCTATTTTAAACTATCTGGGGTAAACGGCGGGAGTAGTCAACTACTCAACTCGATAGTTTCGAGTATTTTTACTACTCGACTCGATAGTTTCAAGTATTTTTACTACTCGACTTGGCCTTCGAGTAGTCTTTAGTACTCGAACAAATACTCGAAACTCGAGTACTCGCCCACCCTTATTATTTTCCCTTATGAAATACATGTTAATTTGCAAAACACATAACATTAATGTGGCCAGAGAATACATGCAAGGATTATGCAAATTAACATGCATTTCATATGGGAAAATAACGTTTGTTGCTGATTGCACAAAAACTAAAAGAGATATGAGGTTGGTGTAAATTAGAAAGTTGCAAGGTTCTATAAGACCTTTTGAATGGTGTAATTTATGATATACACTACCAGTTGACTTTTGAATTTTGGGCATATAAGCATTTTCAAAAATATATATATTTCATAGAAATTTATATTTCTTCAATAAAGTCTGTCATGTAGCATACCCAGGGCCGGCGCTACTATATAGGAAAACTAGGCGACCGCCTAGGGGCAAGGGACTGAGGGGCGCCTGGCGGCTAGGCAATGACGACCCCGGGCGCCGTGGCCATGAATGCCGTGGCACGCCGTTAAGAGTGGGGTGCGAGTAAAATTGGAAATATTTATTTTTCCAGAATAGCAAAATAATAAAACTTTACTATTATAAACAGACTTTGGTTTTTAATAGACCCAAAGTCGTAATATGTCCAGGAAGTTTGACGTTTGTAGTTGGTCGTAACTATTTTTGTGACACAGACAAACTAGGAAAATCCTAACCTCTAGTAGCAAACGATCTGTAATAGGAGGGTAGGGCGCAGGTTGCTTGAAGTGACTAGACACAGTTCAAATGCAACATGTATGGATTGGGAAGTGAGTTTTGGAGTTTATATCGTGTGTTTTTAGGGCTGGCTCACGGCAGGGCCAGCTAGAATAGCGACTAGCTACTCTCGCCGGTCCTAGGGCTCACGGACCTGCGACATCTCACGGTTACATCCACTGCGCCGCTAAGTCCCAGTTATTGAAGGTTTCACGTTGCAAATAATTCCTATAAAGCCGAATTTTCAGCAGGTGTTATAACACCCTCAGACAAGTATTTCCACAGTCCCCTGGTTTCCTTCTTGCGTTTTCCCCCATCCCTCTTCAAAGTGAAAAAATGCAAGCTTTTACTAAATTGTTTATTACTCCGTCACTATTCACTGATGGGAAGGAATTTAACTTGGTAATTTTTGCATTCCTTATTATATTCTCTATAACAATTATCGAATGTACGTTAGTGATAAACTCACCATATTTTTAAAATTTTAGGGCGCGAGGGATCTCTGGGAGAGTGTCTTTCGGTGGATTTTGATAGCTAAAAGACAAGACTACGTGCGACATTTTATGCCGGTTGCATGCAGTAAAACATTTTCGTGGTAACTTCATAGACTCTTTTGCATTGAATGATTTTTGGGGGAGAGGGCGCCTCACAGTAGTTTTGCCTAGGGCACCAAAACCTCTTGCACCGGCCCTGAGCATACCAGAGTAAAGCTGAGTTTATCACGAGTAAAAAATTTGCATAAGTAAAAAGATACAAGGAATGGATCAGAAAATACAGGGTATTCCGTAAATGACAATATTTTACCCAAAAATGGCCGCTATTTTGAAACGGATAAAGATAAGTAAATTCTGCCAAAATGTTTCTTTTAACTGGACATTTAACATGATGTATAATTTTTCCTATATCTACATGAGAAAATTATGAGATTCGAACCCGTGACCTTCAATTTTGGAACATCCTGTACATAGAGTTTGATGAAAATATTTTTAATAGATTACCCATATGCGTTTTAGTGGGGAATAATTTTGTTTGAAGACTTAGGACCAAACCGTCTTCCTGTTATACATGCTGGACGCGTGGTCTGACTCACCCTGTATATTTAACTCGGTTTAAATCTATTTAGCTAAGGTAAAAGGTTAAAATATCTTGTTTTAAGGTAGAATAAAATTTAAAATCACTGAATACAAATTCAATATTTTGGAAGGGTATTTTAAAAATTGTTCTTTAACCGTTTTATTTACTCTAAAGAAAAAATCAATTTTACTCTAAAGAAAGGATTTTGGATCCCAGAATTGAAACCCCTACATGAGTAGCAATCTCAAGACAGTTGAAGTACTGTAATGGCATTGATCACATGCCAAACCAGTGGTGACCACTCGTACATTTATTTATTTAGTTTGTACATCACATTACACCCAAACAGTAAATTTCCCTTGGGCAGGTCAATAGGTGAGCAGTCAATATGTCTTACAAACTAAATTGTAGTTACATATAGATAACATGACAGTGAATGATTAGCAAAGAGGTCATACAGAAATATAAAAAAGTATGTTAGCTGTCAGTCGTGATCGTTCTTGCGCCCAACCACACCTGACTAGTGAGGTCTTTGCTGTACCTCTGAGCTACTCAGTCCAGGTACTGTATCTGCAAATTGCAAACCGATATAAACCAAGTATTTTGTACAGAGTGCGGAGGTATCTTGAAGCAGACGACTGGCATGTTGTCCTCCCCCCAGACCGAGGAGGGCTACCCGCCTGGAGCAGCGTGTAGCTGGATCATATCGGCCCCTCCCGGCTGGGTGGTGCAGATCGGCTGGCTAGCCTTCCACCTTGAGTTCTCTCGAGAATGTTTAATGGATGCCGTGGAAGTTTACGAGAACAACACCGACAGCGGAAGCAGCGCTCTCCTTGACAGGTGATTTATGTTACTTACTTAAACTTATACTTGATATTTATTTAAACTTACCCAGAAAGTTAATACTAATATAGGGTAAATTAAATTATTATGGGATTCTATGTAGTTTTACCCACTTGGTGATTTATCGGTTGCTGCCTTAGCTGGAAGTTTACCGTAAGTCCATCAACCGATGTTATTTGTTTGGTTAGTATTGCCTAGGGAGCACATGGACAGAAGCTGGAAAATTTAAAACCCAGGGATGATTAACGAACATAAATTTTCAACAGGCACAGTAATCGAGCAAAGAACTTTGCCCCTGAAATGTTACACATTGTGTTGCCCTTTAAGTAGTTTATCCATTTATTATCCATTTATTAATTTTATTTAATTCACAATAAAGAGTCTTTATCACTGTATTTTATTCACTAGCTACCTAAGTTATTTGCTGATCTGATTGAACAATTCAAAGATTCAAATGTTAGTGGGCTGAGATGTTAACATACATTTTTTAAACAAGTAGCTGGCTGGAAAAATAAAATAAAAATAAAAAATAAGTGATTTGTTAGTGCTAAAAACTATTGGTTCAACACTTAAACTTTAATTTACATCAATATGTTTTCTTTGTGTGTCTCAATGCCAGTGGCAACTTATAACGTTATAATAAATTGTTATAACACTTATCAAGCCAGACTGTATGGAACCATTTAAAATATCAACAAGCATTTATTAATGTTTTTCATACTAATTTTTATGACTTTAACACTTACTGAAAGGGTACTTCACATTAAACATGACTTTTGTAATGGTAATAATAATGACAATTTTACTGTCATCAACACAATACATGTTACAAACGTCAAGTTATACAATTCTTCTAAAAATATCTGATTACAATATCGCTAGTTTGATGCTCTAAAAATTCAAAATGGGGTTGAAAGTAGCCATTCAAACAGCCTTTTCTTAAGTGAATTAAATGGAATGTCAAGAGCAGATTGTGGTTGTTTGTTGTACAGTTTATTCCTATAATGACATGGCTAGACTAAGTTTTGGACGTTCTTCGATAAGGTACTTCAATTTTTGACTGATTTTGTGTGGAGTAGGAGTGAATATTATTTCTTGAATTAAAACTACTGAGATTTGTAAAGATATGTCAAATTAAATAAAAAATGTGTAAGTTGTAGACAGTCAGAATCTTTAAAGATTTAAAGAGAGGTGTGAAGTGAGCTAAACTTGATGAGTTTGTGAGTATTCTAACAACTTTTTTCTAAATTAAAAGGATATTGTGCGTTTTAGATAAATTTCCAGAAAAAAATAAGTCCGTATCTGATAATTGATTGAAAAAATGCATAGTACAAAGTGATGACATATTTTAATGGAACCACATTTAATAATGTCTTCAACAAAAAGGCAACCCAGGAGATTCTTTTTGTTACGAGATCTACGTGAGGGCCACAGTTGAGAGTCGAATCAAGAGTTATCCCCGAGTACTTCACAGTTACTGTTTTTTTATGAATACCAGGAGGTAGTTTTTTTAAGTAAAAATTACTGTTTGTGTTTTTGTATCGTTTAACCCTTTCCGCTTGAATATTTATTTTGTTGTTGACCCAATCAACTGTATCAAAATAAAAACACAAAAGTCAGCTTTTTTTAACAAAAAATAAATAATTAAGTGACCAGCTGTGATTTTAAATGCAGCTGGATCGGAATAGGCAAGTAAAAAAATGAGAGTGGAAGGGTTAAAAATAAATTATTTGCATGGAACCAATTGGCTGCTTCTTCTAGAGTGGATTCAGCTACCTTTTTGAGCTCAAAAACATCTGAATTCAGAGAAAATAAAACTGTGTCATCTGCGTACATACATGTAAAGGCATTTTAGGTTTGCAGGTAAATCGTTAATAGAAATAAGAAAAAGTAAGGGACCAAGAATCAACCCCTGAGGGATGCCACACGTAATCTCAGTGGTTCTGGACCATTCACCTTTGACATAAATAGACTGACCTCGGTTTTGAATATAGCTCACAAAAAAATTCAGCTCATTCCCGCCAATCCTGTAAAACTATATTTTTTTCAAGAAGAATTCTATGAGATTTTGAGGTCACAAAATGTGGCCCAAACAATGGAGTTATTTTCTAAGCTGGATAAAATTTGATTTAGTATTGTATCAACTGCATTTGTTGTAGATTTGCTTTTGCGGAACCCAGAGTGGAAGTAACTAAACAATTTTTTTTTCAAAATACTCATATACTTAGTGGAAGATGATGTATTCAAAAATCTTTGCAAGAACAGGGATTAACGAGATTGGGCGATAACTACTAGGATCCGAGCTATCCTCACTTTTATAAACAGGAATGACTTAACTCAGTTTTAGTTCATCAGGAAAGTAGCCCTGCTGCAAACACATAGAAAAACAGAAAGTGCGAGGTTCTAAATAAGCAAAAATAGTTGTCTTTACAAAGTTATTTTACATGTCATATCTTTTGGAATCAAAAACTCAAAACTTTCAAAACTTAGGAATTTTTCATGATTTTTACGATTGAAAACACTTCCTCTGAAGAAATATTTCTCCACACGAATTTACACATTTTATGTTTTGATTTTTAATTAACTGAGCTGAATCAGTTGAAGGTTTTGGTATACTGGAAAAAGTTTGTTTGATGGAATCCATGAAATAGTTATTTAAACTTTGCGGTGAAATAGGACAGGATTTATTTTTTTATTAAATCTGACTTGAGTTGTTAATAAGGTTCCATGCTGTCACACACTTATTGGAGGATTGTTCAATTTTTAGTGCATTATGATTAAGTTTAGCATTTTTTAATTATTTTTTTATATTTTGATCGTAAAACAGGTAATAATTTGTTTGCTGCGTCACAACCGGTGTTTTTGTAAATATATGCATTGATTATACATCCTAATAGATAAACTTAGTAATGTCGTTTTTTGAAGCCGACCTTGGCGAGCTCCTCGAGCGCATTCTGTTGGCTAACGATAGAAGCTCTCCTAGTTGGAGCGTCGTCAGCTACCGTACTGAAGCGCTCAAGCGGCGAACCCATCAACTACCGTCCCCTCTTCTACCCCTCCTGTCAGATATGATTGTGCTGCGTGGCGCGGCGAGGCCGGCGAGTAATGCCCATCGAGGTAACTGGAGAGATCGCTAAGTGAGCTAAAAACGGTCCGCGTCGGACTGTGCGGAACAGAAATGGTGGGCCACTGTGTACTCAAAGCTGATTCTGGCGATGAACGCGCTGTCGTTTACACGCTCCTGGACTTCACTGCCATGTTTGAATTGTAATGAAATTTATATATCCTTTGTGTACGTGAACTACGGAATCCGAAAGTATAAATATTGTTTTTTTTTACCGTGTTTTAATATTTTTAATAATTAAAAACTCTTACGTGTTATTAAAGAGGGACATGAAAAAGTTACTCAGCGAGGAAATTTTTTATTTTTAGGTTAGAAACAAACTTCCAGCGGGAAAGTTGTAGATAATTACTTTCTCTAAAACTTTTATTCCAAACATTTTTCGGTAAAGTTGTTGGTTTGGCTACAATTCGTTTGGAAAGATGCTGAAACTTTTCGCCGCGCTCTATCCAAGACGTGCCACGAGCCGTGCCGCGCTGTTAAATTCAACTCAGTGATGCTGTGTTACAACATGACCTAGTTTTTTGGTAAAATACATAGTTATACGACTTTTGTACTGTACTTGTATTGTCTGTTAAATAAATCATAATCAACTGTTAACATACACTGAAGATAATTTTTTGTTATTCAATAGCGAAATGTTGTATTAATGCAACATTATGTAATCGTTCTTACTACTCTACGTGGACGGGTGAACGAACCATCTTGGTAATTAATGTTTATTAAGAATACATTTGCTATTAAAAAGTATTTGTCTTGTATGGTATTCATTCATCAAATATAGCGGTCCAGTAGTTTTAAGTCTTTGGTAATGCCTTGGGCGTTGAGAGGACAGCCGAGTAGCTACGGCCACACTTTTCCGATCTTAAAATGGGCTCAAATCCCTTCACTGTTCAAGTGACATAACGCGCAAAAATTGTGGTTTCGCAAATGTAAACCGAAGTAATAGCAAGTAAATTAATCCTTTCAAAGGTTAAGAGCATTCTTTGGTTCATTTTGATTGAAATATTACCCGCAAAGCCTTCTTTTTTTAATAAGAAACTTTAAAATTCTGAAATAATAACAATTTTATAAAAAATAAACTCAGTACGGTTAAGAGAAAAGTTATTAAAAAATAAAAGTATTTCTCCAATTTTATAAATTTTACTTTCTGCAAACATATGTTCCCCTACTTATATGACAAAATAAATATGTCAAAGCAGTCCGATTATTTATGTTAGTATATACAGGATGAGTCAGACCACCCGTCCACCAGCATGTATAACGAGAGAACGGTTTGGTCTAAAGTCATCAAACAAAATTATTCCCTACTAAAACGCATATGGGCTATATATTAAAAATATTTTCATCAAAATCTAAGTACGGAATGTTCCAAAACTGAAGGTCAAGTGTTCGCAACCCTAACATTTCTTATGTAAACATAGGAAATATTATACTTCATTTTAAAGGTCTCGTTAAAATAAACATTTTGGTGAAAACAGAATTCACTTATCTTTACCCGTTTCAAAATGGCGGCCCGTTTAAGTCAGAAAAAAGGTACGAGTAATGGTTTAAAAAATACAGAGTATTCCGCAAATGTCAATATTTTACACAAAAATATCCGCCATTTTGAAACGGATAAAGATAAGTGAATTCTGTTTTCGCCAAATGTTTATTTTAACGAGACCTTTAAAATAATGTATAAAAAAGGCCTTATAAATAATGTATAATGTATGTTGGCCCTATTTTCACATAAGAAAATGTTGAGATTTGAATCCGTGACCTTCAGTTTTGGAACATTCCATACATAGATTTTGATGAAAATATTTTTAATAGATAGCCCATATGCGTTTTAGTGAGGAATAATTGTTTTTGATGACTTTAGACCAAACCGTTCTCCCGTTATACATGCTGGACGGGTGGTCTGACTCACCCTGTATATTATGACTAGTTTTGAAAAATATCTGATTTCCCCAGATGAAAAACATCGACCACAATAAAATTAAGTGCCAAATTTTACCGGCCAAAAAAGACTGCCAGACTGCGTTTTACAGAAACAAATGACTGACTAAAAATTAATTGTTTAAACAAAATAGGCAATTTCACCTCGTTATATTTGCCGGAAATAACCAACCGTTCCTCACATTTTAAAGTCCGAAATCGACGGTCGCAACGTTATTATTGTCCGAAAATGACAACTGAGGCACAATATATGCCAAAAATCACAATTTATTATAAAAATTGGCAATCGTACCATATTTTCCTAGCGAAAAATATAGCCGGATCCCGTTGTATAAGCCCGAATGACAACGGTTGTAGGACTGAAGATCCCAGGGTAGCCCGATCAAGGGTCGGTTGTAAAATATTTTGGCGAGGCTTGACTCAGGATCCCCTCCCTAGCCCTCATTAGCCCTGGGATCTTCAGTCAAGCCTCGAAAAACAGGTATAAGGCACTCGGGCCTCCGCCTCTACCTGCCAGGCGGGAGAACCGCTGGGACTAGCTGTTCTCATCGGCCCTGTCTATCTCCTATTTCGTAATTATAACTGTAGAGTTATAGTTTCAAGCTCACAGTTTTGTTGTAGGATTTGTATTGCAAATCTTAGGCTAAAACTTTATGTTTTTCTGCAAGACTTAAAACAGAATTATTAAACTTATCGAACACATTTTAAAACAGACCAAAAAATAAGTAGGCTATGTATTATTTTTATAGCAACCAGGCTATGGTTAAATTGATATAGAGTATAACTTTATATAACCGCGAAAGCAGAACCGCACCAAATCAAAACTGAAAAATATAACCCAATTTGTTTTTTACTCAATTTAGTAAAGTAAAAATTACATAATTTTCTTTCCTAAATATGTTTTTTCCACGAAAATCACTCTTATAGTTTTCTTTACACTTGTACAATATTTATCTCACTACAAACTTGCGTATTCAGTGAACGATTTATGTAATGTTATTAATATACTACAGTTGTTGTGCAATCTACCTACCCAGCGACAAATCAATGAGATATTTTAAACATTTAAGTCTAACACATCTAGTAATCTAATTGGTAATAATAAATCGTGCACTTTATTCAATAAAGATAAAAAATGCAAGACTTTTATTATATTCAAAATCAACCTACATACTACTTTCTTACCAAATCGTGCATTATCACCTCGCCTCAAATATATCATGAATCGGAGATCGTAGGCCTATTCCATTGGTTAAGTCGCGAAATAAACGCAATTCTTATTACGTCAAATATACACCTCGAATTTTTTTAATCAACACATGAAGCATTAAAATCAGTACAGTGCTCTTTAAACTTCGCCCTTGCTATAAAAAACTACCTGCGTATTAATATTAAGATTGGTTGCTAGTGTAATAGGTCGTAGGGACGTCTGCAGTGTTAGAAGCAGATGGATTATTTTATTAAAAAGTCTTAGAAACTGGGACATATAATTAACAGTTAATTGTTTGTTCACAGAATAATATTGACTAGAATTGCTCTTGCGCAACTCGCGCATTGAAACACCTGTTTTGATTTAGTTGTAATTGTCGCTGTAGGATGGTGTCCCTATTACGTTGAAAAATAAATAAATGATTATCGCCCAGTAAATTATAATTTGTATGGTTTAGATTATTTATTTATTTTTCCCATTTAGCGGTGAAGGTAATCTTAAAAATTATTGTCTAATTATTGGTTTTGATGAAGTTTTACCGTAGATATGGTTAACCGGAAAGCCTATATGGAGAAATCTATCTATATTATCAATACGCTACATAACAACTTTTTAAACAATAAGGCTTTTTCGTTACCCCCACTATTATACACTAAAACGCGCGTCTAGATGTGCAGATGGGCAAACTGGATTTAAATTTTCGTCTTAGGCATCAAGGCTCTGCCCCACTGGACCTGCAAGTTATTCATATGGAGGAGAGTTTTATTTGGTTTATGTCACATGTGCTCTTTCTTTTTCCAATTCAATTAGATAAACAGCTGTCATAAGGATCGTGTCTAACTACAGACTGTCATTGTTTTGTTTACTATTTAACTATTTGCTATTCTCGCATCACAAAACGGGAGCAAGCTGCGCATAGAACATTCTAGTAATATATAAATGTACTAGCTGTTACCCGCGGCTTCACTCGTGAACAATTAAACCATATTACAAATATTAACCTGACCAGCACTACAAAATTTTGCAAAAATTCCGCACATTTTGAATACCCACATGACAGTATTACAATTACAAAGTTATTTTCCGATTTTCTAAAGTTTTGAAGACTTTACGTGGATAAAAAGTGTGATTTGGAAAATAATCGCATGTACGTGTTCAGGGTGAAATTCTGCACATTTTGAATACCCACTTGACAGTATTTCCAGAAAACAATTAATTTCCGATTTTCCGGGGTTTTAACGACTTTTCCGCGGAAAAACGATCATTTCCATAATCAGCGTCAAATTTCCAAAATTTTGGACAACATTTAAATATTCATGTTTTATTTTCGTGGTGTTACTAATTTTTCAATCGGTGCACAGTGGGGTTTCCGAAAGTTGTTTCCAAAAATTCCGAAAATTGGGTTTCCCAAGGTTTCCCGGCACTAATTTAATTTTTGACAGACTGTTCAAAGTGTTCTTTTGAAAATCCTGATAATAATTTCTGCTACTATTTGCTACTCTGTATTTTAAATTCCTTAAAGCAATAACATGCTAAAACCAAGAAACCATACACTTAATGACTCAGAAACTTTTTTAATTACAGGAACGGCAAATGCCATTTTTACTAGACGGTAGCTATTCGATTTAATGCAAGAATAAAAATAATTACGTACTGAAGCTCACAATAAGCATATGAGACAATATGTTTGAAAGTTCTCTAGACTTAACTGCGACAGAGATGTGCTTAACAGGTTTCTTATAATTTCGGATCTTGTCATAACCGGAAACAGTCCTCTGCTAAAAAAAAAAACTACTCCGTTTACGAAAGTAACCATAGCTTCTTCCTGTTCAACCTCGTTTTCAGAGTCCAAGTAAAATCACCATCAGTAAACTTCAGATGATTTTCACGGGCGATGAACTTTAGACTAAACAAAATTATAAATAAGAAACCAGGTAGTAAGTTTAAATTGTTTTTTAACTTATACAGAGTGTCCCATAACTCTCCTGGACAAAGGTATATAGCGTTGTTCCTTGGGTTGATATAAACACATTTAACCATATGAACATGGGTCTCCCGTACTTAGTTTTCCGTTTGTCAGTCCGTAAGTGTTTTTCACTTTAAAGTTCATGTTTTTAAAACCATATAACCGAATTCAACCAAACTTAAGTCAACTGTTTACGGAGATAGGATCTATCAACACGAACGTTATGAAGGAATTATCTGTGATAATTTCAAAATGGCGGCCATTTTAAATGTTATATCGCAAATGACTCGAAAATAAGTCATTTTACAAAATATTAACCAGTATATCTTCTTTTAGGGCAATTTGAGAAAAGTCTAACGATACTTAACTTATTGCAATCGAGTAATAAATAACCGAGCTGATGCAATTTACATGGACCGGACATTAACCGGACAAAGCTCATCTTTGGTTTCTCCACAATTGAACATCTAGGCCTAATAAATAACAAGAATTGCAACAGCTCAGTTGTTTATTACTCGGTAAAAAAATTCAAAACCATTAGATTTGTCGTAAAATATCTTAAACTAAGTTATTCTGGTAACAGTTTTATTAATACACTGTGCGGTGTTAAGCTTGTCAAAATATGGTGTCAGGTTGTATTGAGTCATAATTACTTCAACATCCTGAACGCAACATTTTTAGGCATAGTTTACCAATAATTTTAGACACGTAATTGGTTTAGTTACACTATTAGAGTGTTACTCATGTATATTGTTGACATACACAACGTATCAAGTGATGAACGAAACCAACAGATGCAAAGACAGAATGTCAACGGACATCTCTGCTAGTGTTTCTCAAAGGCCGCGGCGACTCAATTCGGCCTGGAGTGCTGTGGGGAGGGAGGGGGAAAGTCGGCGGGTGCCGTGTTTTCACGAGAAATAGCGCGCGCATCTTACCCGCTCGGCAGTCGCTGAGACACTGACTGGCCTGGAGGGAGCGATCGGAGAGCAGGGAGAGCGAGGGGTGAAAGAGGGGAAGAGCCGACTGGTTGCGCTCTGGCGGGATCTCACTCAAACTCGGGGCCAGCGCAGCAATGCCGAGGCACGCCCGGCCCGTAAGCTAGGTTTATCTATTCCGTAGGATGTATAATCAATGATATATGTCAGGCTAGTAATTTTTCCTTCATTGAATTCAACTCAGCTGTGAACCATGTTTGTTTTAAATCCATTTTGAATATTACATTTTTTAAACTTAAAATTGTTATTAAAAATGTGTATGAAAATAAAAAAAAAAAACACAGTAAAGCAATTGGAAGCTAAAATTTTTGACTGGTTGAATTTATAATCCCACTCAACACCCAACAACATACTCCAGAAAATAAACATTGAATCCTGACTAAAAATCCTCTTAGTTATTGTTTTTTTGCAATTTTTATTACTTTTATTAGACCATGGATTAGATTTAAGAATAGGATTTGGAAAAATGAGTGCATCATGGTCTGAAAAAAAGGCAGGTGACCACTTGTAGGTTATAATCAGGCAATGGTAAATTGGTAAATATATTGTCTAGGCATGACTGGAATCTGGTTGGATTATAGTTAGTGGCATAGAGGTTATATTGCCACAACAAGTTTGTAAGATTTTTGACAGGTTCAGACTGAGGCTTAGTTAAATCGAAAGGGGAGTTAACATCACCATCAATTATAAGTTTATATTGCTCCCATTTTGATAGGTAATTGCACATAAGGTCAATTTGTTCAAGAAATATGTTTGGATTGCCATTAGGAGATCTATATAAACAAGCAATTATCCTTTTAAATTCTAGTAACATAATAGCTGAAACCTCAATGTTGAGTTTGGTACAAAATTTACTTAAATCTAAAATCTTAAAGTCAGTGGTTTCTTTAAAGTAAATTGCAACCCCTCCATGTATATGCAATTTTCTATTATAGAAGTGTGCAAGTTTGTAGCTCTTTGGAGTAAAGTATTCCAACTCAATATTACTGTCATTGCCAACAGACCAATTTTTAGAAACACAAAAACAATCACATTTTAATTGGCTTAAAAACTCTTCAATACAATTATATTTTCCTTGTATTCCCTGTATATTTAAGAATATAAACTTAAATGAATTAGAAATTGAGTTTGATGATAAAACATTCTTTGCATTATTTTTTGTATTTAAATCTACAGGACAATCACTATTGGAGTTACATTTATAAACACTATCTTGAGTTATGCTAATCGATTCAACCAAATTAAATGTCAAGTTTTCAGAGGTAATATTTCTATTGTGCTTAAAAACTACTAAATTGAAAAATTTTACTAATATCGGATTGTTAAGTCCATCAAAACCGCCTAGGGAGGGTGAGGGATTGGAATCAGGTGTCAAGGACACATTATGAGTTGCAAAGGTGAGCGCATGGGTAACATTGAGGTTTGCGGGTTGGTGGTTATCTCTTGTTTATCTGACATTCCACTGACATGGGATGGGGTTTTGTTTTGATTTAGGAGAGGTATACTTGGGAAGCTGTAAACTGTATCACTGATAGAGATCTGTAGTTTTTTCATCAAAGTACCAATGTCACGCAAATATAGAGAGCATAGAGTGCTCGGCTACGTGCAGTTGATAACACCTAGTGTATTTCATTTTCCCAGCAGTAAAAATGTTAACCCATTGGCCTGGAATCAAAGAATGGTTCCTAACTTGTCATCTTTAAAACCTATGAATTAGAACAGAAAAATTTAGTTTTTAAATGGATATGGCATATTTTAATTAAAATGGGTTTCTTTCAGTTTAAAGAGTCGTAGTGCATACATACACACAGTAAACATAAGTAAAAAGTAGCAAAATAATTTACCTATAAAAGAATTTACCAATACCGTAAACTTCCAAGCAAGCCTGCTACTGTTTATTTTACTTTGGGCCTCCCACCAACATTGCCACGGATCGGTTAACTCATTGATAGTTGCACAACTGGTCAGTTTTGGTTGTCACTGAGATTCAAATCCACAAACTTCCTAAGAACACCTGGCCAAGATGTTTCTACGATTTATCCATTCGGCTATCTCAACCAGAAGCCTAGAGGCATTGGATAGGTTTATAATTGGTTTGCACCCCTAGCGGAGAGAACCATAGCTGCCCGCTGACAATAGTTACAAAATTTGCTTCTAGAATGCAGCACCATATCAGAGCCATATCAGTAGATTATCTTGAATAGAATAAAATGACGACTTTAATGGGTTAATTTGAATAATAAATACATGCTTTCAGTCAGTTTCATGATCTAAACCAATAAACTGGTCATGTTAAATGATTTTTTCCTTGCAATACAGTTCACAGAACTAAACAAAAGAACACATACATACTTTATTCTCTTACTTGATTCTCAACTAACATAACAATGGGTTGAACACAGATATTGTGGTTTGAAGATTCCGCCTACAACTACGACCACTACCAACGTGGTGACTGTGATTTTCCGATCAGATGACAGTGTTCACCGTGAAGGCTTTACGGCTCATTATATCATGGTCGACAAACGGAAAGGTAACATGAGTCTTGTTAGTCTTAGGCTTTACGGCTCATTATATCATGGTCGACAAACGGAGAGGTAACATTAGTCTTGTTAGTCTTAGGCTTTACGGCTCATTATATCATGGTCGACAAACGGAAAGGTAACGTGAGTCTAGTTAGTCTTACTAAGTTACATTCAATGGTGATTCTTGCGACTCTGCAAATATTTATTGAACAAATTTTTTTTATTTTTTATTTGTTTAATTCATTAGAATTACTAGCTTGATAGCTATCAAACTTAAAAAATGAGGTCTGGTTTTGAAAGAAAATACTGCTGATACAAATTTCTGAACTTGAGGGACTTTGTATTGAACCCAAAGTCAAAATTTGTTGAGAACGTATGGTTTATGATACTATCAACATTATTCAGGAACGAACAATATGAAACAGCTGATAAGTTATGTGGTAAAGAGTTGCCCGTTTGTTTCACTTGGCATAGTTGTATGATTTTTGTATGTAGTTTTTAGGTAGAGTAGTAGACATTTAGTTCATGGTAGTAGACTGTCACATTGATCTTGAGTTGTATTCAGACATAAAGTTATTTAATGTAATTGAACTACTATCAGATTCAAGCTATAATATTTATAGATATTTTAATTGATTTCCATTCTCCTTGGAAGAGAACTGTGATTCTTAAAATGACTGTGATAGGTGATTCTATAATTCACTATCATAGATAATTTATTTAGTAGCATGATACGTGTTGTTACAATTAAACAGGATAAATAAACTATGTCTCTCAACACTATGACGTATATTTATATTTATACTGTACTTACGTACAGGCACTGGTTCTCTGATTGGGTCTGATGATGACCGGTGTAACTTAATGAAATCGATCGCCTTGTACCATATTTTGTGTATATTTACCGTCTTGTATGTAAGTATACTATAAGTGAAAATATACTTTGTGGTGTTAGGAGACGTAGTTTATTTATCCAATTTTATTATCATAGCAAAATAATAAAATACCCCCGTCGCAGCAAACCTGCATACTCAGCAAATTTCCAATGCACAATATATGTCTTAATACCACATAAAGCCGCATACTAAGTTTCATAAAAATATAATCACATATAAGCGATATATACAATTTCAATTATTCTTCATAAGAATAACATTGGTGATGAGTACTTAGGTTTGCTGAAACAAGGAACACAAATAATTTGTTTTTATGCAAATATAAATAGAATTTATCTAGGCGAAGCCACATGCCAAGTTTCGTCAATATTCAATCATAAATAAGCGCTGTATAACATTTTAATTATTCTCCATAAGAATAACATGGGGGCTGAGTAAGCAGGTTTGCAGCAACAAGGAACAAAAAAATTAGTTTTTATGCAAATATCAATATAACCCAACAAGGTGAAGCCACATACCAAGTTTTATTAATTTATCTTCATAATTAAGGGAGTCATTACATTTTACTTATTCTTTATAAGATTAACATTAGGGCTGAGTATGCAGGTTTGCTGCCATGGGGATAATAAACAAAAAATCAATTTTTTGTGCAAATATCAATATACCAGTACTACGTGAAGCCAAATACCAACTTTCATCAATATACATTCATAAATAATCGAGATATCAAATTTTATTTATTCTCCATAAGGATAACATTTGACAACATACTGTGTTTAGCCCTTTGAATATCTCTGCAATGGTTGGACGTAGAACAATAATTAAAACACCAAAATGTTTGTTTTGTTGAACTAAACGTATTGATAAAAATAAATGTGAAGTTTTTAGTAAAATTATCTGAGAAAAATTGAAAAACTCTTTTTCCCTTAAGATTAACATGGGAGATTTTATGAGTAGGTTTTTTGGACTTTGTCCGCAACCACTTAACCTAGGGTAATAATTAAAAATACTACATCATTTTTTTTTTCAAGCACTATAACATGGTCGAAACCAAAATTAAGTTTGTTTTTAAATTGTAGGGTTAAAAATGCAAAAAACTGATTTTTGGAAAACTTAAAACTCCTATAAACCCCCCTTCCCATGGTCAGATTTTTCTGGTTTTCGAACTTGAAAGTCATGAATGTCACTTTTCACATTTGAGCCAAATTTCATTGAAATTAGACGGTTTTTACTCAAGTTATCGCATTCACGGACACACACACACACACACACACACACACACACACACACATATATATATATATATATATATATATTAGAGATGTGCGAGTACAGGTTTTTTAAGTCGAGTCGAGTAAATGACAAAAGATTCGAATCTCGAGTTCGAGTCGAGTATACACATTAAAAAAAACACATAGATCGAGTTGAATTGAATCGAAACAGTGTATAGGGTTCCATTTATAAATGTTGTTATTAAAATATACTTTTCTAGTCACTATGACCTGAAAATGACATAGTAAGTAAAATAAATGGATTCCTGCTTCATTGGAAAAAGGTAAGTACATTTATCTGAAAATAAATCATACCTAAGTAATTGCATAAAATTTTGCCATGAAGATAAAATACTTTTAATCTTTTGGTATTAAGGTTGTTATAACCTATATGGTATTAATTAACAGTTTCATTAAAAAGTAATCTCAGTTTTTATTTTATTTCCTCCTTTTTATTTATCCTATGTTTTGTATATTATGTTTAGGCCTAATCTACATCTTTCTACGAATGGAGAAAACAAAATTACATCCAGGCCTATAAGTTAAAATAAACTTTATTTTAATACAGTAGAAGTCCGATTATCCGAGCTAAACGGGACCGAGACTACCTCGGATAATCAAAAACTCGGATAACACGGCGGTAAAAATTATAGGTTATAATTAGACAAAAATCGTATTGAAACTGGAGAATACGGTTTATTAATACAGTAATAAGTGATTTATGATTAAATAAAACTTTTTAATACTCTCCCCTTTATCCAATCTCTTAATTGCATTATATTTTGTTTCCAAAGAAACCACAATTCTTTTACGTTTACCACTCATATTTGTGAAACAACACACTGATTGAAAACGGGACTGAAGCGCACGGTTAATCAGTTCGGCGTAGACTGAGACAATGGCGCGAACTGCGAACTAAAGATGGGTGTTATTTAACATAACAGGATGAATAACAGTGTTGCAGCCGTGGCAACGTTATCGCGGCAACACGTTGCGGAGAACTCCCTGTTATTCTAATAACGTTTCTACACCCATTATTAGAGTTGGCAATCGTTATTTAAATAACAGGTTGCCGCAACACGTTATTGGATAGCTGCGTTGTCGTTACAATCGTTGCCGGAAATCAACGATAATTCCCATCTCTAGCGCGAACACAGTCGACCGATAAGACTATTGGTCCTAGCAACAACCAATAAGAGTAGCTTGTAATATTCGACCTAGCAACCACAGCCGCTACATTTTTCAATCGATTTACGATTATTTATTTATTTATTTACGATTTATTTCCAAGGCTATATACAGTACTGTATTTGCCTCGGTTAACCTGGTGGCTTGGATAATCGGACCTCGGATAATCGGACTTCTACTGTATTTAAAAGGCATATATTTACATGGTAAAACAATAGCCTACTTACTTACCACAAAAAATGTATTTACTAACATATCTTAGCATTAATTTTAACACTAATAGTCCTAATAAGAACAATCAGTTAGTAACAACATGAAGATATGTTTGAAAGTGCCTGGCAAATCAATTGATGAAATTGAAGCCATGTCTTAGATAGAGTTTTAAAATATTACAAATTATTTAAAATATCATGAATGAAAACAAGGCCAAAACAAATCACTTGTATTTAAAAAAAAGCTCAATGCCAAAGGACAGTTGAGCCTAAAATTAATGGATTGACTCAATTTAAATTATTATGGAACAAAAAACATGCACAAACTTCTTACGCTTACCTATTAGATTTCATTACAGATATGTTTTTGATATTTTACTTTAAAAAATGATAAGGTTAGGTTAACCTAAAAGTGGACTATAGGTACAGACAGTGTCCATACAACTCAATATACTCAGTGTTATAAACAACCACATTTTAGATGAAACCGAGAATACAAAATTTTTAGGGATTATTGTAGATAAGAACCTTGATTGGAACTCCCAGGTCGATGATGTTTGTAATAAACTCTCCTCAGGATTATTTGCTCTTAGAAAATTATCCCCAATTTGTGATATTAAAACACTGAAATCAATTTATTTTGCCCTAATTCACTCTCATATTTCTTTTGGAATTGTTTTGTATGGAAGTACCTCAGTTATCAATATGAATAGGATACTGATTTTGCAAAAAAGAGCAATTAGAATTATGTTGAGTCTGGGATGGTCTGATTCTGCCAAATTACACTTCCCTGAGCTTGGTATTTTAACAGTTTTTAGTTTATATATATTTGAGTTGATGTTGTTGATAAAACGTAATTTTAATGATTTAAATACACTGGGTGATAACCATAGTTACAACACGAGGTTTAGGAACCAACTTTCATTTAGTGCTCATCATAAGAAAATCTTTGAAAACAAACCTAGTTACGCAGGCATTAAATATTTCAACTATTTACCTCCAGAAATAAAAAATATAACCAGTTTTGCGACTTTTAAAAATAAATTAAAAAAATATATGATGTCTAAACCTTTATATTCATTGGAGGAATTCTTTGATTGTAATAGTGATGAAGTTTGAGACCATGTGCTGTAGTTAGAGGACCATTTTTCTGTTTCTTTTGTTTCTATTAGTTCTTAAGGATAAGACGCCATTCGTATGTATATGTATACATGTAATGAATAAAGATTGTTTGACTTTGACTTTGACTTTGAATATGAAGGTCCTAGTAAATCCTCCATTTTGGTAAAAAGAAACACAAATGTATAAGCCACAACTTACTTATTTATTAATAAAACACTAAAATCCACATCACAACTCTTAACACCTCAAATGCGTTCACACTCAATTTGAATTTACAGACGACGCGCGGCCGTGGACGACCCTTGGTAGCGCGGGTAAACGGCGGGAGTAAACTCGCTCGAAACTTTCGAGTTTCAGTTAAACCTCGAGTTTCAGTGCCGAACTCGGCTCGAACTCGAAATTTCGAGTACTCGCACATCTCTAATATATATATACACATAGATATAGATATATATATTTATATATATAAATTTGTACGAATAGTGTTTTTGGCATCTGGGGACCTCAAAACAAAAAGTTTTCATGGTCTCGGGCTTAAGTCTTACCATGAGACCTACGGTAATAGCTTCTTCCCTATAGAGGAAATTCGGTAAAAGTGTAAAAAACTGCATAGGTCCTGCACCAATGTGCTAAAATAACTTATTTTTATATTGTCAAAGTATTGTATATCTAAAGAAACTGTTCACTGTTGCATAAATGTTCACTCTATAGTTGTATAAATGTGAATGTTACATGCAATAAACTTCTTGATTGGCTTAACAATAATTTAGATGTAATGAGAATGTATACCATTCAATGGACACTTGTTGATAACATGCATGAATTACAACATGCGTAAAACAACTCATATTTAGTTTATTTAGTTAGTTTGTTTGTTTTTATTTAGTTTATTTTAATGTGTTTTGATATGTTTATCTGAGAAATATTGCTTTCCCTGAAAATATATTATTTGCATTAAGTAATCACTTCAGCTTTGTTAACAAACTTAAATTTTATTGCCACATTAATAACCCACTCTCTATATTTGACTTTACTTCTGAACAGATCTGAACATGGTATAATGTGTGTTACAGTTTGTGGCGGTACTCTTCATTCAGTAGCTGGATCACTTGAGACCCCAAACTATCCAGAAGACTATCCTGACAATAAGGAATGTATTTGGATCATCCATGTACCCCAAGGCAGGCAGATCAAGCTCAAATTTGAAACATTCAACATTGAAGGCATCTCCCATGATTGTAATTATGACAGTTTAACCATTAGGTAAGTTCCCTCTGAAGTTACATTCAAATAACTTATTCTTAATAAGGGAGGAAAATTTCAACCTGTCTCTATGAGAAAAATTTGATTTCAAAATTTAAAATCTAAATCCAAATAGATTTTTCTAAACAGCAAGTAAACTCTTAACATTAGACTCAATTGATAGAAAGATTCTAGAAAGATGAGAAAGTGAAAAAGCTAAACAAACTAGCTTAGCGCTCAATGAAAGGCGAATGAGTAGAGCAGATTTCAACTTCTTAGGAAATATTGGAATAGAAAACCAAAGACAAGTCTTAATGGCCTGCTTTTTAAGGATATGTAAACTTGTAGTTGTCATTTACATCAATTTTGGCTTTGCAGGAATGGGCTGCATGAAACTGCTCCTCTGATAGGGAAGTACTGTGGGTCAAATGTTCCTCCCGATGTCACCTCTCTCACCAACGGACTGTGGCTACACTTCAGCAGCGACCGCTCTCAAACTTTCAAAGGATTCAAGGCCACATGGGATGCAGCAACGACTGGTATTTTAATGATTAATTATTCAGTTTTACACTGCTAGCCAACTATCCTGAATCAGGTTTTGTCGAAATACTGACTTAAAATCTTCTTTAGGAAGTATGCAAAAGTTCTTGGGATTTTATTGCAGCCAATCTTTGGTATTGAAACAAGAGTTGCAACTACTGTACTGATATTTTATGGTTATTTTACAAATGAACCTTTTAGTGACTGAAGAAATTGGCAATAAGAATGGTAGTGTGTCACATTGATGACAACATGACTTAAAAGCTAGACCAGTTATAAAATAAAAAAACAATTGACTGTCAACATTTATTTGCTAGGCATTAACTAACAGTCCATTTCAACTTGCCCACTTATATTGGTTCAACAAAAGGACTCAACATCATGAAGTAGTTGATGATGGCTAATTATAAACAAATTTAACAATCGAAGCAGGAAAAAAGGAAATAAACAAGTTTGTAACAGCATCCATTTCATTAAATTTTTTTTTTTGCCCAGTGTTCATATTATAAACAGCACTTCTGTATGCCATTTGTTTTAACATTAAAACACCAGGGTTGTAAAAGAAGTCCCCTACCATTGAGTAGCACTGCTGATTGGAGGGGCGAAAATGGTTGTGATTGTGATTATTGTGAATTTTTACATATTACAATAATATGTCCTCCAAATTATTGGGGGGGGGGGCAACTGGCCCCCTTGCCACCCCCGAATTATGCCTATGACTGCTATATGTAAATTTTAACATTGTGCAGCACCTCAAAATCCAGCCACCACGTTTTTTCCTATCTCCTACATATATCCGGACACTGTAGCTTAGAGGTAGTGCAATTCAGCAGAAGGAGCGCTGGCCTCTCAAGTCAGTTTTTATCAATTGTAGGTTCTATCCCAGCTGACTTTTATGATACTTTTTCATGAGCAGTCACCACTGGCTTGCACATGTGCCGTTATGGTACCTTGCTGTCTTTAGATCGCTGCAAAAGCCTGTTGACCTATGGCAACAGGCAGTAAAGTTTTTTTTTTTTAAAGATAATATTTAGTAAGTGCTTGACATCTCAATTCTGACTTCAATCTTTCCTGCAGGATGTGGCGGCACTCTCACCAGCCCTACAGGGACCATCACCTCGCCTAATTATCCCCAGCCTTATGCTAAGTTTGCCGAGTGCTTCTTCAAGATCAGCGTCTCCCAGGGAAGTAAAGTGCGGCTCGCTATCGTGGACCTGGACTTGGAAAAGCACTCCCTATGTCAATTGGATTATATCGAGGTATGCATTGTCTCAACAACTCTTGGTTATATAATATTCAACTGTATTGTTTATCTGTAGTTGTATATAATCATATAGTTGTTTGATAGTTAGTGTTCCCATTGCTGTGATTTATTTAGTACTTAAAATGTAGTTACTCGTTTTTTATACGTATAACTATCAACAAATTTATGTGAACAATTTATCAGTGACTGATTGATTTATGAGTCAATGGCAAATTTGATATGTCTTATTCAGCACAACACATTGTGATGATTGGCTGGGTAGCGTATCAGTTTGAGTGTTCACCTCAAAATCTGAGATTCGCCAAATTAATCTTGAACAAAAATGTTATGAATATTCAAAACTGTATTTGGTATTTGACCTTTTTCTTGGCTAATGAATCAGTCAGTCATGTAATCAGTATCAAGGCTATACAAGGCATCTTACTCATTCTCCACTTATAATTTATTCATAACCGCCTTAAACACAAACAAGTGTATTTTCATCTAAGTGATATAATGATTTTCCATTATAAATTACTGGAATTATACCACACTATAATATTAGTCATTCAGATACTTTGTCAAATTTAATAGACATTAATGCATTGAGATAAGAGGTTTAAAAACTTATTTCCTCTCATTTGGTGGTTCCTCTCAGAGAAATCTAGAGTGCTCAAGTCATGCTAGAGAGGCAAAATCTTATATTCAAAGCACCAATAAAAATATGTGTTAATTTAAAGAATCGGATATAGTTTAGCATTCATAGTAAACTGACCATTTCCATTGGTCACTGGCAGGTCCAATGTCTCATCTCGTTTTAGTTTGATCTTTCTTTGTACTCATCTTGCAATATAACAGTTTTATGTTCACATTTTATTTTAAGACTCAGCAAGATCCACTGTCTTTAATATTTGTTTTTTTAATAAAAATCTCTAGTGACTGTTGTTCTGTTAAATGCCTATGGAAGTACCTGTATTTTTCCCTCACTGAGTGGTATTACAAAGGTATTTGATGGACTGGATGACCACAGCAAGTCTCTGGGCAGGTTTTGCGGCAACTCTCACCCCACCACCATTTCGGCCTCCACCAATCACATGTATATTACATTTGTGTCGGACATCAGTTACGCCGGTCGAGGGTTCCACCTGAAATATGACACAGGTATGCATAATTTCATACAACAAAGTATTTTGCTAGGTGTGCTGTCAAATAAATTTACAGGAGCTTTGATATTGGGTTTTTTCATCCTTCAGATTTTGTTTGCATGGGACCCTTCGTTACCCTGCAAAATGCACTGCTGCATTGTTGCTCTTCATTTCTCAAAATCATATGTATTGTACTTTTACTTTAACATATTCAAAGTGCTTTTAAGGTTTGTAACTGTCAACGGTTGAGACGGCTAGTGTCTGTATGGTACCTATCTGGAATATTTCAGGCTGATGATAATCTCCATGAATTTCCTAAGTTAGTAAGTATTTATAACAATCTGTATAGTGATTGTTTACTCTAAATTGTCTCTAATTTATGTAGGTACATGAAAAATTAAGTCTTATTATTTTTAAATGTACAAGATTCATAATTTTGTATAAATAAATCGACACTGGCTTTACAAATATTATTTGGGTTGAAACAAATTTAGCATTACTGAAAAACATGTACTGGAACATTTTAACATCTATTAAATTGGTTGTTCTTATTAAATCAAAAGTAAATATGTTTTTCATATTTTATTTCAGACTAATAGATACTATCTTCTTAATTAATTCAATTTTAGTGTAAAATAATTTACATAAATTGCTATTTGCCATAGAGGCAATCAATTAATGATTCTTTCTAAGAAACCTTAGACAGTAACAAGACCAGTGTTTCAATCTTTCCCTTTCAAAACATAAAAAATGTCATTGGCATATATTCACACCAAAAATTCACAATCCCATCTTCAAAAAATGCACAACTTCTTCAAACTGTTTATTCATTATGAATTTGAATATTTTCAGTATATTTAGTATCAGTCAAAAGGAATAATCAGAAACGCATTCATCCTCTGTAAGCGCAAATCCTCCTCTGTACAGGCTATGTAGGGACTTTCTAGTTTATAAATTTTGATCGCTTGAGGAAAAAATAATTGGGCGTCAACAATAAACCAAAAATCTCATCATCTCTTGATCATATATAGAAATAATAAAAGAGGGTGAGTGTTTACAATAGCTTTAAGCATGGCATGGAGTTTTTGTGCTCCAATACATAGTTTTAAATATTAAAATTTGTTATCTTGTGACTTTTGCGTATCCACAGCAAGCTCTTCTTCACTTTATGTAAGCTTGTTGACTCTCCCTATAATTTCTTCTTTCATCAATTTGAATAGCCTCTGGCTGATACTAACCTTAAAGGGAAGAAGATTTTTTACAATGTTGTAAATATTGTGAAAAATAAAATTATTTTACCGTCCGGCAACGAGGAGAAAGGAATCGGTGGGCAGCTATTAGCCAACTAACTAACATCGGCTAAACTGTGAGCCATGTTGTAGTTTCTTAATTAAAACAAAATCATACTCCAGTACTAATATCATAAACTTAAGCTTACGCACATGGGAGCGAAATTGATTGAAGAGTAATACAAATTAGACCCGGAAGAGGATTTCTATAAATATAAATACTCTGCCGGAGGAGGCCTTGATGTTTTTAGGATGTTTTGACATCTGCAGCATAATGTGATGTAATGGGATGAGGAAGTTCAAATTCAAATTCAATTTTCTTTATTGTTCGAAACATGTAATTACATGCATAAACATTGTCAAAGATTCTTAATCTATTTCACAGTGCATATTTATATACATTTTTCAGTCACAGTAAAAATCAAATTAGGTCTAAATATATTTACATGAAATATCTACAGATAAAATTTATAAAGTACACGTGATTTATATTTCTACAATTGTAAATCATAAGGACACTTCATGATTAAATATCTCTTGAGTTCTGTCTTAAACTTATTTCCATCTAAGATTTGTATGTGTTGAGGAAGTGAATTAAAATATATTGCACCTTTAACATAAGGACTATTTTCTTTTGCTTTGAATTTTCTATTGACTCTATAAAAATCAAATTTTCTCCTTGTATTATGAGCATGGACATCACTATTTTTACAACTATATTTACTATCCAGTTTCAATAACATGAAAAATATACAAAGCATAAACTGTTAAAACATTAAATTCAATAAATATATTTTTACATGATGTTCTAGGATTCACCTTAGCTAGTAATCTTAAGATTTTTTTCTGGAGGATAAAATCTCTGTCCATGTGTGTTTTGGCTGCACTTCCCCATAACAGTAGGCCATAAGAAAGATAAGGGTACACTAGGCCATAGTAAACTTTCATTAACATATCAGGATGAAGATAGGAGTTAATTCTTCGTAATAAAAATAGGCTAGGTGATATTTTTTTATAAACATAGTTAATATGTACTTCCCAAGAAAATTTGGTGTCAATATTAATACCAAGAAATTTGCAAGATGCGACAGATTTAACACTAAAATCATTGATTGCTATTTACAACAAACTCCTCATTTACAACACTTGGGCTAAAAAACACTAGTTGGGTTTTATCTATATTAAGCAACAAATTATTTTCTTGAAAATAAAGTTTGGACTCATTGATAAACGTGAGAAGTTTATCTTTCAAAGCGGGATAGTCTTTCGCCCAGCAAAGACCAGATGTATCATCTGTATACATACTAAGGAAAAACTATTGTCCAGTGAAATCTTAAAATCGTGAACATAACATATAAATAGAAACGGCCCTAAAATTGAATCTTGTAGCACACCAAATTTTACTACACTAACATCTGATCTTCTCTTTTCTAGTAGGTATCCATCATCATACATAATCTCAGTACATTGCATCCTGTTTTTAAGATATGATTCTATTAACAGCAATAAACTTCCATTAACTCCAACATTTGACAACTTATTTAACAGAATTTGGTGACTAACCCTATCGAAAGCTTTCGATAAATCTAAGAATGTTCCTGATACTTTCTTACTATTATTTATACATTCCAGAAGTGGGGGGATTCCTTTCTCCTCGTTGCCGGACAGGGACAGTATACATAACATTGTTTGCCGGTAGAGTGCAACGTGACCCTGGGAGACCACTACGGAGTGGTGGAGTCGCCAAACTATCCGGAGAAGTACGTGGCCAACCTCAACTGCATGTGGCTCATCAAGGCGCCGATGGGCAACAAGGTCAACATCAGCTTTGTCCACTTGGACTTGGAGGAGAGCGTTCGGCCTTTCGCTTTGCCCAGTGATAAAAAAATCAGCGACTGCAGATACGATTATGTGGAGGTATTTAATTTCTTAAGTAGCATAATACATGTTGTTACAGTTAATAGGGTAAAATAAATTACTTCTTATAACCCTAGAAAATATATTTACACCTATAATGTCTTACATTTATACAAGACGGTAAGTATACAAAATAAATAAGGTATATGGCGATCGATTTCATTTAGTCTCACCGTCATCATCAGGCCCAATCAGAGAATTCCAAACAACATGGTGTACAGATTATAAGTTATTGGCTAACTGAAGTTCCAGAAACAAGTTGCGATAAGTACCACCAGAATGAACTTGTCAACTTTGCCTTTGGTGGTACTTATCGCAACTTGTTCCCGGAACTTCCGGTAGCCAATAATATATAAGCCATCTTTTACTTTCTCCCTCTATACATAGTATATGGAGAAAGTATTGTTTCGAATTTGAGTTGTTAGTGGAAATATTCGTTTTGGTGCTCCCTGAACCGGAAAAAGTGGATTTACGTAATGTTTGTCTGGGTGTGTGTGTGTGTGTGTGTGTGTGTGTGTGTGTGTGTGTGTGTGTGTGTGTGTGTGTGTGTGTGTGTGTGTGTGTGTGTGTGTGTGTGTGTGTGTGTGTGTCTGTGTGGATGTGTACAGAGCTAGAGCCTTAACCAATAGGCCAATTTTTATGAAATTTGGTATGTAGGTACTAATCCACGATATCTCCAGACTTTTTTTTCATTTTTTTCAATTTTTGATTTTTAAGGGTAATTATCCCCCAAAAACCGCCAAAAAACATGAAAAATCCAAATTTCTCAAAAACGGCTCTAACGATTTTGGTTAAACTTAAGTCGTTTGTAGAACTTTAGTTTTCCAACAAAATGACACCACCCGCATTCCTGTAAAAATTTGGGTTCAGAAATTACAAGACTTAAAACATCAAAAACTCAGTTTTTTGGATTTTTCATAAAAAGACATAAATATAAAAAATATTACTATTCACCATTAAAAAGAGCTTAAAAAACTAAATAATTTAGTATTTTGAATTAATATTCTACGATTGCTGGTTTCGGAGAAAATTGAAATTTTCATTTTGCGGTAAACGCAGTACGTTGTCTAATGTTATTCTTATGGGGAATAAAAAAATTACTATTTCTCTCTTATTTACTGATCAATTTCATTAAAACTTGATATTCTTGTCAAGTTAGCATTGACCAACAGAGTTAATTCGAAATATGTTGCCCCTTAATAACCCTAGGGGGGGAATAGGGGGCATTTCCCCTCTTAAAACCATGAGTGTAGCAATGGATTCTGTAGTGCCTCCAAAGCAGGGATTTGGGTGGATGTTTTTTAAAACAACTTGTTTACAAGATTTTCTGTACATTCGACCGTGCTTTGTATTCTATATTTACTAAATAAAAAGTAATTTATTCATTAAAGTTGGGCTAAAAGGGAGAAAGTATGTGTCAGTTTCCTGATACTGTTTATTTTCTGTCTTTCTCTGATTGGGCCTGATGTTGACCGTTGTGACTGGTTGAAATTGATCACCTTGTACCTTATTTTTTGTATACTTACCGTCTTGAATGTAAGTACAGTATTAGTGTAAATATATTTTGTAGTGTTGTGAGACTTATTTTATTTTATCTTGTAGAGGTATTTCAAATGTTATCAGAATTTTCCCCAATTTTACTCTTCAATAACAATTGTTGAGAAAATAATTGTTTTGACCGTTTCGGGCAGACTTACTGCACCGACTTAACACATGTGAGTCACCGGATGTATTAATATATTGTGTTACTACTGACGCAAGGGATAAGAACAAAACGAATAGTACAAAAACACTATTCAGGGGGATTAGGGTGATGGTTGGGTTTAGGTTGAGGGGGTTAGACGTATTGTAACCACAATTTCAAATTATATATTTCAATGTCCTCTACTTTATAGTATTGTAGAAGCAAGTAGTGTTAGTTAAGGTCAATTATAGAACTCAGTATGGGCTTATAATAGCGGCCAAATAAATTGACAGTTGAGGGCGTGGTTTACCGGGCTTTCAACCGAGAGCAGCTAATAGTAGACATTGCCAAAACTCCACACCAGCTGATTGGAATAATATTCGAGTTAAGTTTTTCTATGGCAAAATGGCAGTGACAGTGTACAAGCCTGCTACTGGCTGCAGCCCAACTGTCAATTTATTTGTCCGCTATTATAGATTGAAGTATATTATATATCGTACAGAAACCTATGCTTACTCTAATCCTATAAAAGCTTGATAAAGTGTTTAAAACAAAATACAAAAATATTAACATAAAAGCTGCATTTGTTTGTTTGCATTTGGGATGGTTTTATTAATAACAGTTGTTTGATGATTTTTTCTTTCAATTCCTTTTTCATATGAAAAATATAATAAAATAGTAATGAAAATCTACAGATAATTTAATTAATTAATTTAATTTGTATGCAATGTTGTCAAGTTTTGTTTACTACAAAATTAAGTTATAAAACAGTGTTTGTAATGATTTTTTTGTAAGTTAGAAACCTCTCCCTTGCATTACTTTCTTTATTACCATTTTTCATAATGTCTTCTATTGCCTGCTGCTCTGGCCCAGACTGATGTCACACAGACTTATGGTTCCAAAAGTCATCAGTTCAATTCTAATCACCTGGCCTGTCATGAGTTTGCAGCTCCATCAACCTACAAACTAAACAATCTCTGGCACATCTCTGGTGTGAGACTGACCTAATAGTTTTTCCTCCATTGGTCGGGAGCCTTCTGACACTGAAAGTCATACAGACTTTACTATTACCAGGTTTTGGAAGGCACCCATGACCACACTCCCACCCGAGTGCTGGGCCGTTTCTGTGGCGATGACCTGCCAGCAATGATCCCATCCACCATGGATCAAGTCTACGTCCACTTCATCACAGACCACATGATCGAGCGCTCTGGCTTCCACCTGGAGTGGGCTATCAATGGTGAGTTTGCCATCATCGCTTTTAATTTTTGATAATCAGTCTCTGTAAATTGTTTATCTTCTGATAAGTATTTTTTGAAATAATTTACTCATTTTTTAGTTTTAACCCTTTGAGTACCAAGGGATTTTTATAGTCGGATTTTGAATCTGCCACCCTTAACATTGTTAATTACTGCATAAGCAATTGTACCATCGAGAGCTCTGTCTGAGGTATGTATTGGAATTATGATGTTACCTAGTGTTCTCACACAGAAATAACTTGTACAGCATGTGCTCTGTAATATCACCTGGTCCGATACAGTTGCTTGTCTGATCAGTGGGATCAGTGTCAGCTATCGATCAGCTATCTCCCGGGCCAGGGGGTAACACTTACATTGAGAGATTGAATTCCATCTCAGACAGTGGGTTTTATGTGCAACTCATGTTTTATGGTATATCATGTATTTCAGAATGTTAATTGTTTCATTCAAAATCTCAAGCTGTTCTCTATTTTAATCTACTTTTTTACAATGTATGTGAGAAGCATTATGTTGGAGTTACTGCTATTCGGGGAAGTAGTCCAAACCTGTACTTTTTTTATTGTACATGAATGCCAGTGCTGTTTTTAACGTTTTGAGATGGAATGGTCCTAACCTTTATGTACTGATATACAGGGTGTTCAAAAGTCAATGACCAAACTTGACAGGCTTGTTGTATGGACTATTTCCATCAAAATATAGCATTGGTGAAGGAACAGAAGTGAAAGAATCTATGTATTAGCAGAGACAATGATTCGTTTTCTGTCAGTGTGTGGGTGTGTGTGTTTTTAATGCAATATCGTGAAAACGGCTGCATGGATCGTTTTCAGATTTTACACAAGTGTTTTTCAGCAGACTTCAAGCTTCCAGTTCAAAAATGGAACCCATTCGTTAAACCGTTATTAATAATTAACATTTAAAATTTGTAAAATTCCCATAAGGTAAAGCATTGGGTAAAAATTACTGTTTGTAAAGTACGAGATAATAATAAAATATTGTTTCGTAATTACAAGAAACTACTAAAAAATTGTAATAGTTATATATTTTATGATTAAATAAATAAAGTAATCTCCTTTTAACATGAGTTAATTCAATTTATCAAAGGGTTTTGAAATTTTTACATTAAAAACCTAATACCAGTTTTTACAAATAAAGATAACATTCTCCTATAACGTGAGTAATGTGAGTAAGTTTATCAGCTAGATTGCAGCAGCCATTTTTTTGTATTTACTTCTACTAACTGTTTTCTTTTGTCAGTTTATGATATTTAAATATACCGTCATGACAAGGAGCTGCACTTAGAGGACCTCAACAAGTGTGACAATGATTTGTTGTAACGGGTTGCAGGAGAGTGTTCCGAGACCACCCGATGCGAACGTTCACCAGTCCCAACTAACCCAACGGCTATCCCACGGATGTGGAGTGTAAGGGGCAAATCTCCGCACCCTGGAACAAAAGCATCGAGATAACGATCAAGGAGCTGCACTTAGAGGACCTCAACAAGTGTAACAATAATTTGTTGTAACAGGTTGCGGGGGAGTGTTCCGAGACCACCCGATGGAAACGTTCACCTGTCCCAACTACCCCAACAGCTATCCCATGGATGTGGATTGTAAGTGGCAAACCTCCGCACCCTGGGACAAAAGCGTCGAGATAACGATCAAGGAGCTGCACTTTGAGTACCTCAACAAGTGTGACAGTGATTTGTTGTAACAGGTTGCAGGGGAGTGTTCCGAGACCGCCCGATGGGAACATTCACCAGTCCCAACTACCCCAACGGCTATCCCATGGATGTGGAGTGTAAGTGGCAAATCTCCGCACCCTGGGACAAAAGCATTGAGATAACGATCAAGGAGCTGCACTTAGAGGACCTCAACAAGTGTGACAGTGATTTGTTGTAACAGGTTGCAGGGGAGTGTTCCGAGACCGCCCGATGGGAACATTCACCAGTCCCAACTACCCCAACGGCTATCCCATGGATGTGGAGTGTAAGTGGCAAATCTCCGCACCCTGGGACAAAAGCATCGAGATAACGATCAAGGAGCTGCACTTAGAAGACCTCAACAAGTGTGACAGTGACTTGTTGTAACAGGTTGCGGGGGAGTGTTCCGAGACCGCCCGATGGGAACATTCACCAGTCCCAACTACCCCAACGGCTATCCCATGGATGTGGAGTGTAAGTAGCAAATCTCCGCACCCTGGGACAAAAGTATCGAGATAACGATCAAGGAGCTGCACTTTGAGTACCTCAACAAGTGTGACAATGATTTGTTGTAACAGGTTGCGGGGGATTGTTCCGAGACCGCCCGATGGGAACATTCACCAGTCCCAACTACCCCAACGGCTATCCCATGGATGTGGAGTGTAAGTGGCAAATCTCCGCACCCTGGGACAAAAGCATTGAGATAACGATCAAGGAGCTGCACTTAGAGGACCTCAACAAATGTGACAATGATTTCATTGCGGTGAGTTCATACATCTGACCGTTAAGTTTTAAATGTCATATATGCAATTTTTTAAATTCAAAATGAAACATCTAGTGAGTGGATTTTGTATAAAAGCTTTTCTTGATGGGTTTTAAGGTATATTTTTTGGGATTCATGAACCTCGGTTTTAGACAACTCCTTTGGTTATCTATGTAATAGGTATCAATGTTTAATATCCTTTTAACGTTTATGTTATTTTTTCCTGTAATTATTTTAAGTTGTACTGTTTGCAATGGATAGAAGTCTGACTGTTTATGAAGTTTAAAAAAATACTCCCGTCGCAGCAAACCTGCATACTCAGTGAATTTCCAATGGATATATAAATGTCTTAATACAGTAGAACTTCGATAGTTCGACACTCGATAGTTCGACAGTCTGTATACTTCGACACGGGCCGTGACGACATGACATGACAGTAGCGGCGACCGATTGTGTCCTTGACGGCTTCGCCGGTCAGTGATGGGAGCCCGCTTATTGTTTTCGCGAACGTGCGCTACCGCCTTTTCTATAAATAACTTATTCTTCATACCCCTACCCCGTCCTATCCACCCCTTTCCCCGCCCTTCCCAGTAAGTAGGTCAAGTCAGTTCGCTCGAGACGCTGCAGTTAAACACGTTTTTGATTCTTTTGTGATACGCTATTGTTTTTTGCTCATAACACTCCCTGTGTTAAAATGTTCTATATACTCCCTATAGTTCAACATTTCGATAGTTCGACACCCCTTTAGTCCACAAAGTGTCAAACTATCGAGGTTCTACTGTACTTCATAAAGCCAAGTTTCATAAAAATATATTCACAAATAAGCGATATATACAATTTTAATTATTCTCCATAAGAATAACATTGGGGCTGAGTACGCAGGTTTGCTGCATCAAGGAACACAAAAAATGGGTTTTTATGCTATATCAATATCAACTAGGTGAAGTCATATACCAGTTTTTATTCATTTATGTTTATAATCAAGGGAGACACAGCATTTAGTTATTATCCATAAGAATAACATGGGGCTGAGTATGCAGGTTTGCTGCTACGGGAGCCTTTGGCAAAAAATTATTATTTTGAGCAAATATCAATAGACCACAACCATATGAAGCCGTATACCAAGTTTCGTCAGTATACGTTCATAAATAGGCGAGATATAAAATTGTTCTTTTCCCCCATAAGAATAACATTAGACAACGTACTGTGTTTAGCACATTCAATATCTCGGGAGCCAACTGACGTATAGGAATGATCAAAATACCAAATTGTGTGTTTTTTTAATCTGAATCCAATGGAAAAAACTAAAATTTGACAATTTGAAAAATTATATGTAAAAAATTCAAAAAACCCATTTTTGGGGTACAAAACCCCCCCAAAATACCCCTTTGGATAGAGCGATCTGGCTGGTTTTCGAACTTAAAGTCATACATGTTTCTTTACACGTTTATACCAAATTTCATCAAAATCGGACCATTTTTACGAGAGTTATCATGCTCACGGACACATATATATATGTATATATATATATATATATATTTAATTAAAAATAACTGAGTGATTAGGGCTACTAATATGTTAGTTGTAAGCATAATTTTAAAAACAGAGTACCCTTTTTGGTTTTAACATAATATGTTTTATTAGACGACTAGTTTCAAACCTTTAGGTCATAGTCATGTCTTACATTATTTTTGTAACCTCACATAGTTCAAATTGTTCAAATTATTAAATGGTAAACAAATTAAGAATCATATGTTAAAATTAAACTTAGAATATGGGGGACTTTCTTGAATATAATATTTTGTTATTGTCTTGAGGTATATAATATGAAATTATTTCTTTTATCCTTTTTTTATATGACAAATTTTGTCGAAGATCGGATTTCTTTGATGTATGTTCATGGTGTTCAGCAAATTATTCGGGTTATTTTCGTAATTCATATATATATGAAAGTCTTCTTTTACATATAATTTATCTCTTTCTTTCTCGTATTCTAATATTGTTAAGTTGTCATTGATACTTTTGTAGCTGTGTCTTGTTTCAATTAAATGTTCAGCGAAGTTTGATTTCATTGTCGTTCTGTTTCCGGATTTTAGGGATTGGATGTGTTCTTTAAATCTCGTATTAAAACTTCGACTGGTTTGCCCGATGTAGTAGTTTTCACAGTCGCTGCATTTAATCTGATAGACACCTGATTTGTTTAAATCTCTTACTTGGTTGTTTCTTTTATTTAGTATTCTGTTGTTCATGATTTTATAAGCATTATTTTTTGTTCTATAGCTGGTCTTAATATTTGAATTATAAAATGTTCTTCTTGTAGCTTTATTTATGATTGTATTATAAGGAATACATATATATTCTTTTTGGTTTTCTTCCGTTGACGTTTCTCTTCTTTCATTTTTCTTTTTGATCTTCTTTCTTATCATTCTTTCAATTATAGTCGGCTTGTAGCCATTCTTTATTGCCAAGCGTTTTATAAGATTTTTCTCTTTGTTGAAATTGCTATTCGACATAGGAACGTTGATTAATCGATAAGTCATTGAATGAAAAACTGCTAACTTATGTTGCCATGGGTGGTTTGAATCTGAAGGTATTATTGTTTCTGTTGTAGTTGCTTTTCGATAGATTTCAAATGAATGTTTGTTATTTTCCTTAGAAATCGTTATATCTAGAAAATTAATTTTATTGTTTTGTACTTCTTTTGAAAATTGAATTTTGTTAGAGAGTGAGTTTAGATAGGTGTGAAAGTTTTAATGAACAACAAACATAAGCTTTGGTATTCTTAAATATAATTCAATAGCATTTTAGCGAATTTCCCCTATAGGGAAGAAGCTATTACCGTAGTCGGCATGGTAAGACCTAGGCCCGGGACCATGATAACTTTTCGTTTTGAGGTCCCCAGACCCCAAAAACACCATATATATATGTGTCCGTGAGCACGATAACTCTCGTAAAAATTATCCGATTTTGATGAAATTTGGTATAAACGTGTAAAGCAACATTTATGACTTTAAGTTTGAAAACCAGCCAGATCGCTTTATCCGAAGGGGTATTTTGGGGGGGTTTTGTACCCCAAAAATGGGTTTTTTGAATTTTGTACATATAATTTTTCAAATTGCCAAATTTTAGTTTTTACCATTGGATTCAACTTAAAAAAACACACAATTTGGTATTTTGATCATTTCTCTACGTCAATTGGTTACCGAGATATTGAAAGTGCTAAACACAGTACGTTGTCTAATGTTATTCTTATGGAGGAAAAGAACAATTTTATATCTCGCTTATTTATGAACGTATACTGACGAAACTTGGTATACGGCTTCATCTGGTTGTGGACCATTGATATTTGCTTAAAAAAACCATTTTTTGCCAAAGGCTCCCGTAGCAGCAAACCTGCGTACTCAGCCCCATGTTATTCTTATGGAGAATAAGTAACGTGTTATCTCCCTTAATTATGAAAATAAATTAATGAAATTTGGTATGTGGCTTTACCTAAATGAGTTATATTGATATTTGTATAAAACCCCATTTTTTGTTTTCCTTCCTTCAGCAAACCTGCATACTCAGCCGCCATGTTATTCTTATGGAGAATAATTAAAAATTCATAAATCGTTTATTTATGAATGTATATTGATGAAACTTGGTATGTGGCTTTATTTGGTATTAAGATACATATATATGCATTGGAAATTCGCTGAGTACGCAGGTTTGCTGCTACGGGGGTATTTATTATTATTAGGTTTTATGTAAATATTCTGTCTCAGAATTAAATTATCACCAGTATTAAAAAGTTCTTTCCCTTGGAACGTTATTCCAGATATACGGAGGCGAGGATGACACGTCTCCTTTACTGTTGAAAGCGTGTCATGAACAAAAATCCCCTGTCACCATCACAACTTCTGGCAACCAAGCATTTGTCTGGTTCGTATCTGACTTCTCCATTAGCGGCAGAGGATTTTCTGCCTCATGGAAATTTGTGGATTCGAGTAAGTTTTCTCCAAAATGTATTTAATTAACTAAACTGTAAATCCCTAGTAGATCAACTGGAGACATTTGCTCAGGCAAAAAAAAAACTGAGTTTGTAATATATACCTAGAGCTACAGCTGCTAGCCTGGTAATTCCAAATCCCAGGCCTGTAAACTCTTTACCAGTCTTGCTCAAAATCATTGCTTCTAATTGGTACTACTTAACCCCATTGCTATACATCTGATGATGTCAACTGAGCATTTGTGCAATAACAGTGTTGCAGAATAGCCATGTATCAGTGGTGCTCGATATTCTTATCTTCGATAAATACTTAATGTTATACCAAAAATAAAAAAGTATCCAGTTATCTCATCTTGTAGTACGAATGATGAGTTGGCCAATAATGTAGCAATTTGTTTTATTTTAGTCAGTCCACTTGTATTTTGGTTGATGGTTTACGGTTTAGATACAACTACCCAGTCAGGTTTTTACATTCTGCTGATCGACCAGTAAAATCATTCAATATTACTTAACTTTTCTTAGTTGTCAAACCAAGAATAAATTGTAAAATCCTTGGCCAAAAATCAAATTTTTAAGAACTTGCACATGAAATAAAACTATTCTTTTGAGTCTCTGCCCAAATGTGTACAAACTGTTGAACAGCTAACTAAATTCAAGAAATCTTAAAACTTCCTCTAGAACAGAGTTTACATTGACGATTTCTACGCAGGCTAGGTCATACCTAACCGCTCACACTTAAATAAAGATATATTATTAGAAATCGTACCTTGGCAATCTTATGAATTCAATTATAGGTGGTCCTTAAATTAAGACCTGTATTTATAGCTGTCTTTGTTTGGTAGACTCGACAGTATATGCTGGACAGTAGCCACCTTCAGTGGTTTAGGCAGAAAAATACATATTTATCGTGATAGTAACTCGTGTTTGCAATAATTGCTGAGATTATATTAAGGTTAAGATTTTAGAGATATAAACAAAATTATTGTGTCTTGGATTTAAACAGTCAAAAAGTAGAAACACATCCAATTAATTTGTCAAAAGAAAAAGGAGTTGAAAGGTACACTGAATAACCTTCGGCTTAGAGAGAAACTTGAGTATAATCACATATTATTACCAATGTATTATTTTTCCCATTTAGTTTTTCCAATAATTCTTTTAACTCATGATTCTTTTCATAGCTATGTTTGATATGTTTCTATTATTTCCAATGATTAAAATGTTTTAAGTCAACACATTTATTGTTCATAATTGCAAAATATAATCTCAGGGATTATTTATAATGATTCTTTCCATAATGTTGTTTTATTTCTATTTCAACCATTGTTTTATAACTGTCCAGAATGTGGTGGAAAATTCACTGCACCATATGGAGCAATTCACTCCCACAACTACCCCAAGAACTATGAAAACCATGATAATTGCGAGTGGCTGATCCAAGTGCAACCAAACCACTTGATCAACTTGACATTCACCGACTTCGATTTAGAGTCTTCATCCGACAACTTGACAACTGATTACGTCAACGTGAGTTTGACTGATATTTCTTACTGATGAACACTATTTAAGGATTATTTTAGAATGATTACCCTTATGACAATTTGCTAATTATAAACCTTTTAAAACCTGTTCAGTACTCTTACATTCCAAATTATTTTTATAGTCTCTACTATTTTTTTGTTGATTTACATTGAAATTATATCCAATTTACATTATCAACTGTACCCATGAAGTGACATTTTCATCAAACAATCTTGACCATTTTAAATAATAAACAAGAGAAGTCTGCCAAATCTCATTAATCACAGTTATATTTTTTATAATTAAAAGCAGGACTATTTAACATTTCAATCTTTAACTCTGACCATGTCCAAATATCCTTGTGGTATCTGCGAAATAGGAGTAAAATACAAATGAATTCTCTGTACTGGAGACTGCAGAAAATGGTACCACTCAAGATGCCTGGGCTGGAAGGACCAAATACTAGAGGTGTGTGAATAGTAATTTTTTAGTTCGGATCAGTTTTGGTTCGGATAGCTTAAGTTCGGATCGGATAGTAAGGGTTTCGGATCGGATAATTTTCGGATTCGGATATTTAGCCTACTTTACTCCGATCACTAAAACTACCATATTTTCAAGTTGGAACTTAACATTTTTATTTTTCTTGTAAGATATAAATAGGCCTAGAATATTTAAGCTAAGTCATTTTATTCAAAACACAACGAGTGGTTATTATTTTTACAAATGTATCAAATCAAATCAAATAATTCTTTATTCGTCAACTGTACAATTGTTACAGATGAATAGTGTCAAAATCGTTTATTTTTAAAAATATACTTATAAACTACTTATTTAATTTACATGTCATTATTTATCGTAGCTAATTCTTCAAAGGAGTATAGGGGATGCTCAATCAAAAACTGCTTTAGTTTTTTGGCAAATTCTGAAAGATTTTGGACTGTCTTTATGTCATCTGGAATGTGCTTAAAAATTGGATGCCTCTATAATTAACTTTTTTTTAAACAACTCAAGTCTATGGGAATCAAAAGTTAAATAACTTCTTGTGTTGTATTGTCGATTTCTAGCTTCCATCTGAGGGATGTTTTGTTCTTTTACATATTTCACAGTGTTAAACACATGCTGAGAAAAAACTGTAAGAATCTCTAGTTCCTTAAATTTTGTCTTAACCGAGTCTTTATTTCCTAAGTCCAAGGATAATTCTAATTGCTTTTTTTGCATTTTTAAAATGGATTTCAAGTTCTTTTTTGAGGCTGCTCCATAAATGCTAACCCCATAAGATATGTATGAGTCTATGAGAGCAAAGTATAAAACCTTTCAGGTTTTAAAATTACAAATTTTGGACATTCTTCGAAGTGCATACATTCCAGATGATATTTTATTTAGAATTTTCTCGGTATGTCTATCCCAACTTAAATTTCATCTATGATCATACCTAAAAATGTTGTACTGCTTTCTCGTAGTATCTCATCTTCATCTATTTTAATAATTGGATTAATTTTTGTTTTTGATTGTCTAGTAGAGAATGATAAAAAATTTGTTTTTCTTGAATTTATTAGGAGATTTTTAGATTCAAAGAACTGTTTAACTAATGTTAAGTTGATGTATGACGCAATTTCAACTGATTCTTTACTTTTCCCTGAAATTATTAAATTTGTATCATCGGCATACAAACAGACTGAGCTGTTGGTCCCCCATGCTACTCCAGGAAGACCTTTGAGGTAGCAAAGGAACAGTAAGGGCCCCAGAATGGAACCTTGGGGGACCCCATACTTCACTGTTAGTAGTGCCGATATCACATAATATATATATTTGTACTTTTTTTCTATTACTTGTGTTACCTCTACACATTGTTTCCTTTCATGGAGGTAAGACTCAAACCAAGTGAGTTCTTTCCCTTTTATGTGGTGGGATTTTAATGATTCAATCAACATTTTATGAGATACACTGTCAAAGGCTCTAGTTAAATCCAAGAAAACACCTACAACTTTTTCCCCATTATCAATGTTGTCAATTATATTTTGAACAAATTCAATGCCAGCTGTTGTGCCTGACCTGCCTGGCCTGAAGCCATGTTGTTGTGGATCTAACAAATTTGTCAGTTCTAAAAAATTTAATAATTGGTTATAGACAACCTTTTCATACAATTTAGAAAAAGTTGGCAGAATAGAAATTGGTCTATAACAAGACACATTTTTTTGGTCCCCTTTTTTAAAGATTGGCTTGACTTTTGCAATCTTAAGTTGGTCAGGAAATATACCACTTATAAGCGAAGAGTTTATGAGATGAACTAGAGGTTTTAAGATCAGGTCTTAAACATTTTTTATCAATGTTATAGGGATTTCGTCCACTCCAGATGATAATTTGTTTTTAAATGATATTATTATCTTATCCAGTTGTTCCTCAGTTATTTTTTCAAAACGGAAAGGTCCCTTAGGTGAAGATCCTTTATCATACTCCTTTGAAAATGACAGTGGGTTTGAACTAATATTAGGTATTATCTCCTCATCAACGACATCAATAAAAAAATCATTATATTTATTATCTACTTCTACTGGATCTATTATAACTTTATTTTGTTCAAAAATACCTATTTCCATTTGAGAGTCGCTACAGATACCGATCTCGTGATTTTATAATTTCCATGTGGTTTTAGTAGCATTATCAGATTGATTTATTTTATTATCAAAATATTCTTTTTTCAATTTAACTATGTCCTTTTTAAGTTATTTTGTCTTTACTTTCAAAATAGATTTTTTGTTATCATCATGCATTAAACGGCAGGCATGACTTAAGTCTATAATACTTGCTTTTTTGTTCTTTATATCTTGTGTAATCCACTTATTACTATTAAATTTTAATGTATTCCATTCTTTAGGACAACTTATATTTAAATAATACATAAATAAATTATTAAACACTGAAAATTTTGAGGCTACTGGAGCCAGATATAGCTCCAACCACGACTCCTGAGATAAGTGATGTAAAAGTATTTCAATATTCTGCTTACTAAATTTCCTGCACAACTTTTTAGTTCTAGTCTATCTCCAAATTTTTGTGCTAACATTTTGTATCTTAAATAGTTGAGCGTCATGGTCAGACATTGCAGTTATTAATCCAATAACTTTTACATTTTTATTTATGTGGATGTTTGTAATAATATTGTTAATCGCAGTCTCTGTGGTATCTGTGACTCTAGTCGGAAAATTTATCAAGTAATGTAAATTGAACATACCTAAAATATTACAAAATCTCTTATAAACTAATTTATTTTCTAATACATTAATGTTAAAATCTCCTACTATTACAATATTTTTATACTTTTTTGTTAAAATTTCCAGGTAAGTTTCAAATTTTCTTAGAAATGGCTGTTCGAATTTATATTGAGGAGTCCTGTATATACATGATAAAACAAAAGAAAAATTATCTGCTTCTATTAATGTAAAACAACATTCAAATTCTTTGTCTACCACTAATTCCTGCACCTTTGGCAAACTTATTCTTTTAAATACATTTTTCTTGCATCAAATAATAACTCCTCCACCAACTGTGGTTCTACGCATATAGTAAGAACATAATTTAAAACCATATCTTTCTGAGTAATTGAAGACTGTACTACACATAACCTCACCAGAAAACAGCATTTATAATTGGAGGAGCAATATACCAACCTCTGTAAATACTTGAGAATATTATCTTCTCTGCAGTGAAAAATAGAAGAAATATGTTTACTGGTTATATAGGTATAAGATAAAAGTATAGGTAGTTTAATAACAGTAGGCCTATGTTAGGCTACTCAAATCATGTAATGTCACCTTGACTATCATTAATCCTTGTCATTATGCTATAACACCTTAGCCTATCTGAGTGTAGACCTGGTAAATAAACAAACACAAACATATGGTCAGGCAGAGAACCATCTCGGTTTTCTTCCATTTCGGTTCCATTTTAAATACATGAATTTAACTAAATCAAATAATATCCGAACAATGAAATCTGTATAAATAAATAATAGAGATAACCCAGATAACCAAGTGATGCCTTCTTGAATTCGTCGTCAGATCGTCGCTGCTTTAAACGTCGTCTTCAAGATATTTGACGAGCTTAATATCATCTAGAGGTCTCGTCCGGAGGTAAACAAGTGAAGTCTTTTCATGGAGTATAAGAGCTCTAGCTGGATTAAGCTCTTTGATCATACCGGGAAACTTCGTTGTAGAGAAAGCTACGCAACTCTACGCAACCTATGTATGTTGGCTTCTTTTTATAAAGTTCTAATCTGTGAGAATTTAGACAAAATTGTTCCTGTTTCTTGTATTATAATTATGGTTACCTCCCATTAATTTTAAATGTTCTGATCTAGATTTTACTGACAAAATAGTTTCAAAAACATACATCCCATAAACTGTCATTATATTCAGAGATATAAAATGTTCTTTTACTGAAGTTTTCTGTTTAAGGTTAAGAATTATACGTATGGCTTTATTTTGTAATTTTAAAATAGTGTTTAGATTGCTCATAGATGTAGCCCCATGGAGGGATATGCCAAAATAAATAATTAAATGAATATATGAGTAATAGGGAAACTTTGTTGTAGAGAAAGCTACGCAACTCTACGCAACCTATGTATGTTGGCTTCTTTTTATAAAGTTCTAATCTGTGAGAATTTAGACAAAATTGTTCCTGTTTCTTGTATTATAATTATGGTTACCTCCCATTAATTTTAAATGTTCTGATCTAGATTTTACTGACAAAATAGTTTCAAAAACATACATCCCATAAACTGTCATTATATTCAGAGATATAAAATGTTCTTTTACTGAAGTTTTCGGTTTAAGGCTAAGAATTATACGTATGGCTTTATTTTGTAATTTTAAAATAGTGTTTAGATTGCTCATAGATGTAGCCCCATGGAGGGATATGCCAAAATAAATAATTAAATGAATATATGAGTAATAAATTGTTTTTAAAGAATTAATATCAAAAAAATTGTTGTAATCTTGATAATGCATATATTCCAGACGATATTTTGGAGATAACTTTTTCAGCATGTAAGTTCCTCGAAAGGTTTCTATCTATTTCGAGTCCCAAAAATTGGATTTAATCTACTTTATTTATTGTTTTATTACTAATCTCAATTGTTGGATTGATGGGAATTTTTGTTTGGCGAGTCCTGAATGTGATGAAATTGATCTTGTCAGGATTCAGTAACAGCTGCTGGTCATTAAAATATTTTGATAAAGCATTCAAATCAACTTCAGATGCCAATTCTAATTCTTTTTCTGAAGGAGCTGCTATTTTGAGATTCGCGTCATCGGCATAGAGACATAATGCGTCATCGGCATATAATTGGCTACCTCTAGACAGTTTTGGTAAATTCCTTGTGTATCAAATAAACAGAAGTGGGCCAAGGATAGACCCCTGTGGCACTCCATGTTTTATTCTTCTGATTTTTGATTAGTGGAATATTTTATTAATGGTCCAAACATATTTATTGTTTCGTTTCTACCTTTTTATCCCCAGATATACAATCTATCCGAATAAGTCGGAGTTTTACTAGATCTTATCGGATATCGATAAAGCCTTCAGATCGGATATCCGAATCCGATCCGATCCGAAAGCGAACTGGCTTTTCGGATATCCGCACACCTCTACTAAATACTTAGAAAATTGACAAAAGATAAAAATAATTCTTGGAAATGCACAACCTACAAACTATATGAAACCTCTTCCAATGTTGATGAAATACAAACAAAAATTCATCACTTAACATCTGAAGAAAACCTCGATCACGAAACTTCTCTGACATTAGCTGCAGGAATAGGATCAGCCCTATTATCAGAAAATAATGCCCTAAAACAAAAATTGCACGATATTAAATCTGAAAAATTATCTTTACGAAGTAGAGTTAAAGGATAAGCTTAAAACATCAGAGACCATAGTTAAAAATTTGACAGAAAAAACACAAACTTACAAGAAGAAATTACATGCTTAACTAAAATCCTAGGAAAAGAAAAGTTGTTAAAAAATGAATTGATTGATGAGGCAGATAATGAGAAAACAACTTATGTAGCTCAAATAAACTATCTCCTTCTAACAAACTCTGAACTCAGAGACAATATTGAACAGATAGAGAATACATTTAATCTCAAATCAACAGAGAATAAATCACTCAAAACAGAGAATGAAAACTTCACACTAAGTAATCAGTCACTCGTAAATCAGCTAGAAAATTCAAACCAATCTACCAAGCAAATAAAAGCTAACTATGATAAAGCCGTTAAACAACTGAAAGACCAAGAAATAGCACCTAAGGAGTTCTTAAAAAACTTTTTTAATGCCACTAAACCCAACTTCAACACAAGCTTAGTACAGCAAGAAAGACACGATCAACAACCGAAGAATAATACTCAGAAACAGAAAAACACCCTGCTAAAGAACTTAAAAAACACATATAGAATGAGGGCATATATTTTTAGCGTTTCACTCTAATCTTCTAAACATCAAAATTCCTGCAAAACAAACAAAGGATTACAACAGATAGCTTCAACACAGACTCTGGTTTGCAGTGAAAAAGAATGTTGCCCCACCTCTAAATATCCAATGCGGTAATTCTGATAAGACAAGAATTAAATAACCTAGCTTTTCACAAAAAGGACCCCCTACCACAGCTAAAATACTCAAATGGGAGAGTATTGGAGACTTCTTCACCAAACATTTTGAAGTCTACAAAAACATCAACAAGAAGTTCTGTAAACACAAACAAGCAACAACCCTCCAAGCCACATCTCACTCAATATCAGAGCATTTTTTACGGCTGCGCCTGATAGACGAAGAAAAGAAATAGCAAAATGTGAACTCAGTCAGAACTTGAAACATCCTGAAACAACATACAAACTAAACATCTTACACGAGAATACTGATGTTTTAACAACAAAAAGATTGGCAGACTCTCTCACCTTCTGGAAGAAACAAAATCACAGATACTAGTCCTAACAGAACATGGTCACAATGAGGAACGCATCATCAACACCCCCATACCTAGGTATGCCCTAAAGTTACACTACAGCCATGTTGATCACAAAAAAGGTGTTGCCACCTATGTTGAAAAAGAACTGTAAGGAAATACAGAAGCCATATAAAGAAAGGTGTGCAAAGAACTAGTCTGTGAGATAGCCGCTATAAAAATAACACTGAAAAAGCAACAAATGTACATAATGAGTGTCTACAGACCACCACCTATCAGCCAAATGACGAGGCCCTTGCCATCCTCTCTACAGCAATAGAAAACACCAAAGCAAAAAACCACTCAATTGTTGTCATAAAAACGTAGACTGACTAAACCCGGATATTAAGTCAAGAAAGTTAAACAATACTCGTACAAGCCATAACATCTATAGACTTCTACTCCCACCTACCAGAATCACACCGACATCCTGCACATTCATATATTTTGTATGCTCTACCATTAAAAATGAATTTTTATCTACAACAATCTTAAGTCCAAGAATCTCGGACCACACAGCACAGCTAAGTGATGTACAGGTAAACAAAACCACCTTTCATAACCATAATGTCATGAGTAGAATATTTAATGAAGGAAACCTGGACAGTCTCAAAGAAATCCTCAAAAACTAAAACTGGGATGAGGTATCAAATGCTCAAACTACGGACCAAGCATATAACATTTTTCTTCAAACTGTTAAAACAGGAATGGATATAGCCTGTCCCATTAAGAAATTAAGATCTAAACGGAAACTTAACCCTTTGCGATCGGAATGAATATTTGCCGCTATTCCTCAACGGTCGCGTGGCCAGCTCTACTGGCCGCCGCCATTAGCGTGCGGAAGTCGGAGTTTTTTCCACAGCAGTTGTCCTTTGCGATCGGACGGCCAGCGGTGCTGGCCAACATGAAATCCAACGAACGCTCGGGCGTCCAGCAGGACTGGCCGACAACAATGTTTTCGTTTGTAATATTCCAAACTGTGGTATGATGCCTGTAGAGTGCTGCAACCTAGTGAGGAATTGTTAAACTAAACGATCAGCAGGCTTGCAACATTATATCGTAAGAATTATGGTGGAAACAACTAAAATAAACACCTGTTCTTCTGGCACAAGTGCTGTCATAATCATCATTGTTTTGGTTCAGTTTTATGTGATTTTAACTGTGTTTTGGTGATTTTCTCGAGAGATTTGTGTTTATTTGTAGTTTTAATTAAGTTTTAAGTTCTAATGTACATGATTATAAGAACACTTGTACGTTTACATATAGGCCTACACTTATATCATAATTAGGCCTACAATAAAATGGTTTTATCCCGTATAAACATTTATTAGTAAGAATGGGGTTATGTTTTTTCCTCCCCATATATTTAACTAAGTAATAATGGACGATCGTTAAAGATCAGACGAATTGAGAGACGTTTTATTAAAATTTAAATCCCCTATGCTAACATTGAAGGTTTTCAGTGAAAATAATTCCGAGCTGTGGGGAGCGAGCCGCCATGATAAATGCCGAGGTGACGCGGAGTGGGACTTGGCCAGTACAGCTGGCCGTCCGACCGTCGGAACCAAGTTAGTACGGAAAGAATTCCGACTCCGTTGTGGCCACTCCTGCTGGCCTTCCGATCGCAAAGGGTTAAACCAAGTTGCTTTGCAGATAAGAGAGCACATGCCCTAAAAAATGAATTTCTAGTATGTCTTGAAATGTACGACATAACTGGCAATGAAGATGATAAGAGAGCCATGGGAAAAGTAAACGAGTTCGCACGCAACACGCTGACGTGAGGGAAGTGAATTTTCACATACAAAAATTTAAAAACTCAAAACCAGTGTAAAAACAAACATTCAAATTATTCAAATTTTATTTAAATCTGAAAACATTGGTTTTTTGGCTGTTCTGATGCTCCTGGTTCCATTTACCTGCAATGTAAGGAATACAATTTTGCGCATTATAAGGTTAGGAGAAGGTCCAGTCAGGCTTGAAAGTAGGCGCGAGGTTGCTGGGGATGATACAAACACACCAACAATTGAATAACATGCTTTTCTAATGTAAAACCCCCATAAGACTACATACTGTGTTTAGTCGATACACATTTTCTTTAATAACTGTAAATATTTATGCTAGAATGACAAGATAGGGCTTAAAACTTTTGCTTCACTAATTTCCATCTTAATACATGTATTAATTTTACGTCCGGGGCTTTTCTGGCCCTTTTTGGGCCCAAAATCTCAAAATTTGAAAGAATAATCCCCAAAAAGGGGTTTAGAGTTTTCCGATTGTTTTGCCCAACGAACTTGTCCAACTGATTATAGAAAGGAATGTCCCTATTATCGGACAAAAAATGTGACCGCTAGAGTGCATACACATATACAGGGTTGATGAAAAGTCCCGGGACGGCTTAATATTTTTTTAACCGTTACAGATGGAGCTATACAAGTTGGTACACTGTTACTGGGCATAAACCACTATTTTACTACAATTTCAATGAGCCGCTACCACCTCAGGGGGACGGCCCACAAGGAGTCGGAAGAAAATCTTAAATAGAAGCATAGGTTGATATGCACATCAAATTAAAGGTCTTTATTATTAGAATACAATGCCGCAAATCCGACTTTAAACGGACAACCGAGCCCAAAATGACAGCTATTAAAAGATGGCTTGAATTTGAAATGTTAATAAGTAGCTGTGTGTAATCTAATGTAACACATTTAAATTTTGCATTAAAATGTAAAATTACATCAATGTAATACATTTCAATTTAATTTGCAAAATTTACTCTCCTAGCTAATAAATTACTAAACCGATTCAAAACTTCAGCACATGAAAATTTCAAATTCAAGCCATCTTTGAATAGCTGCCGTTTTGGGCTCGGTTGTCCGTTTAAAGTCGGATTTGTGGCATTGTATTCTACTAATAAAGACCTTTAATTTGATGTGAATATCAACCTATGCTTCTATTTAAGATTTTCTTCCGAATCCTTGTGAGCCGTCCCCCTGAGGTGGTAGCGGCTCATTGAAATTGTAGTAAAATAGTGTTTTATGCCCAGTAACAGTGTACCAACTTGTATAGCTCCATCTGTAACGGTTAAAAAAATATTAAGCCGTCCCGGGACTTTTCACCAACCCTGTATATATCACTTTGCTATCGTATTCAGGGGGTCAAGGTAGGAACTTCTATGGTGGTCCCGGGCTTAAGTTTCACTGTGCGGGTCATGTTAATAGTTCACTTTCCATAGGAAATTCATTAAAAAGGAATACGACCATCGACTTAGGCGCCAAGCTTCTGCAAACCTCATTCCAAATGCCAAAATTAAATCAAAAGCTGTGTGGCAAGTCATAAATAAAGAAAAAGCAAGCAAAAGCCGGAAGACTCATATCTGGCTTTGAAATAGATGGGGAGAAATTTGATGATCCAATCAAATTCGCTAACCACTTCAACGAGTTTTTTGCTAATATAGCAGAAAAGACCCTCAGCACAAACCCTGCAAGGACTGACAAACTACAAACACTACCCTCCACAAACAGTGATGCCCTTTACATACCCTACACAGTGAAAATTAAATCAGATGCATTATAAACAGCTTAAAACCTAAAACTTCAGCTGGTGTGGATGAAATATCAGCCAAAATGCTAAAACACTGCAGCAGTGCACTAATAAAACCACTTGTTACAATAAAAATTTATCATTAATGCAGGGACATTTTCCAACTTGCCTTAAAGAATAAAAATCTACCCTAAACACAAAAAAGACTCTAAACTAGAAGCGCGAAACTACAGACCCACCTCACTGGTCCCCACATTTTCTAAAGTGATAGAAAAAGTTGTACTAAAGAGGCTGATCAATCACTGCAAACACCAAAACACTCTTACAGAAAAACAGCATGGGATTATGAAAAGAAAGTCAACAACCACTGCACCTATCGAACTTGTTGAATATGTAATAGATCAACTTGAAACAAAGAACTTGGTTACAGCCATAATGCTAGATTTCAATAAAGCTTTGATTGCTTGGGGCATGACTTGATCCTGCACAAGCTCGAGAAAGTAGGTGTTAAGGTCAGGCAAATGCCTGGTTAAAAAGCTATTTAGAGGGACGAAAACAAGTGGTAGAAGTTAAGCACAACATCAGGGGAAACACTCAAAATGCAACATCAAAACTGATGCTTATAAAAAGAGGGATGCCACAGGGATCAGTTCTTGGCCCAGTACTCTTTATACTTCTGTCTAATAACTTGCCTCAATACCTGGAAGCACACTGCACACCACTGATGTATGCAGATGACACCACCTTGCTCCTCTCTGGAATGAATCCTGAAGACCTGGCCGTAGACTCATTTATTGCACTCAATATGGCATATCAATTTTGTCATAATAATTATCTGGCGGTAAATACCAACAAAACCAAACAATTGACGTTCGGTATCAAACAAGAAGACATAGAAACAGTACCTGATGTGGAGGTTGAAGATCATGCCAAATTCGTTGGCATTATTATCGATGGGAAAATCTCATGGAACGACACATAAACACTCTGTCCACAAAACTAAACATCAGCTTATATGTCCTAAAGAGAATAAAACACACAAGTGATGAAGGTACGACAAAGACCGCCTACCACGCTTTGTTTGAGTCACACTTAACATACGGCCTTAGAGTCTGGGGAGGAACTTCAGCAGGAAACCTAAATCATATCCTGCTCCTTCAAAAGAGAGCTATCCGACTTATAAAAGGCCTCGATTGGAGGGAAAGTTGCAGGGAAGCCTTCACACAACTAAACATTATGACAGTCGCTGCACTTTACATCAGGGAGGTGATTCTATATGTGGACAGGAAAGCCCTTCAAAAAGGAATATACATCCATAGTCATAACACCAGACATGTATCCAGATATCAGCTACCACTTCTCCACAACACACTGTATGAAAAGAAGCCATCATGCATCGGCAGGAAACTCCATAATCTGCTTCCTGAGGACATGAGAAGCCAAGCAGGGAAAAAACTGAAGACAGCCCTCAGCAAGAGGCTAATGAAGAACCCCTTCTACTCCCTGGACGAGTTGCTACGATGGAGGGACATCCTTCCATTGTACTAATTTAAACGGTTGTTTTCAACTTGTATTGACGCCATTACAAATCTTGATGTTTTGTGAATAAAGAGTTTTTTATTTTATTTTATGTGATTATAAAGTGTTTGGTTGTGATTCAGATCAAATTTAAAATGCCAAATTGAATTATATTTATAAACAACCACAATAATCCTTGAAGACAAATTCAATATTTTATTCAGTTTAACTTTTTTCTGATCCTTAAGCCCCAACTTGTGGAATTCAAACTTTTTGCAAAATGCAAGGACTTTCGATTGCAAAATGCAAGGATGGGTATTTTTCAAAAATCATTATTCCCTTAATCACCACTCTTTCACTGCCAACTGTTCCTTTGAACACTAAGCACACAACTACAACTAAATATCGCTCAAAGAGAGTTTGCAGCACTTAAAACAATTCATATATAAAACAAACTAATGAAATCTCTAACAAAGAATTTTGTATACTCTTATTGTACTATTTAATTGTGCATCTATCATCTATTCTGAAAATACTCTTAGCACTCACGTACTCACAATTAATTATCTCAGCACTTATTGGACGTACTCACAATTAATTACGAGGAAGCAACCATCTTTGAACTTTTGACCCTAGTATAAACTCTTCTAGTTAAAAATTCTTAAAGGTTCAATTAGTTTAGAGCTTGATCAGCTATAACATTGGCAACTTGACTGATATAATAATACTTTTGAACCCTGATTCCTATCGATACTGATCCTGAGGCTGTGTTTGGTCCGCAGGTTTACGACGGCAGTTCAGTGAACGCCCCAAAGTTGCTGAGTCACAGTGGCAACACCCTGCCCAGCCCTCCGTACGTTATCTCCACCAACAACACGCTCCTAGTGCAACACAAGGCCGATGGCTCACTCACCGCTAAGGGGTTCAGCGCACAGTACTCTCTGGTCAGATTAAAGTCTAAACAAAATCTTTGATAAGTAATAGTTTATTTTGTTTGTTCATATTCACAAGTGAACTACCCCTTAGGAAGTTTCAACGTCTAAATTGTTTAACTTTAACGTCAATGATTTTTTACTTGATTTACAATTGTAATAATATCTTTAATACTACAGAGATTCTAGAGTACCTTAGAAACTAGACATAAGTAAATCTATTAAAGAAAAGTGTAAGTTTTCTTTTACCAAGACTCCAATAGGGGTGGGCGAGTACTCGAGTTTCGAGTACTTGTTCGAGTACTAAAGACTACTCGAAGGCCGAGTCAAATAGTAAAAACACTCGTAACTATCGAGTTCAGTAGTTGACTACTCCCGCCGTTTACTCGACTCGACTTGATACTCGAGTAGTTTGGTTCAATGCTCGGCTCGACTCGACTCAACTCGATTTAAAAAAACACTACCCGCCCACCCCTAGACTTCAACTGTGTTTTTTTATAGATTGAATTACTTAAACCCTTTTAAGGAAAAGCAGTCCAAACTCCTTAATTTTTTGGAAAATTAGTTATTTGGAAAAATTACATTTTTAAGTATTTTTTCTATGTTAAATCTATTTAAAGTTGATTAATTTTTATAGAATTTAGTGAGGAATAAACATCTTTAAACAACTACCAACAAACCCACAAAATTAGTTAACAGTTTGTTAGATATTTGTGAACAGTAAGTAGATCTGTGTTTTCAAAAATGAAACAGAAGCCTTAATGTTAATACTCACCAAAAGGACAAACTGACCAATACAAATTTCAGGCTTGTGGGGCTCATATTTCCGCCAGAGGCACTGGGACTTTCTCTCTAGACAGCACTGTGAGTGCTTCACACCCGTGGGAAAAAGATTATAGGGACAACTGCACTTGGTACATCATTGCAGAAGACCCAGGTTATACTATTGATTTACTAGTTTAGTGTGTGTAATTTAAGGAATATGTGGCAGGGGATTTACTCAATAAGAGGTTACGTAGTGCAGAGTCGCTTTTAGCGAATTTCCCCTATAGGGAAGAAGCTATTACCGTAGGTGGCATGGTAAGACTTAAGCCCGAGACCATGATAACTTTTTGTTTTGAGGTCCCCAGATGCCAAAAACACTATTTGTTCAAATTTATATATAAGTATATCTATATATATATCTATATATATATATATATATATATCTATATATATCTATATATATATATATATATATATATATATATATATATGTGTCCGTTACCGCGATAACTTTTGAAAGAAAAACCCGATTTTGATGAAATTTGGTACAAATGTGGAGAGTAGCATTTATGACTTTAAGTTCGAAAACCAGATTGATCGCACTATGGGAAAGGGGTTTTATGGGGGTTTACAATTTTCCAAAAAACTGTTTTTGAAAATTTTACCCCAAAATGTTAAAAACACTCAATTTTGGTTCTAGCCATTTTATAGAGCTTAAAAAAATAAATAATTTAGTATTTTGAATCGTTAACCTAGGTTAAGTGGTTGCGGAGAAAATCCAAAAAAACGTGTCCCATGTTAATCTTATGGGAAAAAGGTTTTTAGATTTTTCTCAGATAGTTTTACTAAAAACTTCACATTTCTGTTTATTAATGTGTTTAGCTCAACAACAACAAAATTTTGGTGTTTTAATCGTTGTTCTACGTCCAACCGTTGCAGAGATATTCAAAGTGCTAAACACAGTACGTTGTCCAATGTTATCCTTATGGAGAATAAATAAAATTCTATATCTCGATTATTTATGAATGTATATTGATGAAACTTGGTATGTGGCTTCAAGTAGTTGTGGTTGTGGTTGTGGTTGTGTTGTAGTTGTGTTATATTAGCACAAAAAACAAGTTTTTTGTTGATAGTCCCCGTAGCAGCAAACCTGCATACTTGGTCCCCATGTTATTCATATGGAGAATAAGTAAAGTTGTATATCTCCCTTAATTATGAACCTACATTAAGAGAACTTGGTATATAGCTTCACCTGGTTCAGTTGTATTGATAATTGCAAAAAAATACACATTACTTATCTTCCTCGTTGCAGCAAACCTGCGTCCTCAACCCTAATGTTATTCTTATGGACAATAAATAAAATGCTATATATCACTTACTTATGAATGTATTTTTGTGAAACTTGGTAAATAGCTCTATGTAGTAGTGAGTCACATATATATCATTGGAAATTCGCTGAGTACGCAGGTTTGCTGCGACGGGGGTATTTAAACTTAAATTCATTTGAACATCCTGCCATTTCAGTTTTTAAATAGAAAATTTAGGAGTGGATATCGGAGTTAAATTTTAAAGAGGTCGATTCCCTTAACATGCCTCGCTAACACCAATAAAGAGCCATTGCAATTAAGAGTAGAGACTTCTTCTCTCGTCCCGTTCCCTCTCTCGCTCTCTTGCCCCTACCACCTGCCGTCATGTAATTTCATGTTTTTTAACTCGCTTCAAAAATCCTGTTATTCCCTTCACCTTCATTGCCTTGAATTCCCGACTATTTTAATTTATTATTTCACTAAGAGACTGCTGTTAAATTAAAATTAAGTAAAAAGTCCCGTATTTAAAATAAAATAATTATTGAATAGACCAACAAGAGCCTATGCACAGGCTGATATGCCCAAATAGGCTCATTTCCAAATAAAAACATCCAATAAGGACAAATTGGTTTTTATATTTAATTAAGTATAAGTTTGTTTAACATTGTTGATATTGATATTATGATACAATTTTTTTAACTATTGTATATGTGTACCTCAATTGTAAATATTTATATTTATTTGGGAAATAAAGAACATATTTAATTGAATTTCAGAGTTTAACTAATTAGTCTACCAAATAAGGGGATAAAGGTTGTCTTATTCCTACTGACCGATGATTATTTTAAGCGCTTTCCATCATGATCAGGATCTGATTCTATTTTATTATTACTAAGGTCTTAAGTGTCATTCAGTTACTATTTATCAACATTTTTTGATTGATCTATTTATTTAAACATACATCACAATGACCAATCAAATCAGTAGGTTACACATAATCTCAAACACAAATAATACATGTTATTTAAAACTCAACCTCAAAACAACAATGAGCCGGTTTGTTTCAATATTATTTTTGTATGGTTTGCTAACTTACCAAACAAAACTGTGGTAAAAACAATGTCAATTGTTGGGGACAAATTATATCCTGGAAAGTGCCCCAAGCTAGTGGAAAAATCACAAAACTATAAGCAATGACCCTTGATGGGGCAGTAGCATCAATGTTTTGTAATGTGCACTTGAGGTTTGATGAACACTCTGTCAGTGTTGGCAAATAGGTTAACTAGTTATACAAAAATCCATAACAAACAATATGAATTTTTGCTCTGTGCATTTGTTCACTTGATACAAATTAAAATAAATATTTAAAAGTCGTAACTGAGTCTAATTAATTAGTTAAAACCAAGTTGACATTTAAAATAATTTGTATTTATATGATTAATGAATTAAAGCTGTAATAACACAAACATTGCAGCTGACAAGATTCTGCTTACGTTCACATTCCTCGACACAAGCCCAAACATGGAGAATGAGGAGGAGGATTGCTCGTACAACTATGTAGCTGTGCACGACGGAGATAACACCGACGCCCATACGATCCTGCGCCAGTGCGGCACCAAGCTACCGGCGCCGGTGCGGAGCAGTGGTAGTGCCTTGACAGTGCAGGCCGTCAGTCTGTCCATGTCTGGTCCCCTGGGAACGTTCTCAGCCATGTGGTCTACTGTGTCTACTGGTAAAGCTTGTGTTTAAACTAGGGGTGTGCGAGTAGTGATTTTTTTAATCGAGTCGAGTAGTGCCAATTATTCTCACGTTAAAAGTATTTTCGAGCAAGTATTTGCCATCAGTTGGTAGTTTCAAATAGTGTAATTGGATTTGGATACCATTGCAGATTTGATAATCTAAACTTGGTTTCTAACTAATACATGAGTAGCTATAGACCATTTTTGGCCAGTACAATCAAACTGGATTATCTATTAACAAACAAAACATGGTTTTACATTCATTTACGGCCGATAAAACACAGTCCGGTTGTCGTTTGGCCCATATCACTTGGTCCAGATATGGCTTGTAATCAACATTAGATGATGAAAGCGATATTCACAGCCTTTATTACGTGATCCAGTCGTTATTTTTGGCCGTTATTATGTTTCTCGTTGTCGTAACAGTCCGGTCGTCATTTATACACCTTCAATTGTTTTTTTATGACCAATTCTTGTTTCTAGTTTTCATTTTCGTCCGATTTTACGTGATGCAATCTCCTTTTGCGGCCGTTACTATGCGATTTGGCTGGCCGCAATCGTTAGCGATTGTCCAGAAATACTCGCTCGAGCTTTAGAGTATTTTTAAAAACTTTGAGTCAAGTTCGAGTTTTGAAATACTTGGTCAAAAACTCAAAGTTTCGAGTACTTGCACACCCCTATTTCTTACTCTATCTGCATTTCACAAAGTGCTCCCGCCAACAATGTTGCAAGTGGCAAAATTACAATTTTTCATGAAAAGATTGAATAGTTTAATGCAAACAAAAATATTTGTTTGTCAAATGTGTAGTGAAAAGCATGTTTAGGCAACAAATGTATAATTAATACTGATACCATAATTAAAATAATGAGCAGCTTATTACAGAGAAACAAATTTTGGGAACACCAACAATGTTGACAGTTACTTTAATCTGTTAAATAATGTGTGTTAAAGAGTGATTACATCGCTGTTGAATTCATGATGTCTGGTTCTTATATCTATATCCCTACCAAACTTTGATTAACTACTTAAAAAAAATATTATTAATAACCTGCCACCTTTAATTTTCTTTATTCATTCCAATTCAGACAGCGAAGGACTAACATCCAGTGAACTGTCCATATTTGGGTGTCTGCAATGTTGTTGTACCCGATGGCTTGGCAATGTAGTCTGCCTAGCTTAATACTGCCAAAATAATAGTTTAAACAATTAAATACCTTTATACTGATTCAGGATGTTTTGTGATTGCAATGGGATGTAATTTGAAACAATTTGTACATTTATCGCTTACACCGTTGATGGCAGGAACCCTTATTTTTATGTCTTTGAAGGAAGCAATCCGAACCCTGCTTTTAATAGCCCCATTGTTTAGTGATAAGTGAATCACTAAATCACAGCCGCAAGATGTGTTGTTACAGCGTGTGGGGGAGAGCTGACATCGGAGCAAGGAGTGATCGCGTCGCCCAACTGGCCCGACGGCTATCCACCTAACGCCGACTGTGAGTGGCAGCTCCAGGCTAGTATTGGTGAGTCAGTTCATGCTGTTACATTTGTACGCTGTTTCCATCATGAAAAAAATGAAAACCCAGGTGGGATCAATTTGTATGATTATCATAAAACTAATTTCATGATTAAATTATTCTTTATTCCAGTGATATCAATATCAGTAACTAGCTTTTCCCAGGGAAGTAATCAATTCAATGGTCTGCTGTGCTCAGGCACCGATGAAGAAAAATTCTCTTTGCTCACAAGTAACTTGCTAATTTCCTTAACATTACCATATATTGAGTGTATTCTAGGGGTCTGCGGTGCACCGAAAAAACGGTACCAGTACAGTACACAACTAATAACCGTCATCGGTTCGGTACAGAACATAACCCCGGTACAGATTTGATACGTTACAGTTTACTGCTTCAAACAATAAACAGAGAAAAGGTAAACAATGTTTAACAAAATAAGTGGTTTAAATAAGACCGACTCCTATTTATAACTAGTAATTTCCTTTAAGGAAAACAAGCCCCAAAACTCATAGGAAAAGAGATGTTGACAGGTGTTATTTATAGCTGAACGAGAATGGAGATAAGAAGGGTGGGCAAGGGGAGCGGGGACTAGCGGGAGCGGGGAGACTAGGAAAGCGTGAGGGGTGAGGGGGGGGAGGGATCCGGTAATTAGCTATTAATCAGTTGTTTCACCAACATCATTCCTAGAGTGAGAACAGGAATACTATCTTTTAAATCACGTTCTTTCTCCATTATGATTTCAAATTAAACTGCTTTTATTTATGTACTATTATTATTGTTATTGAAGTATACTATTGAAATTAATTTTAAATTATATAAAAAAGGTTTTAAAAATGGTTGAAAACTAATTAAAACATAACCACTAACTTGATAAATTTCAAATGGTAGCATAAATTTGTTATTGTTTTATTCTGCTGAGAAATTTTTACATACAGATATCTGTTATATGTTAGATTATCTTGTGTGGTTTTAGAAAATTCAACTACAAATTATTTTTAACAAAAACCTAAATTTATTTTTTTATGAGATTAGTAGCTAATTATTTTGAATGTGATATAGCCAAATTAACATTATATCACTGTACTACTTTTATTACTTTCATCCTTTATTTTCCATTTTTACATGGTACTTATGTTTAAATAAATGTACTGTAATATTTGTTATGGACTTCAATTTTGAATTTAGTAGCCTAGTTAAGTCATTTTAGAGTTATTTGGATTTTAATCTTCAGTATTTAAAGGTCTAATTTTATAATATATAATTTCTTTTAGTTTCACATCATACATAATTTTATTTAAGTTCTTCAGTATTTAAAGGTCTAATTTTATAATATATAATTTCTTTTAGTTTCGCATCATACATAATTTTATTTAAGTTATCTGATTTTACTTTTCTTTTAATGATACAATAATCTCCCAATGCAACAAGAATATTATTTATAAAACTTTGGTTTTTGTTGTTTGTATGATTTAAATCAATAGTTTTATTTGTATTGAAAGCAACATAAATTAATCAGTTTTAACAACTTATGCAATTGATTGATTTTCAAGTAATTTTTGAATTTACATATCATGATTATTTCAAGAACTTTTATTAATACCTAATAATAACAATGTTAAAATGTAATACTCCAAAGATGCAGGTTTAAAAATATATTTTGATCCATTGTATAGTTGTTTATTTTTTTAATCAAATTAATAATAAAAATTGTATATGACCTTAATTATTACTCAATAATTTGTTTACGATACATACAGATTAATAACTGAATAAGTATATATGACGGTACATTGTACCGTTCGAACCGTACCAATCTGAAATTTTTGGTACCGCAGACCCCTAGTGTATTCTCATTGCTGCTTATTCCCCTCTCGGTCGTTTTACAACAGCAGCATATGCTTTATACTGTGAGGAACTGGTTGGAGTATTTCTTGACCAATCAACACATGCTATAATAATCCACCTGATAAAATAAAACTTAATGTCCATAAATTATCCTGAAACTTTTAAGGTAAATTTGGTCGAGAAATATTTTTCAATAAATAGTTCTGAAAAAGCCATGGCTGAGCAATAGCAGTTAAATAAGAGTTGAAAAGCAACAACCATTAACTAAAAAGAAGGACTTTTTCGATTTAAAAGCATATTTTCCTATTATTAAGAGACATGTTGTAATTCTTTGCAGGCAATAAAGTGACGCTGAGTTTCCTCAAGTTTGACTTAGAGGAGAGCGAGTTCTGTAACACGGACTATGTGGAGGTATTGTTTTTCTTATAGTACCTTATTTGTTTTTGATCACTCTTACATTTGAGTAAAAGTGAGAAGTTATAAAAAAATGTAAGAAATGTAATAATATTTTGCTACTGGGTGGTTGGACACTTATTTATTTACATCGTCTTATACACTCTTACATGCAAAATGTACCTGGGCAGGGCAGCAGACATGTCACGACAACTAGATCTAAGTCTACATTTATTAGGGGTGTGCGAATAGTGGTTTCTGACTCGAGCCGAGCTTTTTTTAAGACCTCGAGCTTCGAGCTTTCTCGAGCCGAGCTTTTTTATAGCAATTTTCTCTAGGGGTGTGCAATATACTGGTAGTGATTTTATGACCCAAGCCGAATTTTGCTATGTATAATGTTATACTTTCAATATTGGTCATCTTTCATTCGCTTCTTCTATATTCACTAGCCCTAGTTTTAATATGCCTAAATAAAGTTCTATAGTGCAAAAAAGTACTGAAAAGGAACATTTATTGAGACCAACTGTTGCTAGTAATGAACGTTTTATTTTAATACAAAGTAGAAACATAGGAAAAAATAATATAAAGGAAGAGAACTACAAATTTGAAACTAGACCGATAAGCCCGAATGTAGTTATTACTGTTTTTATAACAGCCATAATAAACAGACTATATGTCAAGATGTACGCTCCTTAATATTTAGGCCCTATTCTAAGGAATTACCAAAAACACAGTAAGCCTATCTATTCAACTGATGGTTAATAGTCAATTTAAGGTTATCTTTTTAATAAGTTAGTTAAATCAGGACACTCAGCAGCTAACCATATTGTAAATATAATCACTGTAAACTATCATTATATCTTATTGTACTCACAGAAATAAATTATCCAATAATTGTAGGCCCCGCTTATGTTGTATCTAACCTCTATCACCTAATAGACTTAACCTATTAAATCTGCTTCTGAAACAGAAGGTTTCAGAAGCAGAAGTTCCTGGTGGAAGAGGAACGTCAATGCAGTCTTCTTCCATCACTGATTTAACAACTTGATAGCCTACAATAGAAAAATTAAATTATTTCAACTGACGTTTACTCACAGATTCAAATAATCCCAAAGTATAACCTTGTAAATAATATGACCACCTGTATTATAACGTGTGTGACGTAACCATTTAGAATTTTGATCAAATCCTTTGATCTTGTGAATCTCGCAATAAGTGATTTTGATTTGTAAAGTATTACAACAGCAATGCGACAATATTTGCTAACTTTAATAAATACAGTATAGTTACAATTGTATTTCTACTCGCTTTATTTCTTAAGAACTTTAGATTCTACATCAATTGACGATTTTTTAACAATGCAATTTTTGGAGAGTACTATTTCGGCTGCACACAAAAACGCCGTCAAGATTTGTCGTTCATCACCTACAACCTTGTCCCTGGTCATTGGTCACGCTAAATCATTATTACATTATAACCATCTTCCCTCAACGTCTTAAGACAGTTTTGCAATCAACAGTGTTGCCAGACGTGATTTCAGATGCCAGGAAATTATTATTGTGTACTGTACGAAATTGTAAGTTGTAGTCAAGGACTGTACCGCTGCAACAGTTAGAAAATGTGTTTTCATGGATTTTAGTTTTTTGCTGGAACACTTTTTCTGGAGCAGTAGGGTTGTTGTATTAATTATTATTAACCGTGAGATATTGCACAATTCAACTGGGCAACGACAACATTGTACTGCAAACGTAATTGAGTAGATGTCCACTTAATATCTATTTGAGCGTAGAGAAAGTAGATTCATTGCATTGGTTGATCAGGTCGACAGTTTAAAACATTTCTCGAATGTTTATATTTCGTTATTTTTTTAAACGAAGGACCGAAAGCACAGCATTGCTGGATTATATCTGTTATGGAGCTCTACCGATGAAAATTACGAAAATTCTAAGATTGATTATTGAAAGTTTTTGCTTCAAATTTACTTTTGTAAATGACTCTTTTCACCAGTCGGCGATTTAAATATTCAGCTCGAACTTCGAGCTTTTTTGCAAATCTCGAGCCAAGCCGAATACTGTAATATTCGGCTCGAAGCTCGAATACTCGCACACCCCTAACATTTATAATATAAAGCTAAACTTTAAGCTTATAACCCATAGTAAAAATAATTACACACTTAATTACAATTTCAATACAGATGATTTAATCGGTTGAATGCCCTTTTAATTGTGATAAATACTGTATGAATCAGTTTGCAGTACTCAGAATCAACAGGCTTGATTGAAAACACTTACTAATAGATTACTTTTACAGAATCTATTAATTTTTAAACTTACTTTTCTTTTATTAACAATCATCACACTATATGAATATAATTGACAGTTGATTTGCTAAGTGGTCTCAATCTGCTTATCTTACATTGTCAGAAAAATATGTAATGTTAATTCAACATTTTTCCAAGGATTTTCAATCCCAACTTTCAATAAACTTTGCAGTCTTAACTTTTTTGATCTGAAAGTTTTTATATTTTTTCTAATCTTCAGATTTTTAGTGCTGGTGTAGCACTTTCCACATTTCATTGTTGATGTTTCTCTTTCGGGCTAGTGTAAAAACTATTATTTTTAATGTTCCATCACTTTATATTATTCCATTATTTGTAATTTGTATTTGCTCATTGTTGAAATAGCACTTGTTCATACTTGACAGTAAACTCATTATAAAAACTTAATCAGAACGCTATCCACATATTACAAACCGCTTTACACCCGATGACATTTGGCAGGTGCGAGAGGACGCCAGTAACGGCACGCTACTGGGAGTGTTCTGTGGCTCGGAGCTGCCTCTCAACATGACCCCGGCTGCCAACTCACTGTGGGTGCGCTTCCGGACCGACAACATCGGAACGGCCAAGGGCTTCCTCGCCGAGTACAGCCTGGGTTAGTTTCAGTCATTACCACAAGTTTTTTGCAGAAAAGAAGAGGTTGGGTTCTTCTTTAGGTGTTACAACCATGTTGAGGGAAACTTGCTTTAATTGATTGCTACCTGGTAGTGATTAGTTTGCTTACAAAGTTTCTATTGGTTGAACAAAAAATAACAAGTTAATGTGTGTTTAAAAAAAAATGCCTATCAAACTTTGAAAAAACCTGAGGGGGATTTTTTCTGAGAATGTGAACAATTATTTAAAACTAGCAGAACCTTTTTTCAATTTTGATACAGTGAAATTATCACTATTATCATTCATTAAAAAAGAACACTGTCTTAAATAAACGGTATCAGGAAACTGACACATACTTTCTCCCTTAAAGCCCAACTTTAATGAATAAAATACTTTTTATTTACTAAATATAGAATACAAAGCACGGTCGAATGTACAGAAAATCTTGTAAACAAGTTGTTTTCAAAAATATCCACCCAAATCCCTGCTTTGGAGGCACTACAGAATCCATCGCTACACACGTGGTTTTAAGAGGGGAAATGCCCCCTATTCCCCCCTCAGGGTTATTAAGGGGCAACATATTTCGAATTTTCTTTGTTGGTCAATGCTAACTTGACAAGCATATCAAGTTTGAACGAAATTGATCAATAAATAAGAGAGAAATAGTAATTTTTGTATTCCCCATAAGAATAACATCGGACAACGTACTGCGTTTACCACAAAATGAAAATTTAAATTTTCTCTGCAACCAGTAATTGTAGAATAGTAATTCAACATACTAAATTATTTAGATTGTTGAGCTCTTTTCAATGGTGAATAGTTTCATGTTTTATATTTATGATATTTTAATGAAAAATCCAAAAAACTTAATTTTTGATATTTTAAGTCTTGTAATTTCTGAACCCGAATTTTTACAGAAATGTGGGTGGTGTCATTTTGTTGGAAAACTAAAGTTCTACAAACAAATAAAGTTTAATTAAAATCGTTAGAGCCGTTTTTGAGAAATCTTGATTTTTCATGTTTTTTGGCAGTTTTTAGGGGATAATTACCCTTAAAAATTTAAAATTCCAAAAAATGAAAAAAAAAGCCTGGAGATATCGTGGATCAGTACCTACATACCAAATTTCATAAAAATCAGACCATTGGTTAGGGCTCTAGCTCTGTACACATACATACATACAGACAGACAGACACACAGACATCACGTAAAAATCACTTTTTGGGTTCAGGGAGCACCAAAACGAAAATTTCCACTAACAACTCAAATTTGAAAATGTTGACGAAAACAATACTTTCTCCATATACTATATATAAGGGGAGAAAGTAAAAACTGTTCAAAATCTTGATTTTCAGTATGTATTTCTGGGGAGTATGTTTTTAAGAGTGTTTACAGGTGTATCTTGGTGCTTAATGTGGGTAAGGTTCAGTAGTATGATACCTAGAGTTTGCATACAGGGTATTGTTAAATATCCCCGTATCAGCAAACCTGCGTACTCAGCGAATTTCCAATGCATGTATATGTTTCTCCCTACCACAAAAAGCCACTCAACAAGTTTCATAAAAATAAACGAATAAATAAGTGATATATAGCATTTTATTTATTCTCTATAAGAATAACATGGGGGCTGAGTATGCAGGTTTGCTGCTGCGGGGAAAATTGGCAAACAAAATTTTTTGTGCAAATATCAACATACCAGTACTAGGTGAAGTAAACACATGCCAAGTTTCATCAACATACATTCATAAATAATCGAGATATCAAATTTTAATTATTCTCCATAAGGATAACATTGGACAACGTACTGTGTTTAGCACTTTGAATATCACAAATTTAAACACCAAAATTATTGTTTTGTAGAGCTGAACTGATTGGTAAAAGCAAATGTGAGGTTTACATTAAAATGAACTGAGGAAAAGCAAAAAACCTTTTTCCTATAAGATTAACATGGGAGATCTTATGAGCACATTTGGATTTTCTCCACAACCACTTAACCTAGGTTAATGATTCAAAATACTGTATTATTTGTTGTTTTAAGCTCTATAAAATGGTCGTAACCAAAATTAAGTGTTTACAAAATTTCAGGGTGATAAATGTAAAAAAATGACTTTTAGAAAATTGTAAACTCCCATAAAACCCCCTTCCCATGGTCCGATTTTTCTGGCTTTCAAACTTCAAAGTCATGAATGTCACTTTACACATTTGGGCCAAATTTCATCGAAATCAGACAATTTTTACTCAAGTTATTGTTTTAAACCACACATATATAGATATAGATATATATATATATATATAAATTTGAATGAATAGTGTTTTTGACATCTGGGGACCTCAAAATAAAAAGTTATCATGGGCTCGGGCTTAACTCTAACTATGCCACCTACGATAATAGCTTCTTACCTATAGGGGAAATTCGCTAAAACTTTAAATTGTCAGGTAAAAAGTATGTGTGCCATTTTAATGGATGGACCTGTGAAATCAATTTTATTTTTATTTTAGGGTTGGTAGAGATTGTAAAATAACTTTTATATAACAACTGATACTGATATGAAGAATACTTGTACAGGGTTTCCGAAAAAGAATGACGGGATTTCGAACGGCCGTTGCTTGGGGACTATTCAAGATAACTAAACGATTTAAATGTCAAATAGAAGAGAAAAGAACTAAGTTTTTTTTTATTCCTTAATATGTTTTGATGTGAGCTCCATTTGTTGCTCTGCATACATCGAAGCGATATTTGATTTCTCGCCAAGTGTTGTGAAGCATCTCTGGTGTCACAGTTGCGATCGCTTCCGAAATTCGCCCACATAGATGTGGCAAATCACGAATTTTCTCAGCATAAACAATGTTCTTTACGTAACCCCACAAAAAAGTCCAAAGGGGTCAAATCAGGACTCCTGGGAGGCCAGGGAATAGGCGCACCCTTGCCTATCCAACCATTTGGAAACTTGTTAAGTGTGTCCCGAAGGTAATGAGGCGGTGCGCCGTCCTGCTTCAAAATGACTCGTTCACCGGCTTGTTCTTCAATTTCTTCAATTTGAGGAAACAAAAATTGTTCTAGTATATCTAAATAAATGATGCCATTTATTGTTTTTTCGGCAAAAAATAAAGGCCCTACGTGCGCGACACACTTAACAAGTTTCCGAATAGTTGGATAGGCAGGGGTGCGCCTATTCCCTGGCCTCCCAGGAGTCCTGATTTGACCCCTTTGGACTTTTTTCTGTGGGGTTACGTAAAGAACATTGTTTATGCTGAGAAAATTCGTGATTTGCCACATCTATGTGGGCAAATTTCGGAAGCGATCGCAACTGTGACACCAGAGATGCTTCACAACACTTGGCGAGAAATCGAATATCGCTTCGATGTATGCTGAGCAACAAATGGAGCTCACATCGAAACATATTAAGGTATGAAAAAAAACTTAGTTCTTTTCTCTTCTATTTGACATTTAAATCGTTTAGTTATCTTAAATAGTCCCCAAGCAACGGCCGTCCGAAATCCCGTCATTCTTTTTCGGAGACCCTGTATTAGAAATTTCCATTTTACGTATAATGACATGAACTTATTATGAACTTCAACAGTATACATATTGTTAAAGAACTTAAATTTGTAAAACATCCTTGCAAAAGCTGTGAATTTCTATTGTCTAATAAAATGTATATCAACAGCTACATTGCTGTGATAGGTTTTTAGTATCAAAATAACTATAAAAAAATTGTAACATTTGATTTCTGAAAGGATTACTGTAAATCCTTGCCCTAAATCCCTTTTTAACACTATATTGAGTATAAAACCTGCCTAGCTGTTAAATATGAGGGTTATATTTGTTTCTATATCTCTTTTTGCGAGTCTGAAGTCTTTCACTTGTTTCCGCAGTGCACGGGAATGACCTGGCTGGGGACGAGGGTCAGATAGCGTCTCCTCTGTATCCTCGGCCGTTCACCCAGAATGGTGACTTCAAGTGGATGATCAGCGTTGCCAACAAGAAGGTGGTGAGGATCTCCTTCAATGACTTCTATATGGACAAGTACGGCAGACCCGAAGAGGACGATTGCTACCTGTCCGTCCAGGTAAGATATGTCGTTATTAATCAGTTGCTATTTTATCAAATCAAATCAGATAAAGTCAAATCATTTATTGTCATCCAAATCAAAGATCATTGACAAAGTCACATCACAGCTCCATTGACAGCCAGGTCCAATATCAGGTAAAAATTACAATATATTTTTAGAAAGCTTATCTCTTATATAATTTGGTCATTACACTAATACTACTATAATAATAACATTTCCAAATGGTAAGATGAATTGGTTATTCAATTGACGAGTTCATATAAGAGGTGTCTGAAATGCCATGATTTGGAAAATTGGCTTGAGAGGACCAAAAATAAATTTAGCGAAAGTTCCTCTCGCCCTTCTAAGTTTTTTATCGTACCTTATACCTTATTGTGCATACTGGGTTGTAATTCCAGTAGTGATTGTGTTTTTGTGATATGTTCTTGCTTATAGGCTGTGTTTTGCATCAACAGCTGTTAAATATATAATCAATTTTATTGATATCCTTCCATAAGACTGACATTGAAGCTTTGAAGGCCTTTCAGACGAAGCCTTAAAAGTGACTATAAATTTAAAGGATTTTGACCAATCTACAACCTGACCTCTTTTATCCCTTTAATCCTTTTGTATTGTTCACAACCCCTCCAAAACACGATTTTTGTTGTGAGTATTATCCAGGGTTATCAAAACAGAAATAGACACTTTTTAATGGCATAGTAAAGGGGGTTTAATCAACAGAAATAAATAAATAGTAAAATTACAAACAGGAGATTTCAAAGATTTTTAACAATGTTATAGATGTTCTATATGAGCCCCACGAGTTACACGGCAGACATCAATTCAGTAGTCAAGTTCTGACTAGACTCTGTTAAGGGTATTGTCGTTAACACTCTCTATAGCTCTTCTTATATGTGCTGCCTTAATTCCAAGAGACCCAATGGTTATGGGGGATAACAACTTGATTTTTAACATAACACCACAGAAATATCAAGTTGTTATACCCCCATTACCATTGAGCCTCTTGGAATTAAAGCCGCGCATAAGAAGAGCTATAGAGGGTGCTTACGACAATACCCTTAAGAGAGTCTGGTCAGATTTTGACTATCAAATTGCCATCTGCCGTGTAACTCTTGGGACTCATATAGAACATCTATAACATTGCTAAAAAACTTTCAAATGTCCTCTTTGTAATGATACTATTTATTTGTTTCTGTTGATTTTACCCGTTTTACTACGTTTATTAAATAGTATCTATTTCTTTTTTAATAACCCTGAATATTAACCAACTATGTATTGTTTTTTGGAAAATTGCACAACTGTTTTATTTATAAACCAATTTTCATGATTTTTCTACCAAAATGCTCTTAGAATTCTGTTCTATTTAAAATTATTGGAATATTTACAAAAGTAATAAAATAATAAAAATAATTAGTATATGTTTGAAATACAAACCGCCGCAGGCCTCAATACCGCTATGACATACATGTATATCGAACCGTCTTGAATTGTTAATTTGCACCTTAAGTATGTAAATTGGTTCAGTAAATCATTATAGCTCGCCCTTACAGAAAACCTACTTTCCTATTAAATATTAAGACAGTGTAAAGGATGCTAGGAAAGTACTAATAGAAGATGACATAAAACATAATCATATTTTAGTTTGAAAAATCATAAATTCTCTTAAATAAATACTATTATTAATTAATAAGATATAGCAAATATTTTGACAACCACTTTCTTCAAGTTTTTTTTTAAAAAATGGCTGCTCTAAGTCAAGATCACTAGCCTCTAAATAAATTAATAAATTAAGTTACTCATTGTCTTCCAACTACTGTCACAGTTGTAAATAATTATTTAACAAATGTATATGATTTATGTATGCTATATTGTTCTCATGTTTTTTAAGCTGAGTTTTTTTGTAAATATGTTCTAAAATAAAATAAATATGATGGTTTTTCCTACATTTCTGTACGCAGGTGTTTGATGGGCCCGACGAGACAGCCCCAAAGCTACTGGAGGCCTGTGGCGCCGCTCTGCCCGGCCCAGTCACCTCCACCAGCAACTTGGCCACTGTGAGGTTCATCAACAACCCGTGGCACCGAGGTTCTCTGTTCCTGCTGTCCTGGCAGGCCGTCACACCTGAAGCCAAGGTGAAGAACACGACTGAGGAAGAGAGTAAGTTTCCGTTTTTGGTTTGATATAAGTTTGTAACTAACTGCCTTTGTTTCGGCGAGACTGTTCAACAGTGTGTGTAGTGAATAAAACAAAGAAAGTTAAAGATTTTTTACCTTGGGGTAAAATACTTTCATAAAATACTTTTTAAATCAGGTTAATGAGCCAGAATTCTGATTTTAAACTAAATTTTACTGATGATATTTGGAGGAAGAAAAGTCTCGTGGGGCCTGGAAAGGTATTTCTTGTTGGTTAAACATTCTGGTTAAGTGTTAAAGGTATTATGGGAATTGTAAAGAATTTGTAAAAGCAAATTTGTTTTGTTGCTCCTTAACCAGTGTTGTTTTATTGATCATCACATTCACAAAATAAACTTTTGCCAAATTTTATCTGAAATTACACTGCTGTACAGTAAAAATCTGCTTGCTGCTTTTCCCAATAAGATAATTGTTAGTGCTACTGTGACTTTTAAGTCCATGCATAAGTTAGTTTGAGTCAGTGGTCCTATGAAGAACTTGGTTTTCTACGAACAACATGTACTCTTTAACCATTAGCTACTATGCTGGCATTACTTGTCTGGTTCGTGAGCACTGTGGAGATTCTTAGGTTTACTATTTTCCACTAGGTTAGCCTTCTCTCTTTAATATTTAGCAGTAGCGATATTTTCTACTTCAGCAAGACGATAACATTGTGATGTCACTGCTATTTTTACACCTAGTTAACAATTTTGTCACAGAATACTCAAGCTTTGCCAGCTTGATTAGGCCGGCAAATTTGTCTGTTAATAAATCTATGTGTTTTATTTCTACATCATGCTACACATGATGCTAAAACGTTAAACAGTAGAGCTACAAAATAGGACCGTTCTTCATGTGGTCAACTACCAATGCGGATTTGCAAGTTTGCAGAAGTCTTTGCAAACTTCAGATTGTAAGGTAAACAATCTGCTGCTTCTCCAGCCTTTACACAATGTTTCAGACCTGGGCTGTGGGAAGCTGATTCACCTGAGTCCAGTCAACAACTCCATCACCTTCACCTCCCCAGACCATCCACAGGAGTACAAGGCCGATCTCTCGTGTGACTGGATAGTAAACACCAGCCCCGGTTTCCACCTGGAACTCAAGTTCACCAAGTTTGACCTGGAACACTTTGACGAGTGTGATGTAGACACTGTTGTCGTGTATACACGTAAGCTCGGCGAGTTTAACATGTTAAAACTTGATATTGCAAGGGTACATTGATTTTTTTGTCTCTATTTGATTTTTTCATTTAGCAAACTGTACTGTATCGTCCCCATAGATCGGTGCACCTTGGATTTCTAGATATTACAGTTCTGTATTAGTAAATTTGTCTCCTACAAATATTCGGTTACACCCTTGAAAGCATCTAAAGGTGTCTTAATGTACTGCCAGCTTAAAAACCCTCACTGGAGGAATGATGGACAAATACAAATCTGTGAATCGTTTACCTATTATTTATCTACTCGTTTTATTATGAGGTTGTGCACTTCAAAACGTTATATGGACCTAGAAATATAAAGTAATGAGAAAAAAGGGATGGATCGATCAGTTTATGTATCTTCTGTTAGGACTTTTGTTACGTATTGTTGTTATACATTGTTGCATACAGATCTTGTAGCTTTAAAGTTGATGTGGTGTTAAAGGTTTCATCACATTTTGTTTCTTATTTAACCAATAAGTTGTATAAATCTTCGTAGGAGGGATCACCACCCCGGGGGAGGGGCGGGGATCACGCGTAACCATAACAGATCTGCTGATGTTGGCAAATGAGGGATCATAAAGGTTAGATTTGAGAAATTCACAGCAGTCTTAAACGTTCTTCATTTGGTCAACTACCAATGCAGATTTGCAAGTTTGCAGAAGTCTGGGGATGTAAGCTAAACAATCTGCTGCTTCTCCAGCCTTCACACAATGTTTCAGACTTGGGCTGTGGGAAGCTGATTCACCTGAGTTGTATAGTGGTCTGATAGTGGAACCGGCCACCAAACTAAGAATCACATAGTAGGTCATCATCCTTTTATTGCCTTCTGGGCAAGGTACATGGTGTCAGTAAGACAGCTTCAAAATTGATTGAGGGTGTGAAGACTTTGATGTAAAAGTAGAGAACTATTTTTTTGTTTTTTTTTTACATTGGAAAAGTCAAAAGTATGTTATTGGTAGGTGTGTGCAAGTACTCGAAACTTTGAGTTTTCGGCCGAGTATTTTAATACTTGAACTCAACTCGAAGTTTTAAAAAATACACGAAAGTTCGAGTGAGTATTTCCCGCCGATTACCGGACGACCGCTAACAATTGCGACAGTCCAAAATGCGTAGTAACGGCCGCAAAAGGCGATCGCATGGCGTAAAATCGGCCGCAAATGACGATTGCGACCGGCCAAAACGCGTTGTAACGGTCACAAAAGGCGATCGCATCACGTAAAATTGGCCTTAAATGACGATCAGACTGCGGAATTTTGAACGTAACTAACGGTTTCGTCATCTAATATTGATTATAAGCGATGTCTGGACCAGGTGATATTGGCCACTTGACAACCGGATCGTGTTTATCAGCCGGAAACAAATTATAAACTTAGTTTTGTTTGTCAATACGTAATCCAATTTGATTGTACTGGCCAAAACTTTGTATTACTACTCATGTATTAGTTAGAAACCATGTTTAGATTATCAAATTTAGGGTAGTATCCAAATCCCATGACACTATTTTAAACTACCAACTAATGGGAAATACTCGCTCGAAAATACTCGAAACTCAAAAATAACTGGCACTACTCGACTCGATTCAAAAAACCACTACTCGCACACCCCTAGTTATTGGCTACCAATTACAATGAATTTGATTTGGTTGTAGTCACTAAGCCAAAACCATTTACATTATTTTGGCCAAAATAAACGTGTTTTATAGAATCGCCAGAAATTGATGGTTGGAAGGCTTTGTCGCCCCAACTCTGTCTGCCCAACACAACAGAGATGACATTTGTGGCAGATAACAGGATGAAGATCCACTTTGAGACCGACCATTCCGTGCAAAAAACTGGATTCTCAGCTAAGGTTACTGCAGGTAATTGATTCATTTTCCTATTGATCTCTGTTTTTCATGCAGGTAATCAAACTTATGTCATGTCAAAAGTTACTTTAAAATGAAAGTAAATAAATTGAGCGGTGCACTTTTTCTTTCAATTACACCCCTTCAAAACTTTCTTAGAACATGTATCTGCTCATGCAGAGACAAAAAAGTTTCTTGCGTTTTGGGAAAGTCATCCAGGAGTTATTTTTTTCACTTTTAGGAATTAAATTAAGTTTGGAGCCCAAGTTATAATTTCTTTGTTTAAATCTTTAGAAAAACTTAAGTGGTTTATTTTTTAATTTAATTTGTTTACTCAAAGGAAATTTCCAGTGAGTAGCATTTTTAATATAAGCTAAAGACTTATTGGTAATAAGTGAATTTGCCTTCTTTACAGAGTGTGGAGGCATATTAACTGCCCCTAATGGCATTTTGGATACTAAAGGTATGAAGGGAAATGTGACAACAAACAGGATAACTTGTGACTGGGAGATAAGAGTTCGTTCTGGACGTACAATACAGTTTACCTTCTCTGAGTTTGACTTGCCACAATTAGGACAAGAGTCCTGCATAAATAACTACATAATGGTAAGATTTGAATACACTTTGTTAAATGTCATCTGTTATATCACTATTAAACTGTATAATTGGCATAGCTCTTTAGTTTAATGTAGTTGAAAAAGGGCTTTAAAAGAAAAATCGTCATTAGCGGATAATATTACAGTAAGTCTTTTGAAGTAAGAAGTAGAACCAATTTAAGATGTGTTTATACAGGAGTGGATTAGTAGCAGACTGCTTTTGAGCAGATAAGGTATAAGTAAAGAAATTGTGATTTTAAATTCTGTTAAATCCTTAATTGAAAAAAATGGGGAAAAATAACCAGTCAGCACCAAATATAATTATCTGAAATCAGCTGTTTGCTGTTCATTGGTCAGTTTATCCTATACTCTAATATGAGTAGGGTTTGCTTGCTTGCTTGCTTGCTTGCTTGCATGCTTGCTTGCTTGCTTGCGACACAGATCTCAAAAACGGCTCCAACGATTTCCTTCAAATGTTCGAAATAACTCATTTCTGGGATAAAAATAAGTTCTAGACAGGCCTCATCCCCAGGAAAAATCAAATAACGTAAAAAAACTAAAATGAAAAGTTAAAAAAATTAACATTGGGCTTATGGAGTTTCAAATCAAAACAAAAGAATTGTAACAGCTGTTCATAATCAACCAGGGAACTGTCAAAGTAATAATCATGTTGTTTATGATTATTAACATGTGGTTTCCTGAGAGCAGAGATTAAAAGATTTGAGTTAAGATTACATATATAGAGTAGTAAAATAAATCAACGGGACATTGAGCTATAAATAACAACTGGAGGGACCTTAAAAATGTAGAAAAGAGGCAAATGAATAATACAAATCTGATTATCAGTAGGGGGAAGTGGTGAAATATTACTCTGAGTCATCTAAACAAACTGACTGGTCTTCCCCCAAGCAAAGCTCGGCCCCCCAGGTACTGTTGCCTATATGAGCTAGTAAACTTGCACCTTACACATGCCCTCAGCAGTGGCTTATGTTTATATCCTTGTGATATAATTATTTCACTTTTTCCTGACAGATATTAGTTAACTTGCAGTGTATTGTGCATTTTTATTAGGTATGGTTTGGATTGAAAATTACTTTTGGAATAAGACTTATCATATCTTCCCGATTCTAAAAATCATTTAGTTATGTTCCAATCAGAAAATAACAGTCTGAATCTATTTTATTAATTCTGTAGGATACATTTTTAAAGATGAGCTGTGCACATAATTGCAAGACGATAGGAGATGGCAGAGATGGAAGGTTTTGGCCCAACTCGAGGGAAAATAGTAGTATGAGCTGTGGGACTCAGGAGAAATAGTAGTTTTTTCTGAAAATTGCATGTCATCTAGAATAAGGACGAATTGTCCCAGTAAGAAAAATATAGGAACTGTAAAACATCTACTTTGGTTACATTTCCACAGATGATTTAAGAGTGCTTTTTTACATTATCAACATATGTTCATACTTTCGTATTGATTTATTTCCTTCAGCTCTTAAACAGTAAACAGTACATCCATGTGTTAATAATCCTCTCACATCTTCTATATAATTAAGGAAGGGGTTTCTTTCTAAAACCCAGAGTTTCATGGGCCAATTTTCATAATTGATGTATCATTGGAAACCTTAATCTGTTATCTATCTGTGGCAAAATATAATGAGCGTGTTTTTTTTTTAATATTTAAATCTAGAGTTTTACTGTGTAGATGGTCAAATAATTATGAAAGTCAGGCATGTGTCATGACTAATGGGAGGAAAAACTGAAATTGTTGCATCATAAGAAATACATTGGACATTTTAAAATAAACTAATGGTGTTTCCAGTTAAAGTTTTCCTTTTTTAAATCAATGTTGTTAAGAAATTCTTAGTATTGATTTGTAGAAAAATTCATCAGCTTTAATCTATATATTAATAGGCTAAGGCAATTTTTGTGGTACCGATTTCTCGGATATGTGGCATCGTAAAGTTATGAAACTTGGCACACTTATTTAGTACTATTAGGGGTTGTGTCCAATGCAAATAATTTTTTGCTTGGGCGTGTAGGGTTATACCCTTTTGTCTTCCAAAGTTTACATGTTATCGTTATGGGAACTTGTGTTCTGCTTTTCGTTATGCTTTTCATTTAATAAACAATTGTGTTATTTAAATAAATATTTACCCCAACAGAAAGAACAGATGATTCATAAATAAAACATTACTGACTACTGGAGTGGTAACACCCTTCTCTTAACTCCCTCCCCGTTTTAACTCCACATTAAAACAATTAAACCTGTTTGTGAAGGGGGGAGGAAGAGGGCCAGGGAGATGATAAGGTGGAGAGGTTTCAGGCACAAATAAAAAGGCTACTGATTACTGAAATTATATAACACCCTTCTGCTATAAGTTTTAACACCATGTTAAAAGAATTACCTGGAGGTAAAGATGGGGGAGGGGGAGGGAGAGCAAGAGAGAGAGAGAGAGAGGGACAAGAGAGGGAGAGAGAGATGAGTGCAACAGAACCCACTACTGTCGAATTCAAAATTATGGATACTCGAGTTTGACTTGCCACCAAAAATTAACCGATTGAGCTACAACAACGGCGGTTACATCAAAATTGTCCTTGTCTTATTCTTCGTGTTTCGGTGTAAACAAAAATTTTAAATTTTGATTGTAACTAATTTTTATTGTAGGTAGAATCTAAAAAGTACACGATTTTTGCCTTTTTTCTAGCAACTACGGACTTAAAAAATTCATATTTCCGAAACGGGTCAACTTATCGATTTCAAATTTTGATATGTCATAGATAGACATGTTTTTAGTTTATTTATTTAATTTTAGATTTTTAAACTTAATTTTATGAAAGCTGTTATCCATTTCGTAAAGTGATGATTTCTCAGCACTCAAAAGAGCTAAAAACTTGTTTAATGGCTTGTTATGAAGCTCGTGATTTTCATAGTCTAATTTTGAAAGTACTTCAACCAAATCTACTTCAAAACAGTTTATTCAGAGTGATTATTAAGTAATAAATCAGTGCGCGCACAAGGCTGGCTACCGCTGCGGCGTGTTGAAAAGAACGAAGTGCGACGTTGCCGCGATAAGCGAGTTGGCGAGCGCTCCGCAATCTGCAACCAGTTTGTAAAGTGTTTGTCAAAATGCCTTTTTTGATTTACATTTCACCATTTCCCATCACCGTTGTCACCTCTTGTCACCCAGCTTCTCCCCTTCACTCTTGAAAAACAAATAGCACTTAAAATCATTCGCACTTCCTGCTCACTAAAATGTTCTCTGGGAGGCATCTCGTGGCTCGATGTGAACACAAGCTAAAACGCTTACCAAATGACTCAGGAGAAAGCGAACATTGCTCTTCCGACACATTCTATTATAAATTCATAATAACAATTTTAATTTTATAATCCTTCCCGTCCAACCCGAGGTCAAAAGCCTCAGAGTGCGGAACGCCCGCCAACTCGCTTATCGTGGCAATGTCGCACTCCGTTCTTTTCAACACGCCGCAGCGGTAGCCAGCCTCGTGCGCGCACTGATTTATTACTTAATAATCACTCTGAATAAACCGTTTCGAAGTATATTTGGTTCAAGTACTTTCAAAATTAGACTATAAAAATCACGAGCTTCATAACAAGCCATTAAACAAGTTTTTAGCTCTTTTGAGTGCTGAGAAATCATCACTTTATGAAATGGATAACAGCTTTCATAAAATTAAGTTTAAAAATCTAAAATTATACAAATAAACTAAAGACATGTCTATCTATGACATATCAAAATTTGAAATCGATAAGTTGACCCGTTTCGGAAATATGAATTTTTTAAATCCGTAGTTGCTAGAAAAACGGCAAGAATCGTGTACTTTTTAGATTCTACCCGCAATAAAAATTAGTTACAATCAAAATTTAAAATTGTTATTTACATCAAAACACGAAGAATAAGACTAGGACAATTTTGATGTAACCGCCATTGTTGTAGCTCAATCGGTTAATTTTTGGTGGCAAGTCAAACTCGAGTATCCATAATTTTGAATCCGACAGTAGATATTAAACTTTTTTCATATATTCGTAGACTTTTTTATTAAAAAAATATTTGGTCGAATTTCGACCATTGGGCGGTCTCTAGTTACATTAAACTCATTCATATTACTTATATTCACTTTATTGATTTTCCCACTGTTTTTGAGTTAGAGATAAAAAAGTTAAACAACCTCTAGATTTGCCGTAGTTAAAAATATAATGAGTGTAAGGGGTTCTTTTGTACAATTAAATCAAGAGTTCCATTGGACTATTTTTAGTAATTGATGCATCATTGGAAACATCTGATTGTCTGGATAATCAAATAATTATGAAAGATCGAGTTATTAATTCATAGGGAGCAGTCTTAAACATTTTTCCCCATAAGAATTACGATAAACATGAATTTTAATTGTTTTTTCAGCCAAACTTTGGTTGAGTATAGTATAAGTTTTTCTTGGACGTGCTTCTTCGTATTTTGTAAGATATTTCTCCAGCTTTAAGATTATTTTGTACACTTTATTTATTTATTATGCTTATCCCTTAATTTTTGGGGTATAGGGAAAATTAATTTAATAATGTTGTTTATTAGTTTATTAAACTGCAGTTGAATATATGTTTTCATTTTTATTCATGATTATTATTAACGTAAGCTTTATAAATAATTTATTTCTAGTCGGATAAATCACTTCACTGTAAATTTTTCTCTAATACTGTAACATAATTAAATATCAATAATTTTATATTTGATGTTTTAATATTTTATAGATCCGTAACGGAGGCTACAAAGACTCTCCACCTCTTGGTGAAACTAAGTATTGTGGAAGTACAGTTCCCCTGTTGCCAGAAACATCTTCCAATCGAGCCTTCATCACCTACAGCGCTAGGCCGAGTGCTCCAGTAAGTTTTTTAATTAAACTTTTACTAAGCTCAAAAATTTAATCGCAGAGTTTTTTCTTCTTTTAATCACCATCATGTGGTTGTTATTAACTTTAACCTAAAGTCTGTTCTTTGATATTATTGATGTGGATTCTCTTTGATTTATAAAATCAAGCACTTGGGTCTACTAAGTATTTACTTGTAATTATTACATCTGGCTGTAGGCCATCATATTTTTCATTGCAATATGTTGAGAACCAGTAATAATAATTCAAATTCAATTATAAATCTTTGACCTTGCTTTGTTGCAGGCATTCAACACTATTATTACTTGAGATAAAAGTTTAATATAAAAAACCACCGCAACAAACCAACACAAATAAACTTTTCTTAAGACAGATTTTGTATATACAATACTACTTTTTCGATCAATTAGTCTAAAATCTATAGAAGTAGAGGGCAAGTTGGATGATATATGTAAATTTTGTGTTTGTTAAAAAGCCGTAATAATAATCTTGAATTATGTTATAGTATGTGAAATTCATTTCACTAAACAAGTGGTATTTTTTTGGTTGAAATGATTAATCATGTTTTAATTTTACCAACTTTAGGTTTAGATCCAACAGTTAAGAAAAAAATCAAAACCTTATTATTGGTTTGAGCTTTTGTAAACAAGACCGGATCCCCTGCCCCAAGACTACAAAGTGGCCGAACGAACCAGTGGTATTCTGTAGATGTAGAATAACACTCTGTAGCTGCACACCTGTACATCAAATTTTAACTATTCAGATAGTTTAAACATTTAACAAATTGTAATCACCCAGAAAAAAACTGTTGATAAAACTGTACGTTATTGACAGTGGTTTTCTACACAGTGTTAATTATTAGATCTATCTTATACCATTACAATCATATATTTAAGTTTTTCACTCATTTGCAACAATATTTTTGGCTGTTTAGTATATTTCACAATTCAATACAATTTGAACACAAACATTAACTAACGACAACAACAAAACTCAGAGTAAAATGTATTAGTTTCATCATTGGAAGAAGGTGTGGTACACATCTATCTCACCTGAAGCAACTAGTTCAGATGAGCATTGCACCAAGAAGAAGATATTTACACGCACATTAAATAATACTAGTTGTTGCCCGTCAATATTTGACAGATACAGCTCCATTTGTGGTGAGTGGAGCGCTAGGCAGATGGTGTGAAACATGTATAAAATTTACTTTTTAAACTGCTATTTCCTTCCAATTATTTTTCTTGTAGCAAATTTTATGATGAAAAAATGGATTCAACAATCAGTCAAATTACTTATATTTTATACACATAATCTAATTTTTGGGATATCAATACAGAGGAAAGAAAGGAGAAAAAACCATTACCTTGCATAAGTAATCCAGTTGCCAACTACCATGAAAAACACTATATTTTACTTTAAAGGCCTATAGATATTGTAATCCCTATAGTATACCTAAAATAATTATTGGTATTATTAGTAAAACAGAGCTTAGTGACACTGTTTATAACCAAATTACAAAAAGATTGTTGGCGCTGGTTGGATTCAAACCCGGCTCGTCTGATTTGTAGACCGGCACGCTATCGACTGATCTACGAAAGCTGATGTTTGAAGCGGCAAAGTAAAGCATTACGACGTGACATCGAAACAATTGACTGTACTATGCATACACAGATACTCTTTAGTATTTTATAAACATAACAATTTAATTGTTTACTTAGGCCTAAACCTTAGTAGCCTAATGAAAGCGTTCTATTGGGTTCAAAAACATCAGAAATATGTAGGCCTAAAACTATCAATTTGTATTAGATAAATAGTTTTAAAATGTTCAAGACATAAGTCTTTCGAGAATTTGCAAAGGCCTATAGATATTGTAATCCCTGTAGTTGACCTAAAATAAATATCGGTATTATTAGTAAAACAGAGCTTAGTGACAACGGTTATAACCACATTACAAAAAGTTTGACGGCGCCGGTTGGATTCAAAACCGGCTCTTCTGTTTTATAGACCAGCGCGCTATCGACTGATCTACGAAAGCTGACGTTTGAAGCGGCAAAGTAAAGCATTATGACGTGACATCGGAACAATTGACTGTACTTGCTGAGTTGAATAAATTTATTTATTTTGATTATTTCCTTACATGCACAGGGTTGGGAGCACATGTTGAATTAAAACCGGTGCATTAATTCCTTAATATGCTCAAAAGTGGTATTTAATATAAATGTAAATAATTTATTTAAACTGACCCTTACAATTTGCCATTATAGTAATCATTTATACCATTAATATTATTGCAATCAGCTGTTTTACATAATTAAGTAAATTAAGGTATAGTACTAAACAATTTAACAATCAAAACCTATTTATTTTTTAATTCACCAACTATAAAACTGTACAGTTTAAATAATATAAAACTGTTTTATTTTTTCTTTCTATTTAATGGATTATGCATAATAATTGTATACGTTTTTAGGTACTGGCCATGATAAACCAAATGCTTCTTGAGCGATTGCTCTTCTTCTGTTGTTAGACAAAATACCTCATGTCTTTACAATCAGCTGATTGAAGGACTGTAAAATAAAATCATTGCAATGGTTTGGAAATGTTGATATTTGTTTAATTTAAGAAAGTAAGATAACATAAAAGTAAACCAAACCTGCTAATATAGAAAAGTTTAGCTTTTGTTTGGTACAAACTGCATGTAAATCGGTCCAGTGGAAGTCTCGGACGAACTGTCCAAAGGACTGAAAAATTTTACTTTTCCCCCATGTTAAATTTGTATAAAAAAAGTTTATTTTTCATTTTTGACCCATTTAATGAAAACATTTTCAAAATACAAATAAAACCTGCTAAAATAGGACCGAAAACCTTAGTTTTGGTACAATCCGCATGTAAATCGGTCCAGTGGAAGTCTCAGACAAACTGTCCAAAGGATTGAAAAAGTTGACTTTTCCCCCATGTTAAATCTCCATAAAAAAAGATTATTTTCATTTTTGACCCATTTATCGTAAATATTTTCAAAATACAAGTGAAACATGCTAATATAGGACCGAAAACCTTTGTTTTGGTACATCAACCCGCAGGTAAATCGGCCCAGTAGAAGTCTCAGACGAACTGTCCAAAGGTTTTTCCTTATGGCTTTAAATATATAGATTTTGATCCACTAGAAACTTCTGCAGATGAAGAGTAGAGAGACACTACCGGCAGTAAAATATATTAACAATTTACAATCAAAGGTAGATGTACAGTACATATGAATTTAAATTACCCAAATGAACTTAAATTTGCTGCTTATGTTATGACCTGAAACTAAAACCAAGTTGACTTCTTCCAATTTCTGCCGTTAGAAGCCTACTGCAAGCATATCATCCATTTTCGTAGGACTAGCCGGACCATCCGAAGGCCAAACTGCCGACATTGAAATTAACATTTGCCGCAATACTTAAAATACCTTTCATTTCAATTCATTCCATTTATTTGAACGTCACATAACATTTGATGGATACAGGAACATTCCTGCTCAATCAGGTGACTAGTCATGTCTTACAGAGAAATAAACTGTATAAGTAAAATGCAATTCAAGTAAAATTAAAAATTAATTCAAGATAAGATTAATGTACATCTTACAAAAAGAAAATCCTGATGGTTATATTTTCGTTTAAAAACGCATCAAATGTATAATTGGCTCATTTCATGAAGTAGGTCTTAAATAATTTAGAAAATTATCTAAGCTCCAAGCCTTTCCAGTCATTTGGAATTTTGTTAAAAATCCTCATTTCCATATAGAACGTACTTTTTCTAATTGTTTTGTTCTACGTAAAGGATACTGCAGGATTTTATTTTATTCTAGGTTTATATTTATGGCCATTATTATTATTATAATATTTGTCTTTATTTTTAAAAACTGGCAAAATAAGGGTATAAATGTACAAAGAAGGAGCAATCAACAATGTTAAGTTTTTGAAAATTTGCATGATTTTCGAGGCGGGGACATGGTCATTATTCTTAACATTTTTTTTGTACCTTAAGTACAAGTGGCCGGTACGCAGCATCCAAATTCAGCCTTTCGGAGGTGATTGGCCCACAGTTAATATGTTAATGCCTTCCAATAGAATGATGAAGAAAGATAAGAACAATTCAATTACACAATTGGTCAAAACACAACTACTTGTTGCAGGGTGTAGTTTTACAATACACAGAGGTCGATTATGACTGTCACCATGAGATAAGGCTGGATTCGATGCCCAACTTCACGATAAGCTCGCCCAACTACCCCCAGCCCCCCTCGACCCCCCACATCACCTGCACCTGGGTCGTCACCGCGCCCCCTGGCGAGGCTGTGCAACTGGACTTTGTAAATAGATTCGACCTAAAGTATGCACAAGAGTGAGTTTGCTTTTGGTAATTGATCGCAATATAATTATAAGGATCTTTGCTATCCATTTGTTTAACTAAACAAAGACCACCACTTATTATTTAAATAAAAAAATCTCCTTAATTATTTTTTACATAGTATACATTAAATGATGTCAATCTTAAATCTTAAATAAACGTAAGTTACTATGTACAATAAAAAAATAAATAAATAAAAACAAATTTGGTTTTTGTTATAAAATTCCTTGAGGGAATACAAAGCTTTTGGTCTTCTAAAATTTGTGTATGTCTAGTTAATTGTCCAGTTTTGTGTTCCCAATTGACTGAGGATGACCTTAGACACTGCCCTTTTAATGCATCATTGAAAAGCCTATCTCCTAGATTTAAGTGCTGAGGAGAGGATGAAAAAGGGGTTTGACTTGTTAAACGGGACAAATTGAATATACAACATAGCTTTGATATTTTATATTTTGATTATAAACTCAAGTTGGATTAACAAATTATATTCAGATTTAATGGATACTTTCTAGCAAATGTTATTATTCAATAGTTAAACATTAATCTTAAAATATTGGTTTGGACTTTAATATATTCCATGATTATTGTTTATTTAAATTATACTTCCAGAAAAATTACGAGTTTTAAAACCATACTGTATCTTAGATAACATGTTTTGAAGCAAAGGTAGAGCTGTTAGATGCAGCAGCTGCTGTTTTGACATGTAGAAGAAAAAATGTTTAGAGGAATTGGCTGTTATCTTTATTGATTTTATATTATTTATATTAGTCTTTGATCCAAATGTGTACTTTACTTCTTCATACTTTTACAGCAAAATAAACTCAAACATTTATTTTTGTCACCTAGATAGCCTCCTTTAAGTAACCTCTTTACACTAGTAAATTCCAAAGCCAATTTTGTCCCAAAGTTTCCTTAGAAAGTGTTTGCTAAAACTGATGGTTCAATTGTTATTCCTTTCTTTAATGTATTGCATTCACTGGACTATTCTTTGTTTTCTTTACATTAATTTTCACCTATTCAATCCCATACACTTTATTATGGCATACAGTTTATTCACCTTCATGTTTCATTCTAGTTTATGTGTCAATTATTTTTCAATTTTAGATGTTCTGCCGAGTTTATCGAGATACACGACGGAGGTACTGAACTCTCACATACCATGGGGAAATGGTGTACTAAAACGCCACCTAGCCAGACGACAAGGGGTAATCGGATGTATATTAAATACGTGACAGACACAGATACCCCTAATAACGGATTCAGCGCTGTGGTTAGAATCGGTGAGTAATGTGGATGTATATTAGTTAAAATCCTTCCAGGAAAATGGAATAATGTTAAGACTGACTCCCAATATCCAGAATGTGACAAACTTTTACTTTCTCCCCTTATACATAGTATATGGAGAAAGTATTGTTTTCGTCAAAATTTTCGAATTTGAGTTGTTAGTGGAAATATTCGTTTTAGTGCTCCCTGAACCCAAAATACACAAGTCGCAGCAAACCTGCATACTCAGCGAATTTCCAATGAATATATAACATAACACTTAACAGGATTCATAAGAAATGTATCCACAAACAAGCGATATTTAAAATATTAATTATTCTCCATAAGAATAACATTGGGGATGAGTACGCAGGTTTGCTGCAACAAGGCACACAAAATAATGGGTTTTTATGCAAATATCAATAGAACTCATCTTAGTTAAGTCACATACCAAGTTTCATCCATATACATTCATAAATAAGCGATATATAACATTTTAAGTATTTTCCATAAGAATAACATGGAGACCAAGTACCTAGGTTTGCTGCTACAGGAACCATAGGCGAAAAATTGTTTTTTTGTGCAAACAACAATAAACCATAACCAGATCAAGCCATGTACCAAATTTTGCCAGTTTATGTTCATAAATAAGCGAGATATACAATTTTTCTTTTTCTCCATAAGAATAACATTAGACAACGTACTGTGTTTAGCACTTTCAATATCTCGGTAACCAATTGACGTAGAGCAATGATCAAAATACCAAATTGTTTGTTTTTTTAAGCTGAATTCAATGGTGTAAATTAAAATTTGATTTAAATTAAAATTACATGTGAAAACCCCAAAAAAAACATTTTTGGGGTACAAAACCCCCCAAAAACCCCCCTTCGGATGGTGCGATTCATCTGGTTTTCAAACTTGTTCAAATAAATGGTACTTTACACATTTGTACCAAATTTCATTAAGATCGGACCTTTTTTACGAGAGTTATCGTGCTTACGGACACATATATATATATAAATATATATATAAATATATATATATATATATTATTAGATTGAAAACAAAATTAGTAGCCCTATTCGTGAACTCAAGTAAAATATATATATATACATATATAAAAATTTGAACGAATGGTGTTTTTGGCATCTGGGGACCTCAAAATGAAAAGTTATCATGGTCTCGGGCTTAAGTCTTACCATGAGACCTACGGTAATAGCTTCTTCCCTATAGGGGAAATTCGCTAAAAGTGATTTTTACGTGATGTCTTTGTGTCTGCCTGTCTGTGTCTGTCTGTCTGTCTGTCTGTCTGTCTGTCTGTCTGTATGGATGTGTACAGAGCTAGAGCTCAAACCAATGGTCCGATTTTTATGAAATTTGGTAAGTAATCCACGATATCTCTAGGTGTTTTTTCATTTTTTTGAATTTTTTATTTTTAAGGGTAATTATGGCCTAAAAATGTCAAAAAAACATGAAAAATCAAGATTTCTCAAAAACGGCTCAAACGATTTTAATTAAACTTTTGTCGGTTGTAGAACTTACGTTTTCCAACAAAATGACACCACCTGCATTTCTGTAAAAATTCGGGTTCAGAAATTATAGGGATAAAAACATCAAAAATTTGGTTTTTTGACTTTTCATAAAAAACATAAATATAAAAAATATACTATTCACCATTAAAAAGAGCTCAAAAAATAAATAATTTAGTATTTTGAATTACTATTCTACGATTGCTGGTTGCAGAGAAAATTTAAATTTTCATTATGCGGTAAACGCAGTACGTTGTCCAATGTTATTCTTATGGGGAATACAAAAATTACTATTTCTCTCTTATTTACTGATAAATTGTGTTAAACCTTGATATGCTTGTTAAGTTAGTTAGCATTGACCAACAGAGGAAATTCGAAATATGTTGCCCCTTAATAACCTGGTGGGGGGGGGAATAGGGGCATTTCCCCTCTTAAAACCACGTGTGTAGCAGTGGATTGTGGATGTTTTTGGAAACAACTTGTTTACAAAATTTTCTGTACATTCGACCGTTATATTCTATATTTAGTAAATAAAAAGTAATTTATTCACTAAAGTTGCGCTAAAAGGGAGAAAGTATGTGTCAGTTTCCTGATACCGTTTATTTTAATTTAATGATAAATTTTCTTCCCACATATTGGCGTAGCGAGCTACCAGCCACATATTTCTCATTGGTAGAGCACTTTCCTCGTATCCTGTTACACTACATTATCTTAAGATTGTCTTTCAGGCTTATCGGCCTTTGTCAACATACACTATAGGTTTTTATTCTTGCAAAAGCATAAGCCTTGGAAAGCCTTGGGTAAACGGTCATTACAATTTTTAATTTAAGGAAATTGTGGAGAAGAAGTCATTTGAACCTTATTTTTAAATTGGTTATCAACCCCATGGTGGGCATACCAAGGAGGTTAATGAGGTTATCTCGGGGTGGAAATTCTTTCGCTAAACCTATTTATGCTAAATAGTACCCTGCGGCTGATAGGAGTGAGCATCGCTATACCTTACGCTTGTCTTCCCCAGGCACACCCTCACCCTACACATCTCCACCCTACATTTAATTTCTGAGTGGATCAGATCTGGTCTCTAGGTACGTCTGTCACTCTGGATTTTTGCGCTTCCTATTGAATGTGGAGTTCAGAATCCATCAAGGTCTAGGAACCTGACAAACTGTTGCCACTTGCTGATGAGCTCCTCCTTAGGTTTTGAGAGTGGTCAGAGTGAGACCAGTTCAGTACAGTCAAACAGCACATTACCTGAAGGTCTTCAGACTGCGCGCACTTCCTGCACTCTGGGTCCCGATTGAAGATTTCCATGCACCTTAAATGCCTTCTGAGGTGGCCATGTCCAGTAACAGTCGGTAGTCACAGTGAACTAGTGACCTTGATTTGTTTGATTCCCACCAGTTCAACTGCAGTATTTCTGGCGCCACCTACTGAGGTGGTAAATGAAGAGTGAGTTTTTTTACTTTCAAGGAAGGGGGCTCAGTCCATATTCAGTGCTTCTCCATGTATTCCGAATACTCATGAGAAATTTCACAGAAATGTTGTTAATGAGATTAAGTGCAGCTGATGCAGCATTTGTGAGCCCATTAACAGCCTCATTCCCCCTTAACGTAGGCACTCAGCAGGGTGTTGACATTGTTGCGTCTCCCAGACATGACACAGCGGTGAAGCAGTGTCATAGGTATTCAGCGCCTTCAGTGCTGCCTGGCTAAGTTTGGGGCTATACACATATTATGTAACACACTTGGGGGGGGGGATATGGCGTAGCGTTATGCTGCGTTATGTGGGGGGGAGGTTGGATCAACGTTACGTAACCCACACATGTTAACCCTAAGAGCTGGCACACTCCCATATCTATTTATAGTGTTATAAATCTTTTAAAATTAAAAAAAATCTAGTTTATATCTAAATCAAGGTTACAGTGAGTTATATAAAAACTGCTTCTGCCATACTATTTTAATAACAGTCAAACTAAAAATAAATACATAACGTGTTTTGAGTAAGTTTTGTATTGCTTTCCACCTATGTTTTTTTGTTATTTTAGGGTGTAAAATCATGACTTGATACAATGTGCAATGTGCAATGTCACCCACATCTGTAGTTTTTTTTAAGTTGTTTTGCATTTGTATTAGTTATAAATTAAATTTTTAACATATTAGCTGAGATAGTTTATTTTGTTGTTTATATTTTTAGTAACAGTCTTGTTTGTTTTTTTACATTTTGCTTTGAAATAAGTTATAAAAAAAGTTGTTCAAAGAAAGCCATTTAAAGTTTAATGATTCATTTAAATCCATATTCTAAATCCTATACTTTAATATGAGTAAGGTTTGCTTGTTTGCTTGCTTGCGACACGGATCTCAAAAACGGCTCCAACGATTTCCTTCAAATGTTTGAAATAACTAATTTCTGGGATAAAAATAAGTTCTAGACAGGCCTCATCCCCAGGAAAATTCAAATAATGTAAAAAAACTAAAATGAAAAGTTAAAAAAATTAACATTGGGCTTATGGAGTTTCAAATCAAAACAAAAGAATTGTAACAACTGTTCATAATCAACCAGGGACTGTTAATTAATACTCATGGTGTGTATGATTATTAACATGTGGTTTCCTGAAAGCAGAGATTAAAAGATTTGAGTGAATATTACATAAATAGAGTATTAAAATAAATCAAAGGGACATTGAGCTATAAATAACAACTGGAGTGACCTTAAAAATATAGAAAAGAGGCAAATAGTTAGACAGATCTGATTATCAGTAGGGGGAAGTGGTGAAATATGCTCCAAGTCATCTACACAAACTGACTGACCTTTCCCCGAGCAAAACTCGGCCCCCCAGGTACTTGCTAATAAATCGATGTTTAAAAGGTTTAAGCTGTTTTAAAGCCTACTATGATTGAGTCACGTAACATATTGGGGGGGTATGATCAAGCTTTATTGGGGGGGGGTGCGTTACATGGGGAGGGGAGGGACTGAAACGACAAAAAATGCATGGCCCCTTTACAGTTGTTACTATAATGAGAGCTTACTCATTTCCAGTTTAACAAGATATTTTGTATGTTGCTGTGTAAACGTGGATCTTGTCAAGATGGTGAGATGGAGTTTTAGGTACAGTTGTATGCATTCCAAACCTTATGAGGAAAAAAAAGTTGTGATGTTAGTAACCGCTTGCTTAATATTTAGCATTTAGCATCTTGGATTTTGGTGCAAGAGGTCATTGGTTTGATTCCCCCCAGGGCTTCCACATAACTTTTGAGTGGTATGGACCATTGTTCTCTTACAACGTTAAATACAAAAGGCCATTAGGGATTCAAATGTATATAGTAGGCTACGTTTCTAGCTTTAATAAATGGAGATGGAAATTTTATTAAATATGTTGGATTTAAAGTTTTGATATGTGTACTTTTTGTCAGTCCAGTTCAAGTCCAAGTAGCACAATGCTTTCACTATCATTCTCAAAAAATTGAATATTAACTCTTCTCAATATGATATTCATTGTTAACAGCTACCTGTGGAGGGACGTTTTTCGACCAGAGTACAATAACGTTATACTCCCCCAAGTATCCAAACACTTACCCTGCAAACTTGGACTGCACCTGGAGAATCGTGGGAGTCAGTCCTGACTTCCAGCTGCGCTTCAACGTCACAGAACTCTTGCTAGGAGATGAAGAAGAAGAAGAAGAAGAAGTAGACTGTGAACATTCTGCCACGGATTATATAGATGTCATCAACATAAATCCGCTGTTTAATAGTGGCGAAACAGGTTTGTTTCGATTTCATTTGTTTTTAGTTAAGAATGAAGACTAGACCGATTAGTGCCACTGTAATCTACATTAAAAGTATAGAACTGACCTGACAGTCAGATGTAGTGAGGCGAGATGGTCAGTAATTTGTCTTTTTCTATTTTCTATTGTAATAATTGTACTACTTAATAACAAATAAACATCTTGAGTCTTGAATATTTTACGGTTCTTTTATGGTGTTTGCCATTCGCCTTCATATAATGTAGACTGATATCTACAATTGGCCCCATAAATATCCTGACAAATGTATCTACAAATTCTACAGCATGTATGAAAGGTAAAACTGGATGCTCAATATAATATCATTCCCACATAAATCGGATGTACACAAAAAAAGAATAGTGATTTGTGGTTATGATTCCAAGATAAAAGCGTTGCTCCATACACTACTATTACTATTACTAGATTTACTAGATTACTATTGGTACTTGGGTTATTAGGATTAGGATCTAGGACTAATAATCCTAGCTAAAGAAACAGTCTTAATCTTGTAAGTAAAAACGCTAGAAAATCTATATCGATCATTCTACACTTATAATTCTTCCCATTTTTACCTTAAAATAGGCACTGGTCTAATCAACTAATAATTTGGTGAAATATTCAGTTTGATTTAGGATCAGATGTGTATACGTAGAATACATGAACATTTTTAATCCGCCAATTGTTAGCAATTGCTTTTATTTTACAAACATTAGATTTGTTTTAAGTCGTTATCAATATTACTCTGTACTAAGAACTACCACCTCACATATCTGTTGTTACTGATGTACTGTGAGAATCTTGTGATCGAGTTTTGTACCAATTCAGATGCTGAGAACCCTAAACCTACAAGACTCTGTGGACGACACCCTTCAATCACCAACGGGACTGTGCTGATACCTCCCAGCAGCTCAAATGAGGTTTCTGTAGTCTTCCACTCTGGCTCTCGTCGCCCTGGAGTCTACAGTTATAAAAGAGTGTTTGCAGTGACAATAACAGCTCAACGCCAAAGTAAGTTATACATTAACTATCTTTATACTTATATTATTTCTCGAGGGTGCTTTTTTGTCAGTTAACCATATTTCTTATAATTCTCCATCAAAATCAGTAATTGAGCCATCATTTTGAAATTCAACTTCACTGCTAAATGTGAAAAATAAACTAACAATTCAAATAGACTCACCCACCAACAGAGATAGTTAAACACCAGTCTGCTGTCCAGCCTGCCGAAACATTAATTGTATTGACACCATTTCTGTACTCTATGTTCATGTAAATAAATAGATTTTTATTTTATTTCATTTGAACCATAAAAATGATTATTAATGATGTGGTTCTTGCTTATTTATTTATCAAAATAAAAGGTTTGAAATATGTCTTCTGTCAAATGGGCATCTCACTAGCCTAACAGTTAGCGTCTTGGGCTTCGGTTACAGGGGTCACAGGTTCAAATCCCGGGGTGTCCACAAAAATTTGAGGGGTTTGGACCGCTTTCCCTAAAAGGCGTTTGTGTGCTTTATTAAAAAAATAGTGTTGGCATTGAAATAATAAAAAAAAGATCCGATGTAGCCGTTTCATGCTATTTATCTTGCATTTGTATAACAATGATTTATTTCTCAACATCCTGGTGGCACTATCTTACAGAAAAAAATTCAACTAATTCAAAACAGCAAGCTACGCTTGGGGGCAATTGTAGTTGTCACAGTAATATTAAACTGTGTTACTTTAAACTAATTACTTATAAACTTGGTCTTCGTGGACAGAGCTAGCATGCCATTCCCTCTCCAGCTTTCAGAAACAAAAATTTAAATATTCTCTCTCTAATTAATGATTTATTTGTTATGAGTTCCCTAGGAGGACCTCAGTTATTAACATGTGAAAAATAAAAATTGTCAACTCAAATTTTTGCAACAGTTTTGTCCTATATTCTTCACTTGTTATGTTATATAATACATAATATGGAGAATTATTGACGTTGCACCCATCTCTGCGTCAAACAATAGCTGTCGGGTAGCATATACAAATCTATTGTTCTGCACTGCCCGACAATTGTCTAACTTAGTAGTAGTTTTGTTTTCAGAATCATACAGTAAATAATCTAAATTTTGAAGCTTTAATAGAAAAAATGTCCAAAAAATAAAGAAATTAGTTTTTGCCTAATTATAAAAATGCAGGTGATAAATAAATAAATAAAATGATCTTTTATTTAGAGTGTTTTTCATGAACATTACTTGGTTTTCAAAACAACTTGAGTCGCATAAAATTGTTATCACAAAGCTATTTTCAACAAAAATTATCTAATAATATTATACAATGTTATAAGACTTAAAACTAACAAAATTGACCTGATCAAAAACAAAATCTTTTAAAATCTGTCCACTTAATAACACATTTTGCAATTTTGTTTAAAGTCTTGACTAACCAATTCATGGCCGACAGAGAGTTATGAAGCTTTGGGGCAAAATAAGAAAACCCCTTACGAGCAGACTCACAGCGCACACGAGGCATCTCAAGCATGTTGTCCTGCCTGGTACACCGGGAACACATTTCGGAACAGGTCCTGAGCCTCTCTGTGGGGGAGCTTATGTCAACTGACGGTGGGGTGGCAGTGTCTCTGAGTCGGAATGGTGATATTGGCACTCAGGCTACAAAAAACGGGCATTTAAGGAGAGGCCAAGTAACTTTCTTAAAATTAAGTTAGCATTATTTGCCTTAACTAAACTTTTAGACAAATCTTTGACCTTATTTTCTAAAGAGTACTTTTCACCTACAAGGCAGTCGCTTGTAATAAGAGATTCACTGAGTTCAATCCTGTGAGAATTCTTAGCTGATTCCCAATGAGAGTGAAGTTCTGTTAGTCTAAGTTGAAGGCAAAAGTCAGAAACAAGACGTCCATGTTCTTCAGAAAAATGTGTACATCCAAACAACAAATTATCTAGATTATCCATCATACCATTGTGGAAAAACTAAAAAAAGTCAAATAGTAAAATTTACACTTGTAAAAATATATTTTACAAGAGTTACCAATAAGTCCTGGCGTGCAGATAAAGTGGACGCTGGCAGGTCATGACTGCAAGCAAAACTCTGGCATGTGTCAGAATTTCGTCGCAACGAATTCAGGCGTTCCGACGAAAGGCGTAGCGAACGACCAGGGCCGGCAGGCACTCGTACAGGGAACTTTACCCCGCGGCTACCAGCCCTGGTTTGTAAAAAATAATATAAACAAAATAATTAAAACAAAACCGCTAAAGCAATCATAACAGACTGTGAACTGGTAAAAGTCAACTTTAAAAACTCACAATCACAGAGCTCTACTTCAAAGTTCAGGCCAGGCCTCTAAACTGAAGTATTGTGATAAGACACAACAGTTTTAAAATTGGTTGTAATTTAAACCTTCCCAAGCATTGGACCTATATATACGCTATGATAATATTCATTTGTGACCGTTGGACGTATATATACGCAACTCAATTTGAAACTTGCAAGTGTATGACGAATATATAAGCCAGACATGTAAATTTAATTTAGGTGTTGTAATGTTGTTTCCGTGTTATTTACAGTTACTTTAAGCCATTAGTCAATTTTTAAATTGATTTTAGTGATACGTTTTCATTCGGTGAGTTAGCAACACTGTTCTTGCAACAGCTGTCATACACTGGCCGGCTAATGCAATCCTTATTTGTTATTGCCTCTTGTGCAGTTTGTTTACTTTCAGTCAGTTGTTTACAAGCTGTAGTATGCAGTACAAGCTAATAAAGTATTGCACAATGTTTTCTGTGCATCAGACTGTGTCGTGTTATTTAAAAAAATGACATTAGAGTGAATGATTGATTTATTTATACATGCTAATTTTGGTTGTAAAAAAATGCTTTTGTCTTGAAAGTCAAAATAATGTACTTTAATCATCAGATAGAAGTGGAAAATAATAAATATTTCAAAATGTATTTTTTTACCCCATCCAAAAAATATATAGCGTCCTGAATAGGGCTTTGCCCTGCAGTCGCCGCTTGGGAAGGGTTAAGGATTCATTTTTTTTTTAAACTGAGGCTTTGAATTTTTCAGACGATAATAGAGAAATATAATTTTGGTATAATTGTGATGTATTTATTGTTTTCATTAAAACTACTTTCAGATTTTTAAATTATACTTAAGGACCTTTCAAAGTACGTAATTAATATTACGCTAGTAGTATACAAAGATTCTTGTAATATAGTACACTAGTAATATTTTCAAAGTTTTTATTTTAGCATCAAGCCTTCAGTTCTTGTACAATAGACTAAATTTTATCGCTTATACTTAAGTTTTACTTGTTGTTTGAACCTCCATCTATTTCCCTTATGGTTTTTGGTGTGTGAGTTGTAAATATTTATAGGTGGAGAAATAAGATTTATACTTCTATACCTAAGAATGTTTTTTGCACAGTTTTTTTTTTTTTCATTTTTCCTGGTTATTAGTGAATTTTCTATGGAAAGTGAACTATTAGCATGACCCGCACGGTGAAACTTAAGCCCGGGACCACCATAGAAGTTCCTAACGTGATCCCCTGAACACGTTTTGGGGGTTCGTTCAAAATTGTATATATATGTATAGTTTATTTACTTTTTGTTTATTGTGTGTGTGTGTGTGTGTGTGTGTGTGTGTGTGTGTGTGTGTGTGTGTGTGTGTGTGTGTGTGTGCGCGTGCGTGCGTGCGTGCGTGCGTGCGTGCGTGCGTGCGTGCGTGCGTGCGTGCGTGCGTGCGTGCGTGTGTGTGTGTGTGTGTGTGTGTGTGCGTGTGTGTGTGTGTGTGTGTGTGTGTGTGTGTGTGTGTGCGTATGTGTGTGCGTACGCATCCATATCTTTGTCGGGACACACACCTGCATGGAAGCAGACAGTCGGGCAAACACCCAATTGTCGGGACTCACACACGTCCCGACAACCAATACTGCATCAAACGTTTTAGTTGGTCTCCAGAAAGACTTAGAAACAAAATTTGAAAATGACCCGACAAACTCTGTACGAAACCGGTTTCACGTTTGCATATCTTTGTCGGGCCCAAAATATCACTGTACAGTGGCGCGCCAGTGGCGTTGCGGCGAACTACCCGAACTAGAGTGTGTGGCCCGACACTCGCTTCAAATGCTGACTTAAATAAACGCTTGTGATTGGTTGGATACTCTTTACGTAATACAGCGTTGCCAATTCGATCTATTCCCTTGAGAAGGATTGGAAATTGGAAATTTTGCTTATGACAAGTGCCAGTTGGGCAGTTGCCAGTGTCAGTCGTCACTGTTGTAAGGTGAGTAATGTAACGTAATTACCTACTACACTACTGATAATTAATTACATGTCATGGATATGATTTTGCCTATATACAGTGTGTTAATTTTTTACTTTCTCCCCCTTATACATATGGAGAAAGTATTGTTTTCGTCAAAATTTTCGAATTTGAGTTGTTAGTTGAAATATTTGTTTTGGTGCTCCCTGAACCCAAAAAAGTGATTTTTACGTGATGTCTGTGTGTCTGTCTGTTTGTATGGATGTGTACAGAGCTAGAGCCCAAACCAATAGTCCGATTTTTATGAAATTTGGTATGTAGGTACTAATCCACGATATCTCCAGGCGGTTTTTTCATTTTGGAATTTTTTATTTTTAAGGGTAATTATCCCCCAAAAAACAGCCAAAAATCATAAAAAATTAAGATTTCTAAAAAACGGCTCTACCGATCTTGATTAAACATTAGACGTTTATATAAATTTAGTTTTCCAACAAAATGACACCACCCGAATTTCTATAAAACTTTGGGTTCAGAAATTACAAGACTTAAAATATCAAAAATTCATTTTTTTATAAAAAAAATATTACTATTCACCATTAAAAAGAGCTCAAAAAACTAAATAATTTAGTATTTTGAATTACTATTCTACGATTACTGGTTGCGGAGAAAATTTAAATTTAAATGTTGCGGTAAACGCAGTACGTTGTCCAACTTTATTCTTATGGGGAATACAAAAATTACTATTTCTCTCTTATTTATTGATAAATTTCGTTCAAACTTGATATGCGAGTCAAGTTAGCATTGACCAACAGAGGAAATTCAAAATATTTTGCCCCTTAATAAACCTGAAGGGGGGAAAAGGGGGCATTTCCCCTCTTAAAACCACGTGCGTAGCGATGGATTCTGTAGTGCCTCCTAAACAGGGATTTGGGTGGATATTTTTGAAAGCAACTTGTTTACAAGATTTTCTGTACATTTGATCGTGCTTTATATTCTATATTTATTAAATCAAAACTAATTGATTCATTAAAGTTGGGCTTAAAGGGAAAAAGTATGTGTCAGTTTCCTGATACCGTTTATTTATGCTCACTATTGGAATCTCGTAAACCTTAATAGTTACAAGGAAGGTTAAACAAGTAAAGTAGTGCGTAACTAAAAACTAAATAAAATGGCAAAAAGAAATCAAAAATATTCCACCAAACTCGTTCGCTACGCTCAAAAAAACATTTTTGACCAATAACAAAAATTGCTTACAAATCTCTTATTTTCAAGATACAAAATACCCCCGTAGCAGCAAACCTGCGTCCTCAGCAAATTTCCAATGCATATATATATGTATCTTAATACCACATAAAGCCACATAACAAGTTTCATCAATATACATTCATAAATAAACGATTTACGACATTTTTATTATTCTCCATAAGAATAACATGGCGGCTGAGTATGCAGGCTTGCTGAAGCAAGGAACACAAAAAATGGGGTTTTATACAAACATCAGTATAACACAAGTAGGTAAAGCTACATACCAAATTTTATTAATTTATGTTCATAATTAAGGGAGATAATAGGTTACTTATTTATCATAAGAATGACATGGGGCTGAGTACACAGGTTTGCTGCTACGGGAACTATCGGCCAAAAAATGATTTTTAGTGCAAATATTAATAGACCACAACGATATGAAGCAATATACCAAGTTTCATCAGGAAAAGTTGATAAATATGTGAGATATACAATGTTTCTTATTCTCCATAAGAATAACATTGGACAACGTACTGTGTTTAGCACTTTCAATATCTCTGTACCATTTGACGTAGAGGAATGATCAGAATACCAAATTGTGTGTTTTTAAGCTGAATCCAATGGTAAAAACAAATATTTGACTTTTTCAAAAAATATATGTAAAAAATTCAAAAAAAAACATTTTTGGGGTACAAAAACCCCCCCAAAATCCCACTTTGGATGGGTCGATCTGTCTGGTTTTCGAACTTAAAGTCATAAATGTTGCTTTACGCGTTTGCAGCAAATTTTATCAAATCGGACCTTTTTACGCGAGTTATCGCACCCACCGACACACACACACACACATATACATGTATATGTACAATTTCGAACGAATGGTGTTTTTGGGGTCTGGGACCTCGAAACGAAAAGTTATCATTGTCCCGGGCCTAGGTCTTGCCATGCCGACTACGGTAATAGCTTCTTCCCTATAGAGGAAATTCGCTAAAAATGAACACACTGTACACCTACAGGCTAGAAATCTTTGCTCTGAGATTGTATTTGGTCAATTAATTGCTAATAATGTTACTTTCTGTTGATATTTTAATCTTGCTGATAGTAACCGTAGTATTTTCATAAACCTAATTTCAAAGTTCACAAAGAAACAATATTTTTTTAGTTGGAGGGAATATCGTCAGGTTTATTGGTGCAAAAAATTAGAATTATTTTTGCTCTCTTCTAAGTCAGTATTTTCATAGAAAAATGTAGTAAGTTAATTTTTTATCTTGGCCTGTAGGGCTATTCTGTAAAAATCTACCAAGTTACCAAGTTTCCTCTCAAATTCTCTAAAGAAGGCTAACCTAGAACCTAGGTTCTGATTTATTTTTTATTATTCCCCAAAAGGGAAGTAAGTTACATTATAAACCTAATAGAAGGTGAGAATAACCCTTATTCGAATTTTTTTATCATACAGTTATGTGGTTAAACACTAAGTTATCTGCTTTATAACATTAAAATGTATTGTTAAATTAATATAATATTCATTACAGTGTGTATAAAAGTATTACAATAAATCACAAACATCAGTGTAGGCTATTAAACTTAATTAATAATGGAGTGTGTTTGATTGACTTAGACACATTATAGATTGAACTTAAAAGCTCAAACATAAGGCCTCTGTTGGAATTACTGTCTATTAGGCTAGACTGTAGTTGGCAATGTTGGTTGATCTGTCTGTAAATGTACATCATTTAATGGCTCTCTTTATTATTTCATCTGAAGTTTTATAGTTTCTAGGTATCAGTTCTTAAACTTAATTATTAAAGTTGAATGACAGTGAAAAGTGCTAAAGCCGTTTAATTGAAACCAGTGCCAATTTAAAATTGCTAAGAAAATAAATGTGATGTTATCAGACCTTGAGCTTAAAGCCATTATAAGCTATAACTTATGCAGCCATCCTCTAACTTAAAAAGAGGAACCATCCACAGATCATGCATTATTAATTTACATCTCTTCTTAACTATCAACAGACGACTAAAAATCTACTTAAAAGAGGTATGAAAAAGCACCTAATTCTATTGAGTTGACACCCACATTCAAGTGAACAAAAATGAATTTGACCTTGTACAAACATAACCTTAGAAGTGAACAAACATAACCTTGTACTTGGCATCCTTGGAAGTAAAGTTACGTTGGGTTAGGGTTTTTAAGGTTTGGTATGGTAAACTAAACTTACCTGACCTTTTCCAACCCAAGAAACCTAACCTAACAATACCTAACCTAAAATAACCTTTCCTGTATTTTTAGGGTAAACATAGGTCGGATGCAAAAAATAATATTATGATGAGGTTCAGCGTTGAACGGCAGTTTTATTTGACTACCCACATGCCATCCCCCAAACAAATTTTTTGAGCCATTTTCCAGAATTCCCCTACACTTTTCCGGCCATATATCCGTTGTTTTACGTCGAATCGGACAAATTCGTTGATATTCTTAATCTACTCGCAGTCCCGGTATCATTTTCGTGTATCCACATGAGCCATTTTCGACGAGATTTTTTAATGTTCCAGGGTGTTCCTAGCTTTTCCGCTAAAAAAAAACTATAATTTCCAGAATCCAGAATCCACCGTGAAATTCCCTACATTTGGGTAAAACAATTTTCAAATTCGAATGAGATCGTTGATCGATGGTTTAACCTCTGAAAAATTATGGTTTTCTCTCTTTGTATTAATATATTAACATATAAATGTAAGACTTATATTAATGTCGTAAACAATCTTTACAAATCCAAAATATGTTTAAGACTATTTTACAAAAATAAATATCTTACGTCTTAATTTAACCTAGGGTGAAGTGGAGTGTTGTAATCAGGAAATCAGTCTTGAAAAAGTAAAAACAGCTTCCTAACCTTTCCAAAAATAAAATAGACATAGCCTACATTTTTGAATAAACCAAAAAATATTTCAAAAGGATTTGGAAACCATTTTAAAACTGATATAATGGAATAAATACACAGTGTGTCTCAAAACTCCCCCCTCCCCCATATTATGTTTTATGTTTTTATTAATGGAGATAGAAAGCTTTACTGTGAGGAATGTTTATGTGACCGAAGAAAGAGGTTTTTCTAGTATACAATTTTCAAGCCCTATTTTGGAAATGGGGTAATTTGGGGGCAAGTCTAAGTAAACAATTTAAACGTAAACCCCTTACATTATGTGATCATCACTTTTAAGTCCTTGTTAAAAGAGGAAGAATGGTGCAAATTAAAGGACTCTATGTTGTTCCTATCCAAAATGGCGGCCATTTCAATTTGGGATTTTCTATGCAATACCCCTTAAATAGTATTTTATAGGGATAAAACCCACGAAAATGTACGTAATTTGCACTCAAAGTACCCAAAGTGACTTCGAGTTGACAGAATCACATCCAGGACTTTATACCATACCCTAAATTTCCTAAATGTTACCTTATTTTGCTTTTTTCTAAATAATGAAAATTTGAGTTACGACCTGATTTGAGTCCTGGGTATGATTCTATCATGACTTCAGGTACCTAACTTGAATGCAATTCACGTACATTTTCGTGGGGTTTACCCCTTTAAAATGCTTTTTATTGGCAATTTTATTAAAAAATTTCAACTTTAAATTAGTGCCATTTTGGATAGGGTCAACATACAGACCTCTAAATTGTGTCATTCTTCTTATTTTATCAAGAGCTTTAAAATTAAGTATCACAAGGTAGGGGTTTGCATTTAAAATCTTTGGCTTACCCACAAATTTTAAATGTTTTTAACAAAATAGGGTTGAAAATGTGTATACTTAAGAAAGTCCCTTTGGTAACATAAAAATTCCACAAAGTAGTTTACCTCCATTAATACAAAATAAAATTATAATGTGGGGTGGGACTTTTCAGACACACGGTATAGTGTATTTGTTTAGATTTTTTATCAATAAAATTAATTTTTGTAAAACATATTCTCCACTATTACTGTTACCACACTTCACCTAAATTAACATTTTTTTAAAATCTGATTTTCCTATTCATATATTTAAAATTGTAAGAATTAAAAAGTGAGGCTAGAAAATAACTAAACTGGTTACTTACAAGAGAAACAACACCGATGTTAATCCCTTTTTCATGCCTTTTAACATCCCCTCTTCTCCCTGGTATGATTGCGATAAAGTATAGTTTGTCTTAAAAAAATTCGGGATATTTTCTAGTTTTACCTTGTTTATAGTTATTATATTGTTGAATATATGAACTTAGTTGAAGTTTTTGTAAAACCTATATTTTACACTAGAACATATAAAACACAATTTTAAATTGTTAGTTGTATGACTATTTTCATTTTGTAGAGTAATAAACTTTTTCTATATGTAAATTTATCTGCATTATTTTACATTACATTTTACTTCCTGATTCTCCCTCTGTAATAAAAAAAATCAATCATCCTAAACAATTGAGATCCAGTTGTCTGTCCAGTTCAGGTAATCAAATTTCACTTTTTAAGTCCTAATTAATGTTAAGAGAAACTGCAAATTCAAATTTAAAATTTTGAAAAGTTTTGTCTAAGCTCACTCAGACAAAATGGAGGTAACAAAAATCTGACCACACATAAGGAATCTGTCCATGGATCACTACATGATCTATGGATATACTTATATTTCCCTGCTGATCAGATTATGCCACTTTATTCTATTGAAAGAATATGAGGACAAGGAAGAAATGCCTTATGTTTATCACAGTATACAAGAATTAAATACACTGCAAGCTGCTTTTATTTAGCACAATTCAAAATAAATCAAGGGTTTGGATTATTTAAGTTAAGATTGACTCTTCATACTCTCTACCAGTGCTACCTTGCATTACAGTTTACTTTTTGAGCCTACAATACAACTCTCATAGAGAACATTTTAGGAGTTAATAAACTGAAACTGTACAATATTTATTTCATTACCAGTTTGGTTTTAGAAATAATAACAATCATCTTCCTGCTTGTAATCTGTTATGAAATTGGTAAGGTTAAAGAATTTTTCATAAAATCATAAGCATACTTCAATAAGTAGGTGTTCTAATACAGTAGTGTATTATGCTGTTAATTTTTTAATCTCTCTTTAAAAAGACACCGAAGGCCATGCTGTGTTATTTTAATGTGAATACATAATTTTTTTGGCTGTTCTGATGCTCCTGGTTCTATTTACCTGCAATGCTGAGAATACAATGCTGCGCATTATAAGGTTAGGAGAGTGTCCAGTCAGGATTGAAAGTAGGTGTATGGATTACGGGGATGATAAAAATACACCAACTTATGAATAACAGGTTGTTCTAATGTAAAACGCCCATTAGACAACGTACTGTGTTTAGTCCACATACATTTTCTTTAATAACTCGGTAAATATTTGTGCTAGAATGACGAAAGAGGGCTCTCAAGTTTTGCCTCAAAAATCTCCATTATTTTACATCCAGGACTTTTGTTACCCTTTTTGGCCCCAATACCCCAAAATGTTCAACATAAAATCCAAAAAAGGGGGTTAGAGTTTTTCTATTGCTTTGCCCAACGAACTTGTCCAACTGATTATTACAAGGAATGTCCCTATCAAATTTTAAGTTAATCGTAAAAAAATTCGACCGCTAGAATGCAAACTCACACACCCACACACACACACACACACACACACACACACACACACACACACCACACACACACACACACACACATATATATATATATATATATATATATATATATATATATATATATAGGGGGCGTGTGGTATATATATATCCACAATTTCGAGAGACCCCCCAAAACGTGTTCAGGGGGTCACGTTAGGAACTTCTATGGTGGTCCAGGGCTTAATTTTTACCTTGCGGGTCATGCTAATAGTTAAAATTTCCATAGGTAATTCACTAAAAATTTAGTTTAGAAATATTGCACACATTTTTTCTGTGTATTTTCAGTAACAGCATTTCTTTTTAATAAAAAACATAAGATTTATTTCAGGACGATATAAATTGTAATTTTTTCAAGTTTCAAGGGGGGAATATATCCCCCTGACCCCCCCATCCACATCACCGGTGAGGGGGGTGGGGGAAGTAAGGTATGGGCCTACAGAAGCAGACCTCGCTGAAAACGCGGTGGCCGTGGGGCTGCTATTGCCGCGCGCCAAGCTCCAGCTCCAAGCCAAGCGCGCCAAGCTCCAGGGCGATATGGCAACACTGGGATGACTCATCTGGCTACGATTCACCGTATTTTAACACACAAACGGACATGTCCTCGATCTATATGTTTGTGGGGACAATAAACACACTATCGTGTTTGTCGGGACATCCCGACAGTAAGTTTTCCTAGTTCACTCAGACAAAATGGAGTGTAACAAAAATCTGACCACATATAAGGAATCTGTACTTAAGGATGAACATTAAATATGTTTAAGCTTGAAAGTCCCGACAAGTGTGTTATATTCAGGTGTCCCGACTAAGATACGCATGCGGGTGTGTGTGTGTGTGTGTGTGTGTGTGTGTGTGTGTGTGTGTGTGCGCGCGCGCGTGCGCGTGCAGGCACTCTAGCGGTCACATTTTTTGTTCGATTTACTTCAAATTTGGTAGGGATGTTCCTTTCTATAATCAGTTGGACAAGTTCGTTGGGCAAAACAATCAGAAAACTCTAAACCCCTTTTTTGGGATTAATCTTTCAAATTTCGAGTTTTTGGGCCCAAAAAGCGTCAGAAAAGCCCCTTATGTGAAATTAACAAATGTAAAAAGATGGGAATTAGTGTGGCGAAACTTGTAAGCCCTCTCTCGTCATTCTAGCATATATATTTACCGAGTTATTAAAGGAAATGTGTATTGACCAAACACAGTACGTTGTCTTATGGGGGTTTTACATTAGAAAAGCCTGTTAATCATTTGTTGGTGTACTTTTATCAACCCCAACAACCTCACGCCTACTTTAAAGCCTGACTGGACCTTCTCCTAACCTTATAATGCGCAAAATTGTATTCCCAGCATTGCAGGTAAATAGAACCTGGAGTATCAGAACAGACAAAAAATCAATATTTTCAGATTTGAATAAAAATTGGAATAACTGTATGTTTTTAACTGATTTTGAGTTTTTATAGTTTTTTATGTGGAAATTCACTTCCCTCACGTCAGCGAGCTGCGTGCAAACTCGTTTTAGGAATAAAGTATTTTCTTGTAATGTTTATTATCATAATTTAGGCATCATATTAACGTCACTTTACTTTGATTTTATGTTAGAATAGTTCAGTTTCTTTATTATGTTATCATTATTTTGTCAATAACAATAATGAAAACAATAATGAAGTATAATTAGGATAGTTTAGTATATATAGTTTAAGGCATTTTGAAAGAAAACGCTAATTCTTTGAAATGTGTATAACAAGTAATGGAAAAATGCATAATTCTTAAGACAATAAAGTATTAGGCAAAATATTTATTTTTATCAAACCTCTCCAAATCTAAGATGTTTCTTGGAAATGTGAGGATATTATAACTACAAAATTAAAATCATAATGCTGAAAACAAGTTTATATATTTAAAGTACAAATAAGTCTCGAAAAGTGTGCCCCCCTCCCCCCCCCCAACAATCCAACTCCACCCATGTACACCATGTCTTTAACAGAAGTCAATATAAAAACAGTAGGTTTTGAGATGCAGAGATAGTGGCGGGGATAGAGAATGAAGCTGTGTGTGATCATAGTGTCCGCTTTATTGTAGGTCAAGTTTTAAAGTTTTGAGTAACAACAGTGCATCAGCTGATCTTTGCAAACTTTATTAATTTGGTTTTCATGTGATCGCCTTGAAAATTATCTATATTCGCCTTAAAAGTGATTAAGTTTATTGTTTGAGGGGGAGGGAGGAAGATACCCAGTACTATATAAAATATATTAATACAAAGAGTTAAATCGTGTGATAACATCAATAAGTTCAGTATTAAATTCAAATCATGACACAACTGTGCAGGGTGTTACCACGAGATCAACGCGGAGTCCGGAGTGATAACGAGCCCGGGCTACCCCGCGCCGGTGCCGAGACACACGTACTTGTTCTGCTCCTGGTTCATCACGGTGCCGGAGGGTCGGAGGGTGTCACTCAAGTTCCTCGACTTTGACTTGGAGCCCAAGGGTGTCAACTACTGGAACGAGTTTAAAGTATCGGTTAGTTCTCTTCGAAACAATTTGCTTTTGGGTGATGGAAAAAAGAAGCTGGAAAATTTACTCGTAGAGGAGTCATGCAATTACAGTGAGATTTGCTTCTGATGGCATAGCCCATAAACACAAATGTAAAGAAATCTCGATATTTTCGGAATATGCACTTTTCTCACCCAGTCAAGAGTGAATTTTAGTTCTAAGTAGAAACAGAGGTTTGGCGAACCTCTGTTCTTCTTGGTCTCATTAATTATAAGAAAATACTTGAAACATTGACACTCTATGACTTTTTCTACTAATAGTTTGTTTGTTTTTTTAGTGGTAATAAATAACTTCAAAATAATGAAACGTTTACCCGAACAAAACTTTGTCCGTTATAATCCCAAACGAAATAAGTTAATTTATGTGTTAATTTACTTCATACGTAATATGTTGGTTCATATGTTGTGTCGGTTGTAATTTTTAAGAAAATATTTCTCTGGTGGTGTTTATCCCTCAGGCAAAAAAATATATTTTTTGTATGGTGTGTGGTTTATCCATTCTTGTGTTGACATTGCAAGGGTTTGTTTAAAAATATAAAAATCATGACAAGTGTTGATATTTTGCTTTTACCATTAACTACATTTAAGAATATATTAAAGTAAATTTTAATTTTTAAGTTTTTTGAGATTTAAATAAAGTTTTTGTTCATGATTTTGAGCAGTTGTTTTAAAATTAATAATTGTTTTTGTTTTAGTTCTACAGTGGAGGTGTTTACATGTTAGCGTTATCTCCCGATTCCGATATCGCAGGTAAAACATTCGATTCATTTGGAAACAAACTGAGGGTAAACTACCACGAAGATTCTATCAGTGGAGCTCATCGGGGGATGAAAGCAGAATTTTATTCCACTTTATCTCAAGGTACAGTGTCAATGCTATCATTACCATTCTAATTAAAAGAAAACTTGTAAAGTTATTGTAAACTAGAAATACCGCATACTCCTGTAAAACAACCCAGTACCTCATTATGCCTCGTTGTGTGTGTGTGTGTGTGTGTGTGTGTGTGTGTGTGTGTGTGTGTGTGTGTGTGTGTGTGTGTGTGTCTGTATTTACTCAATTGTAGCATCATGGACATGCACACAACCACACTGTGGCATCGTGATCCAATTGTGGCATCTTACACACGATGCTACAATTTTTATCGATAATTTTGAGGTTAAAATGTCAAAATAAGTCAAACTAACTCAAGTTGCCACTTTTGAGTTTCCATCATGTGTGTAAGAAACACCGAAATTCGCTGGATTGTGGCATTTTGCCGGCTTATCGTTCACTAGCGATCCTAGCGGAGCAGCGTATAACTAGTGGCAAGGTCGTGCGGTGTTGCCGCTACGTTATTTCATGTTCGCGGTGTCAGTTGCTGGTTGGTTTTTACTGTTAGAAGACTCTGCTTATATTGTTTTTTTGTCATATTACTTTACTTTATCACCCTAATTATGTATGTCAGGCTACACAACAGTAAACTGAAAGATTTGTTTTAATAGAACGATATTATTGCAATTAATTGGGGCATAATTATTTACTATCTTTGTTTGCAGGATTTTGCAAACATCACCTGTGTTTTACAAATACAATTATTATACTTTATTCGTTTTTATTTTACAAATAAATTTTGTTTTTATTGGCTAACTCAAACTTGTCTACTTAAAATTCATTTTTTAATCAATTTTGTTCTCTACTCCCTAAGCATCAAAGGCCAAGTTATAGTTGAGGCATGAATTATTAGAAGTTATTTATCTAAGTACGCTGTTGATCAAAATCTTGATTTTTCAGTGGAGCATGAGTTATTTATGACAAAAGCTGCCATCCGAAGAATAAAGTCCTAACAGTAACAAATAAATAAATTATTACTCGGAGCGCTCTGACTGAAACCTTTAATTCGCTTCAGCGCACCTAAGGTTGAAATGAGGGTGGTTTATTGTATAACTGGAGGTAACACTGATGAACAAACCTGCGAGCCGTTCTTTCCAAATTTTGGTGAAGCAAAGAACTATACTCGCTGAAATCGGACGAGTCGACAAAGTGAATCAAACAAGTACCTATCCATGATTTTAAACACAATATACTTGTATTTGTTTATTTCCTCATAATATATTATGTTTCACGGAAAGATTAGATACATAAATCAAACGAAAATATGAATTTATTTCAACTCTTATTACTTTTATTCCAATGATTTTCATGAGTAGATTCACTTATTGGAATAAAACAACCAATCAGGATGGTTCAAAGAACGGATACATTTACCTCACCAAGTGTACCAACCTGACAAAATCACCGGCTCGCGTTTTTGACCAAAATCGTTAAGCAGTGTTACCTCCAGTTATACAATAAACCTCCCTGGTTGAAATTAATAAGTTACGCCACTGAATCACTCTGCACATAGAGTACATATCATCGTCGTCATTAAAATAAACTAGTCTTTATATATAAATATTATAATATATAAAACTAGACGGGTTCACTCACTCACTGACATAAACTATGCGGCACTTCCCGTAATATAACCTCCCTCAACATCATACTTGAGTTAAAGCTCTTGACGAGAAACTGACAGAAATTTTGCTAAGGGTTAACGTTTTTGAGTTTTTAAGGCATTTATGGGGCGGGGAAAATTCCACGTTTTCAATTTTTCCACTTTGAGCGCGTTTTGTACGGAAACGGTAAGAGATGGCAAAAAATGTTAAATACAAAAGTTGTATAAAATTTAATTTCCAACTAACGATATTTCGTCAGATTTAAGATCCGATCATCTGTTTAGCCGCAATTTATCGTAGAAGGAGGGATTTTGAGCATTTTGGCTCATTTAAATGTGTACAGTTTTGGAAAGCTGTTTAAATGAAAGAACACTACCTTTGGCTAATACCACATGTTTGTATCAGCTGATTTAAATAAACAATAGCTGATTTATTTAGTAGTGTAGGCGATACTAATTTGCTCACATGAGGTGTATATAAATCAGCTGTTACAAAATATGGTAAGCACATTACACAGGAGGTTCAGTATCGCGAATATCGTTTGTTGCGAGAATGGAAAATGTAATCAAACCGATTCTACCGGGTCTATGGAATGAATTTAGCCCAATAGCCCATTGGATATGTTGTCAGATGATTCAAGATCACTGGTCACGGGTTTGAATCATACTTTTGATGCTTACTTTTTGAGGTCTGCAATTTATGTTTATTTGACTTTATTTTGTTTTTACAAATTCATTTATTTGTAATTATGTTGCTCAACGATCAGCTACCGTACAGCGCTCTGTGGAGTTAGGTCAGGTTAGGTTACTATCATTTTGTCGTGAACTGAAGTCTAATTTGTTGTTATCTTTTACACGTAAATCCATTTGTAGAACTCCAATTTAACATTGTAACCACAACTTTTTATTTATATCCGATTGACTATGATTGAGTGAGTACTTTTCTTTGCTTTTATACACCTCGAAACAACCATCGTAGTCGGGAGTTCATTCGATAAAACGAACAAGCAGCTGGTTGATAAAATGTTTCGATACCGAAACGATACGGGAGCGCCTGTGTAGGTGCTCACCAAAGGTCATTGTTTTGTAGTTTTTCTTTGGTTAATGAACTACGAGTTTGATTTAAACTTGAGTTGACTGAGGAATGCAAGTGAGCGAAGCGAACTCCGAAAGGGGGTTTGGGGGCGAAGCCTCCAACGGCGATAAGCCTAGTTATATATAATTCTGTAAGCGAAATATTTTACGTCAAAATTGTGGGAGTTTGGAAAATCGAAGGATGATAGGAGACGGTTCAAATTAAAGGTCTTGATCCTAGGGACTCGGGAAAAACAGCTGTATTTCTAAACATTTAGGAGCAAACGATAAATAACGTAAAACACCCTCCATAAGAAAATTATGGGAATTTAAATCGTCTGCTTTGTTTACAATAACACATGTGATTGAGTGTCTACTTTGTTTACAATCTGACATGTGTTCCTACTTGGAGCAAGGTTAGGGGCTATCGCCCCTTCAAGCCACTAGTTTTAATCTATATAAAACAAATATTTCATCAGACATTTGTTCCGCTAAAGATATATAATTTCTACATTCAATAATCTATATTATTAAAAGAATATCTTGACTTTTGTTAGGCGATTTTCAACCCTTAAAAATATTATATCATATACATATTTCGTATTAATCGAAAGCTCTTACTCTCTAGATGTGTCTTGTAGGGTTTCCATACACTCTTGACCACGGGCTTCGCCCCACGAGCTTTCATAGTTCGTTTTTATCCCATAAGATTAACATGAGGAATATTTTGATTTGAATTGCAGCTGTTAGTACATTATGGACAGGTTATTAGAAAACCCGATTATACAAGTAAGGAATTAATTTATCTATATAAATTAAATAAGTTATTTTTCTACATCGTTTTGAGCAGTGAAATGTTGTATGCTAGGGAAATATTTAATTTGTTTTAAACATTTGTTTATCCGTCTGTCAGTTTATAAGCCAGATTTTTTCTGCGCTTCACAAAAAAAATTACTCATTGAAATTAAATAATTTGCCTGTTTTCGTGTAGAGGAGGAATCTCTTTTGGCTGTTTTAAATCATGGTAAGTAATTAGGGTTACGTCCCTTTGACCGGCACTGCTACAAAGTCGATCCTAGGGGTACAGGTTACTTAATATTTCACTACAGCTTGCACCGTATTTGTTATAATCAGCATTTAGTCAGCTAATTATATTTTATCACGGAATGAAGAAAACAAGAATGGATATTTTACTACTCTAAATAGGTATACTAAATCATTTAAAATAACGGCATGGTAATAAATCATTGGCTATACAGAACACGTAAGCTTTACATGGTATTTATTAAAGCTCAGTTTGTCTAAGTAGCCACTGTGATTATAATATCGAATATTTTATGTTTTTAAGTCCACTTTCAATAAGTTTAACAAACTACAGGAGTTATTGAGCACATAATTGGAAGAAGACGGGTTCATATCAAAAAAGATTGGGCTAATTCCCGTTCCAATGAGGCTAGGCCCTAACACCCTTCAACATTTCCATGTTAATTATGTACTTACTAGACCGATTGAGCGTATATTTTGTAGAAAGACAGCAGGCAATGCAGTTTAGTCAGAAACAGGCCTATAATTTCATCCAGTATGCCCTTTGGGACTTATCTGCTCTGTCATCTTTTAAAATTGTAATTAATTCATCACTAATGTAAGTAGTTAACTAAACCGATTGAACATATATTTGTTAGGAGAATAGTTAATATATCAGAATAAAACCTTTGCCTACTCCTGCTCCAAAATATATTTACCAAATGTTAAAACTATCAAATTTATGGGTTAATAAATGTGTTTTAATTAGATCTCATCCATAGAAAAATATAGTATTGTATAGAAATATATTAAAAAAACTAACATTGGAGTTATGGTTAAGATTTGTAAATAAAAATAAAAGAATCATACCAGCTGTTCAAAATCAACCATTCAATTGTAAAAATAACAATCACTTGGTAAAGTATCATGTGGTTTTTGTGAGAATAGAGATCAGAACCAATGAGTACATAACTTTAAATATACATGATTAGGTTATTTATAAATTGTGAGCACTATTCAAACTGAAGATTTAATATAAAACGGACATGCCCAAAATGAAAAGAAACGAGCAATACGCAATAAGCAAAGCAAATACGCACGCCTTGGAGAGGAATCGTGAATATAAGTACTCTAGGCATTTTTAACAAACTGACAGGCTTTTCGAACAAACCTGGGTCCTCCAGGTGCTTTAACAAATGGAACTGACATCTAAAACATAACACTGTACTGTGATCGCGAGCGAAGCCGCGACGGGCTACTAGTTTATTAAACAATAGTTTTCAAGGCTACAAAATGTGAACTTCTCTATCCATCAGTTATTTTCATTTAAAATTAAGATTATCAAAGAACTAGGCACATGAACAGGTGTATGCTGTGCTGTATTCTATCGTTAACATAATGAACAACTCCAAAGATGCAATATTTCTTACGCTATTAAGTAGTCAATTAACATGAATGTCCGTAAGAATAACTTTTAAAATTTGACAATCGATAGGGTGAAGCACTATGGAAATTTCTTGAAATCATTAGTGCTCATGTATATTGAGTAAAGTACATGTGTGCTACAGTTCAGTCATCAAGACCCACCGTTTTAGGCTCTGCTTTGACTGACAGCCACTGGTAGGAGATAATTATTGATTAGATTCTCACGTTCTCTTTAGTTTAGTTAATGTTATTTTTATTTCACTTTCGAGTTTTATTTGGCTTTCATTTCATGTTAGCTATTTTATTATTGACTAGTGGTAACTGGCGTACGCTGCTGTATTTCTTATGAGATTTACAAAAAATGCTTGTTGTATTATATTTTTTATTAAATTTTTAATAAACTTTCCAGGAACCATCCCGACCCAAAGCTACATTAATAATGAAAATGTCATTAAATTCAGTTGAGTGGCTTAATAGTCCATAGGGAACATAGATTCAATTTTATATATTAAGATAGCATGGACATAACAGTATGTGGATTGGGCAATAAACAATTCAAGGACACGAACATAGTCGCGTCTAAACTAAATAAATTGAATCAGGAAACTAACACATACTTAATTTCTAACTCGTTTTACAGTTCCTAATTTTCATTTACTAGTAAGTGATTGAAAATGTCTGCAATAACTCCTGAAATAACATGACCTCACCATCACCAACAATGAATTAATTACAATGAATTAGTTTTAGAATGAGTCAGTGTGTATGTTTCAGTTCTATCTCCGTCCCAAGTTTCAGCTCAATTGGCTCAGCAATACTTAATTTGATAATTTCCAAAGCTAGTGTGGCGGAGCCCAAAAGGGCACTTAGGTCATGAGCGGATTTGTGTGAGTATGATTATTCTAACACCAATCTCCCTCCAGAATTGCAACCCAATTGGTTCAGTAGTTCCTAATTTGAGAACTTTTAAACCAGTGGGACGGAGCCCTAAAGAGTACTTAAATTGTGAGTAATTATATGTCATTCATAACTGTCTACTTACCTCCCTCCCAATATGTCATCTCAATGGCCTCAGTAATAACTAATCTTCAAAGGCAATGGGAGAAGTCCTAAGAGATTTTTTTTAGATATTTTGAAGGTTTATGTCACTAATAATAGCAACTACTAATCAACTAACAAATTTTAGCTTAAACAGTTGAGTAAACATTAATATCCATAAGTTTAGCTTGGGGACCATGCTCATCCCATGATCACCCGTGAGGCAGAGCGCCCTAAAGGCGAGAACAAAATCAAAATCCCGTAGTTATCCTGTTTCGTACTGTTTTTAGCGAATTTCCCCTATAGGGAAGAAGCTATTACCGTAGGTCTCATGGTAAGACTTAAGCCCGAGACCATGATAACTTTTTATTTTGAGGTCCCCAGATGCCAAAAACACTATTCGTTCAAATTTATATATATATATATATATATATATATGTGTGTGTGTGTGTGTGTGTGTGTGTCCGTTACCGCGATAACTTGAGTAAAAAACGTCTGATTTCGATGAAATTTGGCTCAAATGTGTAAAGTGACATTCATGACTTTAAGTTCGAAAACCAGAAATATCGGACCACGGGAAGGGGGGTTTATGGGGATTTTAAATTTTCCAAAAATCAGTTTTTTGCATTTTTCACCCTAAAATGTTTAAAAAACTAAATTTTGGTTTTGACCATGTTATAGAGCTTAAAAAAACAAATAATATGGAACTTTGAATTATTAACCTAGGTTAAGTGGTTGCGGAGAAAATCAAAAAAACACCTGCTCATAAAATATCCCATGTTAATTTTATGGGAAAAAGGTTTTTGGCTTTTCCTCAGTTCATTTCTATGTAAACTTCACATTTGCTTTTACCAATCAGTTTACCTCTACAAAACAATCATTTTGGTGTTTAAATTGTGATTCTACGTCCAACCGTTGCCGTGATATTCAAAGTGCTAAACACAGTATGTTGTCCAATTTTATCCTTATGGAGAATATTTAAAATTTGATATCTCGATTATTTATGAACGTATATTGATGAAAATTGGTAGGTGGCTTCACCTAGTACTGGTATATTGATGTTTCCACAAAAAATTGATTTTTTGTTGATTATCCTCTTAGCAGCAAACCTGCATTCTCATCCCTAATGTTATTCTTATGGAGAATATGGAAAGCTTTATATCTCCCTTAATTATGAACATAAATCATTAAAACTTGGTATATAGCTTCACCTGGTTGAGTTATATTGATAATTGCAAAAATCCCGCATTTTTATCTTCCTCGTTGCAGCAAACCTGCGTTCTCAGCCCTAATGTTATTCTTATAGAGAATAAATAAAATGATATATATCACTTATTTATTTAAGTATTTTTATGAAACTTGGTAAGTGGCTTTATGTGGTAGTAAGAAATATATTCATTCATAGGAAATTTGCTGAGTACGCAGGTTTGCTGCGACAGGGGTATTTTTATTGACATCCGTTTACATATCCAATTTAATTGATTTCTATTATACAGTTAGAATAACATGGGGAGTTTAACAATGCCTGGGGTTAGATCCCCTAAGGTTAGATCGGGACACATTTTATCAGGCCTGATCAAGACAGTCGATCAAGTTTGATTAAACTTACTTGTTTAGCTTGCTTGATCAGAGTTTCCAAAGTTAATCAAGTCTGTTTTAATTTGATATTTTTTAATAATGTTTGATCAAGTATGAGGAAATTTTTTTTCCAAATCCGTACCATTCGGTGTTAACACATTTTGCACCTTTGTTTATTGACATGAGAATTATAAACTTGTTTTGGTATCTCAAAGCGATCAGATAACCAATCAACAAACTAGTTTTACTATATACTTACAATTATTGAGTTATATTCCAATTTTACGCTCATTACTCATGATTGAAAATATTTTAGCATTTAAATGCACCTTAAGCATATCAAGATATCCATATCATATAAATGGATGTCGTAGCAAACCCCCGTCGTACCAAACCTGGAAACTCAGCGAATTACAAATGCATATATATATATGTGTCTTAATACTACATAAAGTCACATAAAAAGTTTCATCAATATGCATTCATAAATAAGCGATTTATAACATTTATACGCAAGTTTGCTGAAACAAGGAACACAAACAAGGGGTTTTTATACAAATATTTATATAGCTCAACTAGGTAAAGTCACACAGCAAGTTTTATTAATTTATGTTAATAATTAAGGGAGAGAAAATTTGACTTATTTTCCATAACAATAACATGGGGGCTGAGTACGCAGGTTTGCTGCTACGAGAACTATCGGCAACAAAACTGCTTTTGTGAAAAATTATCAAAATAGCAATTTGTTTTTTTTTTAAGCTGAATTAAATAGTCAAAACTAAAATGTTATGTATAAAAAACTAAAAAAAAACATTTATGGGGTACAAACCCCCTCCCTCCCCAAATACCCCTTTGGATGGAGCGATCTTTCTGGTTTTCAAACTTAAAGTCATAAATATTGCTTTAAATGTTCGTATCAAATTTCGTAAAAATCGGACAATTTTTTTAGAATTATCGTACCCACGTACACACATAAATATATTTTTAAACAAACAATTTTGTTGATATCTGGGAACCTCAAAACGAAAAGTTATCATGGTCCCGGGCCTAGGTCTTACCATGCCGACTTCGGTAGTAACTTCTTTCCTATAGGGGAAATTCGCTAAAATAAATACCGAATACTAATAACAATATAAAAGTTCTACAATGATTTTAATTATTAAATAATATAATATATATCATACTATATTAACTAGTTTTAGGGCCTACTGTTCAATTTACGTAAAAATGGGTTTCTATTTTAAATCAGAGATAATTTAACATACAGTGATTTCAACAATATATTATGATATACAACATGCAGCCCAATTATCAAAAAGCATCAATAGAGCATTAAAAACGAACATCTGAGCCAACAAAGATCACGGAGTGGAGGCAAGTTACCCAGTCACCAAGCTGGCCGCCGCGCCGCGCGCCGCCGCACCGGCACGAACTGGCAACAGCGCTGGGGTGACGTGGTGGGGAGTACACACCAAAGTTGGAGTTTGCACGATTGTGGCACGTTGCTACAATTGTTTTCTAGTGTGTAAGGGCTAAAATCGGTGTGTATCGGGAAAGTGAGTTGTGGAACATACTGTCCACAGTATTGTCGATAACGCAGTATCTTTCGTCTTAAAGATGCTACAATTGGGTGTTTTCCACAATTGAGCGAATACATGTATGTGTGTGTGTGTGTGTGTGTGTGTGTGTAGGTGGTAAACAAGTATTTATTTAAGTAGCTTACATGGAATCTAGGGAGAGAGAGAAAATTACTACTCCGACCATCAGCAATGGTAGCCTCGATCAAAATATTATAGTAGGTCTACATATCGACCTAGGCCCGGGACCATGATAACTTTTCGTTTTGAGGTCCCCAGATGCCAAAAACACAATCCGTTCAAAACTATGTGTGTGTGTGTGTGTGTGTGTGTGTGGTGTGTGTGTGTGTGTGTGTGTGTGTGTGTGTGTGTGTGTGTGTGTGTGTGTGTGTGTGTGTGTGTGTGTGTGTGTGTGTGTGTGTGTGTGTGTGTGTGTGTGTGTGTGTGTGTGTGTGTGTGTGTGTGTGTGTGTGTGTGTGTGTGTGTGTGTGTGTGTGTGTGTGTGTGTGTGTGTGTGTGTGTGTGTGTGTGTGTGTGTGTGTGTGTGTGTGTGTGTGTGTGTGTGTGTGTGTGTGTGTGTGTGTGTGTGTGTGTGTGTGTGTGTGTGTGTGTGTGTGTGTGTGTGTGTGTGTGTGTGTGTGTGTGTGTGTGTGTGTGTGTGTGTGTGTGTGTGTGTGTGTGTGTGTGTGTGTGTGTGTGTGTGTGTGTGTGTGTGTGTGTGTGTGTGTGTGTGTGTGTGTGTGTATGTCCGTGGGTGCGATAACTCATAAAAATGGTCCGATTTTGATTAAGTTTGGTACAAACATGTAAAGCAACATTTATGACTTTAAGTTTGAAAACCAGCCATATCGCTCCATCCTAACGAGTATTTTGGGGGGGGGGTTTGTACCTCAAAAATGTTTTTTTTTAGTTTTTTTATATATAATATTTGAGTAATTTTACTTTGCACAAATGAATTCAACTTAAAAAGACAACCAATTTGGTGCTCTACGTCAATTAGTTACAGAGATATTGAAATTGCTAAACACAGTACGTTGTCCAATGTTATTCTTATGGAGGGTAAGAAAAAGTTTATATCTCGGTTATTTATCAACTTATCCTGACAAAACTTGGTATATTGCTTCGTATCGTTGTGGTCTATTGATATTTGCACAGAAAACTATTTTTTGTTGATAGTTTTTGTAGCAGCAAACCTGCGTACTCAGTAGGGTGGGTCGAAAAATATGATTTTTGCATTTTTTATTTCCATTAGCACTGGAAAGTTGTAGTATGACCTCCTAAATATGGAAAAAATAAAATTCTAAGTTGACATCTTCTGTTCGCGCATTAATCCTAAAGCTTAGACTAAAAGTTAAAAAGCTGGACTTTTTAAAAGTACAGTAAAACCTCGATCAACCGTCACTCTTTAAACTGTCACTCTCTGTTATCCGTCGTCCGTCTATGAGAATATTACTATTTATTAGGCTCAGGATTTGCGCCTTACAGCTTAGTCTGTATGAGCTATTATATTATTTAAAACAACATAAATATGTATTTAGTGGGAAGTATTATCCTTTTGTACACAGTTTATTTTCATTTCTCTGCCAAACATATTAAAATTTATTTACTAAACACGTTTATAATATGATCCGTCTATTATCCGTCTATTCAGTTATCCGTCATAGTCCCGGTCCCAAAGGTGACGGTTAAAAGAGGTTCCACTGTATATAACAAAATTTTAAAACATTATTTATGGACTACTACAGATGTAAAATGGCAAAATGTAGTTCATATTAAGATAAAAGTAATGTTAAATATTTTTAAGAGCTATTTTTTTCTATTTATTTAACCCCAAATTTGGTCAGAATCGTTCAAAATAAGACTTTTATGTGAAATTATTTGCTAACTATACACTTTATATTACGCATATTCTTACATATGTAAAAGGTGTAGTTATAACGAGAGTGTAATAGAAGTATTATCAAACGTATTTTCTTTTCCGTCTATTTAAAGCCGTGAATGAAACGAGATTCAAACGCAAAGTGCCAACATCCGAGTGCCAAAGTGCCAAGTGCAAAAGTGCCAAGTTTACGCCACGGCCCGGCCGGCTTTGATCCACAGACTAGTTTTACCGCTGAAATAGACTGTAAATTTACTGTAAAGCCTCTATACCTACATTAAGTCATGAACAAAAAGAAAGATTTCTATAATTGATATAGAGTTCATGCACGATCAGAAAAATAAATCTTTTGGAGTTAAACTCGTTTTGCAAACATCAGCCATGTAGAATGACTCAGAGGACTTGGATTTTTCACAGCAAGATTAGAAGCATAACCTCTTATCTTGACCGCTCGGTAAATATTGGGTAAGTACTCTGTTGGTCTTTGCTTGGATAAAGTTTTGTCACATTGATGTCATAAGGACAAATAGTTTTTAGCAACTGGGAGATTTTTTCAGTGTAAAAACTGCTTACTAATGTTTCCTTAGTAAGATGTAGGACCTGTAGTCTCACAATTTACACACTGAAACAAATGTTTGAGCGGGTTTTCATTGAAATGCAATAAGCAAATGAACCCATGCAAAGAACGACCAATCTTTATCTCAATATTATGAATAACGCCGTTTTTCCATCCAGGATTCGTCACTGTTCTATCACAACCAAAATAGCAACAATCTGTGCTAAGTCATGGTTTTCATCGTTTAAATAGCACAAAATGCTTTTAGCAATTACATTTTCAGTTCCACCCTCCGGTGTCAAATGACCATATATTGACCAACGGGTTCATTAACCAACCTGACACAATATTCTTTCTTCAATCTCCTATACATTTTATTACCATTTTTGTCGTGATGGTAGTTGTTGTATTTTCGACCATCAAAATATATACCTTATACATTTGAATTTGTGTTTATTGTCCATATGTAGACACAAACTTTATGTTTTTCTCTGCTAATCTTACTCTTGCAATAGAAATGAATACCTAATTTACGTCGCCTAGACTTGTAAAACACAGGAAGCAGTCGCGGCTGTGGCTCTGTCCGATAGCCCTTACCTATCACTTATTGCAGTAGCGGGAAGTTTAATACGCATCCGAGATGTTGATGGTAAATCGTAACTACTTATAGCATTGGTCTCGATTCTGTTTTCTTATGATGCATTTATTTGAATGTATTTTTCACTAGCTGTCACATCAGGTAGAACAACCTCTTGTTTTTTACACATTTATTTTCTTTCATCTCTTTTCATAATCCTTTTAGTTTCCATTTGATCTAAACTGCCGATACATTTTAACTGTCGAGTTCACTGATCGTGCATGAATTCTCTCTCAATTATATGAATCTTTCGATCTTTTCACAGGTACACTCCATATTTACAATACCTTACAATCACATGCGCTTCACTTTTTACCACATATGCACGTAAAGTTCATTACACATTTGCAAAAAACCTCATCAAAAGTTTTGATTTTGCTTCAATCTGACAAAGGTTTTGTCTTGAAGTTAGTTTTCTCTTTATAAAAAAATTTACTAAATTATTTTCTCAAAGTGTAATATGGTACTTGTCATGACAATGCTTTAATCATTTAGCGGTAAAACAAGTCGCAGTATCAATTGCTGACGCGCCAATGCGCCGGCCGGGCCATGGCGTCAACTTGGCACTTGGCGTTCGAATCTCAGGCTTCATTTATTGCATTAACTAGACGGAAAATAATAGTTATAACAAACAAAGTTTGATAACACTTCTATTACACTCTCGTTATAACTACAACTTTTACATTTGTAACAACATGCGTAATATATAGTGTATAGTTAGCAAATAATTTCACATTTTGGACGAATTTGGCCAAATTTAGGGTTAAATAAATAACAAAAAATATCTCTTAAAAATATGTAACATTACTTTAATCATATTATGAATTAAATGTTGCCATTTTAAAACCGAAGTAGTCCATAAATAATGTTTTTCAACTTTTTTATATATTTTTAAAAACTTTCACTTTTTCACTTTTTGTCTAAACTTTAGGCTTAATGCCCGAACAGAAGATGTCAACTTAGAATTTTATTTTTATTTTTCCCATATTTAGGAGGTCATACTAAAACTTTCCAGCGCTAATGGAAAAAATGCAAAAATCGTATTTTTCGATCCACCCTAGTACTCAGCCCCCATGTTATTCTTATGGAGAATAAGTAAAAGGTTATTTCCGTTAATTATGAACATAAATTATTAAAACTTGGTATGTGGCTTTACCTAGTTGAGTTATATTGATATTTGTATTAATACCCATTGTTCCTTGTTTCAGCAAACCTGCATACTCAGCCGCCATGTTATTCTTATGGAAAATAATGAAAATGTCATAAATTGTTTATTTATGAATGTATATTGATAAAACTTGGTATGTGGCTTTATGTGGTATTAAGATACATATATATGCATAGGAAATCCGCTGAGTATGCAGGTTTACAGCTAAGGGGGAATTTATTTATTAATACAGTCAACTCCCGATTATCTGGGGTAATGACTGGTTTGAGGGTCACGGATAACCCAAAACCACAATTAAAACAAAGGAATTTAATAAATTGAAGATTACGAATGTAATAAAGGTTTATACAAATTTGTCTTATCACAATGCTGTGTTTTAATATAATTTAAGATATATTTATGTAAATTAAATACTTTTGAAAATGTGATGAAATCTACGAAAAGTCAAGGTAATAATAGTTAATACTAGCGATGACTGATAGGTCAAAGTTAAACTCGTTTGCATTTCCGAACACCAATACACGGGGACACAGAACTACACCAAATAGTATGCTAATTAATTCTGCACTGATCGGAAAAATGTGTGAGGGTGAAAAACGCTGGAAGGGTGATTGTTTTGATCGGTTTATACTTTTAGACGTCATCTTCCGTCCATCCGTTTGTCCGTCAGTCCATCCGTCTCTACCCATTGCAGGTGGCCCGGAGCAGTGACAAGGTTATCGCTCCTCAGCACGCGACGGCTCATTAGCGAGATGACAGACTCTCAGATTATGTTGTACTTACGAAATTGTTTGTATAGTATTTATTCTGATAAATACAGTAAATTATATACGATCTGCAGATAATTTAGCCAAATAAATTTTTATTATTGCTCTATTTATGTTTAGAAGAGGATAAATAACAATAATAAAAATAAGCCTTTCATGACCCCGGATAATCGGGAGTTGACTGTACACAAAAACCCAAGTAACTAAAACTGAAACAACAAAAATCCAAATTTATTTCCTAAATACGTTTGTTATAAAATGAGTTTGTATTTTTTTACTTTCATATTTTTGTTAAAGGGATACAACAAGTTTGACCCACACACAAGTTAGTTATGAACTGCAAAACAAGGGTTTCAAAGAAGTGCTACATGTAACAAGGGAGTTTCGGTATATTTAGAAACTTTAGTAAAGATTCTAAAACTGAATATATTTGATTTGGTGTGACATATCAAAATTTGTATTTATTGTTAATTTATAATTACAATCAAATTTTATAAAGTAAATTACAATCCAATTCAAATCCTCAATTAATTCTAATTGTTTCAGAACTAACTTCATATTGATGATTAAATAAATAAATTCCATATAAATTAAGGTTAAGGGTTCGAAATCCACTATAAGCTGAAACATTCTGCAAACAGTCAATACCTTGGAGCTCTTGCTCTTGCTAGACACACAATAATCATCAATTCAGAGTAATTAACAATCACTGTTCAAATTCAAATAAAGCTTTATTCAAGAAATGTGTTTAATTATGCAAATGTTAAAAGGTGTCAATATATTAATTTTAATTTTACCCTTTTAAAATATATTCAAGTTGTTAGTTCCCCATAACAGACACTTTTTTTAACACTTTCTTACTATATGAGACACTATTCCCAAGCTCTTGAAATTAATACAATAGATTTTTTATAAAAAGTTGTTTAAATGTTTCTTGAAAATTTAATTTTTGGGAATTGATAGCAAGTCGCTTGGTATTTGTCTAATAAATTTTATACCAGCTATGCTTACGTTTTTTTTTACAATTAAATTCCAGTGAGTGTTTAGGAATTGCCAATTGGTTTTTATTGTGTGTATTGTAATGATGATTTGAACCAATTGTTGGTTCAACAATGGTAACCTGTCATCATTTAACCTTACCAACATAACTGTTGGGATATATATATATATATATATATATATATATATATATATATATATATATATATATATATATATATATATATATATATATATGTATCTTCTTATATACATGTATATATATACAGTACATGGTTAAAATTCCTAATTCAGAAAAATATTTCTTTGTCGATTGGCAGCTATCTAGATTCATCCTTATTGTTTTTTTTAAATTTGAGAACATAACTGTTGGGAATATATATATATATATATATATATATATATATATATATATATGTGTATATGTATCTTCTTATATACATGTATATATATACAGTACATGGTTAAAATTCCTAATTCAGAAAAATATTTCTTTGTCGATTGGCAGCTATCTAGATTCATCCTTATTGTTTTTTTTTTTAATTTGAGAATGCTAGTTAAGTTTAAATCACATTTGACATTGACTGTCCAGCCTGTGGGGGCCAGTTGGAGGACAGCGGGATGGTGAGTTTCGACGCGGCGGCTCACAACTACTCATTCTACTACTGCGAGTGGACGCACGCCCGGGACCCCGCGGACACAGCTTCCGCCTCCACTTTCACCGTGACCATCAGCGGCGTGCTTAACTCCGGACACTCGCCCGACACCACGCTGCCCTCCTACAGCAGTGCCAATGATCAAATCACCGTCGTCACTCAGAGTCAGTCTTAGCCAATAGACAATATTGCATATTCATGGAGGCGTCAAAGAGTTATGAGCTAATCAAAAAAGTTCAGGAATGATACAACTGTTCAGGAATTCGGTTTCTTTGTAGTAGGGTCATTCTTGGAGCCATAGAGTCAGTTTGTTCTTAAAGTGTTGAAAAGGTTGGTTTTCAGTAACTCGGTAGTACAGTACTCCTTTGTACGAGGGCTTCTTTCCATAAAGGCTTAAATGGTGAAGTGGCAAGGTGAAATTTGAAGCATATCTTGTATTGTCCTGGTGGCTGTTTCGTGGAGACTGCATGTGGGATTGTATCAAGGATGTACAGTGAGACCCCTGTTAGGATTTTAAGCTGCTTGAAGGATCCTCTGCAGCTCTTTTGGTAGTTTTGTCCTGCTAGGCATCTAATTGCTCTTTTTTGAATGGTAATTGCTCTTTGAATGGTATTAGAGCCCGTTCCAAATTGGTGTTTGTTGCCCCTCCCCATTACACTATTCCATCTCAGATGGGATTCAAAAAGTGTGAAATAAAAGACTTTGGCTGCGACCAGGTTGCTTACTTGTTTTATTTTGGGAATAACATAAGTTCCAAATGAGAGCTTCTTGCACAGCTGGTCTATGTGCGGTTTCCACGACAGTTTTGAATCAATTGTGATACATGGGTGTCCCAGACTAGGCAAGAGTCATTTAAACAACTTGTGATATGTGATAGGAAAGAGGAAACATTATCCAAAACAACTTGGGCTATAGATCTGTTCCGGATTTGTATTAGACCTTCCTCATCCATTTATATATGGCGTGGAATGAAAGATGCGTACGAGTTTGATTAATATTAAATTTTCAGAAATTGAGATTGCTGCTTGCATATGTAATTTTGGAGTTTCTTCAGACTCTTTGCTGCTTGCACAGTTATTTTTTAAGATTTATTGCATAGATATGCATTAGAATTGTTTTTATTATTTTATCAAGTTGCACAACAGCATTGTTTAGTTTAGTGCACCTTTGGTAGTGTGGTAGGCACCCAAGTTGGTACAGCATTGTACCAAACGTTTCAACTTGTATTTTATTTTTATCAAGAAATTTCAAAGTGTTATGTTATCTATAATCCAATTTCAGACTCATGCACTTTTGTCTTTCAGACTACGTGACTTTTCCATTGTTTAAATATATTTTGGTAAACTTGAACTTCCATCTCATTTGAGACTGAGCACCCACCCTGTAAACTTGTGTAATAGTATTGTCTCATTTGAGCTTTTTATTTTTGTATTGACTTATGCGTTTGAGTGTTGTGTTTCTTCCTTCTGACTGCTTTTACTGTTCTCTGTTTTAGCTTTTCTGTGATTATTTTATTATTGTGATTATTTATTTAGCTTTGCCTGTATTGTGCATTTTGTTTTGAGCTAGGTATTTTTTCACATGAAACATTGTGAAACTTTTTTACCTGAAAAATAGTGAAACATTTTTTACTAATCAGAGATGGAAAATGTCCACAGTAATTTCTTAAATAACAGTAGTAATTTCTTTATTAATAACACTTGGATATAAATCAGGAGTAGTTTATTAACACTTCTACAAAATAAGACCAAACGTTTTACATGATCACAAAGTGCCATGATATAAAATAATACTAAGGTAAAATCTTAATCATTTTGAGTAAGGTAATGCCCTGATGTAATTATGACACAGCGCTAATATTGATTTCAACTCTTAATAATTTTGTAGAACAACTAGATTTATTTTTATAGTCATTAAATTTTAAATTTTCATGCTCTCACTAGTTTATTGTAACTTTCATTGTACAACTGTTCGGTTTTTTTAAATGCTATTCAAAATTAGTAGAGTAGCTAAGAAACAATTGATTTGTCCTCGTGTACTTTGCAATTTTATTTAACCACCGTTAATTAATTTACTAATATCAATGTTTATTCAATTCAGATTGGTTTAATGTTTTAATAATTTCAATATTTGTTTGTTATAAATCTTTTATAATAGAATATTTAGACAATGCAAATCTCCATAACACCACAAAACATTTCCCCATGTTTTCAATGGTTGGCAGAGTATAGTTAATGTGTGTTAGAACTTGTGGTGTCCCTATTTTGGCAAACCTATGATTTTGATGCAAATACTCTACTACTGCTGTATGTTACCCAGCCTCTCAAAATGAGTTTGTATGTGTTTTAAAGTATTTGACTAGAGGATTTTTGTTAACACATTCACTGCATTAATCGTGTGTATTCAGGATAATTGCATTTGTTTCCTTGTTAGGCAACCGCCAGAAAACGGCCACGTGAATGTGTTAAGGAAAATGCCACCAAACTAAAAGTTGGTAAAACTCATAAGTTAAAAATTATTCAGTCAAAACCACCCTCAAAATATTTTTTTTAGACCGCAACGTTTTTATAGTTTTATAGTAGGTGTGTACGAGTACTCGAAACTTTGAGTTTTCAGCCGAGTATTTTAATTCTCGAAGTTTTAAAAAATACTCGATAGTTCGAGCAAGTATTTTCCGCAAATTTCTGGACAATCACTAATGATTGTGACTGGCCAAAACGCGTAGTAACAGCCGCAAAAAGCGATCGCATCACGTGAAATCAGCCGAAAATGATTATCGCTTACGATTGCGACCGGCCAAAATGCGTAGTAACGGCCACAAAAGGCGATCGCATCATGTAAAATCTACCGAAAATGGTGATCGGACCACGTAATTTCGGCCCTAAATGACGACGGAAAACATAATATCGGCAAAAGTGGCGACCGGACGACTTAATATCGGCCGTAACTAACGATTCTGTCATCTGATATTGATTATAGGAGATTCATGGACCAGGTGTGACCAATTGACAACTGGACCGTGTTTTATCGGCCAGAAACGAATGTCAAAATGCATTTTGTTTGTCAACACGTAATCCAGTTTGATTGTACTGGCTAAAACTTTGTATTGCTTCTCATGTATAAGTTAGAAACCATGTTTAGATTATCAAATCTAGGGTGGTATTCAAATCCCATTACTCTATTTTAAACTTCCAACTGATGGCAAATACTCGCTCGAAAATACTCAGAACTCGAAAATAATTGGCACTACTCGACTCGATTAAAAAAAAACACTACTCGCTCACCCCTAATTTATAGTTAATTGTTCCATGACAAATTTTTGTGTTTTCCTCATTTTTATCCAGTATTATAGTTAAAATGAGTCTCCAGTTAAAATTAAGATGAGGATTAGTTATTTGATTTTTATTATTGAATGTTGATGTAATAATTCCCTCTGATGTACCTTTACTGCAATGTGAGGTATCTTCATAGCTACAGTTCCATGTGACGTAAAGTAACAGAAATAAGACTTAATTTCATAGGTTATAACTTTAGCTCATTTCTGTTACAGCTGGGGCCAATCTTTACTATGCGCTACAATTGAATGAAGAAATGAAATCACCTACTGTGGTGCGAAATCCTTACCTGAAGACTACAATCACGGTAACTATCTGTGGTGTCTGTAAGGTACTCAGTATTAGTGAAATGTGTATTTTAGTAGTGCTTTTTTTGTGCAAATAACAATAGACCACAACCAGATAAAGCCGTATACCAAGTTTCGTTAGTGTTCATAAATAACCGAGATAAAAATTTTTTCTTATTCTCTATAAGAATAGCATTGGACAACGTACTGTGTTTAGCACTTTCAATATCTCTGTAACCAATTGACGTAGAGAAATGATCAAAACACCAAATTGTGTATTTTTTAAAGCTAAATCCACTGGTGAGAACTAAAATTAGACTTTTTAAAATATTACATGTAAAAACTTTAAAAAAAAATTTTGGATTACAAAACCCCCCCAACTACCCCTTTGGATGGAGCGACCTGGCTGGTTTTCGAACTTAAAGTCATAAATGTTGCTTTACACGTTTGTACCAAATTTAATCAAAATCGGACCATTTTTACGAGAGTTATCGCACCCACGGACATATATATATATTGTGAGCAACATTTATGACTTTAAGTTCGAAAACCAGCCAGGTCGCTCCATCCAAAGGGGTAGTTGGGGGGGTTTTGTAATCCAAAATTATATATATATAAATATATATAAAATAATATATATAAATTATATATATATATATATGTATATATATATATACATATATATATATATATATACATACACACAAACACAGTTTAGAACGAATGGTGTTTTTGGGGTCTGGGACCTCAAAACGAAAAGTTATCATGGTCCCGGGCCTAGGTCTTACCATGCCAGGGTCCCCACCCAACCGTGAAAACCGTGAAACCTTGAATAAGCCGTGAATTTTGTATACTGTGAAAAAACCTGGAATAAGCCGTGAATTTCGATATCAAACCTTAAAAATATATCAAACTTGAAAAACAATGGAAAAATATCTTATCAGAAAATATCACATTTGTTTTCAGATAGGGAAATGTACAACAGAATTATTTAGTACGTTGTAAATATGGTGAATACCGCGTCGTCTGCCTACTTGCAGATTGCAGCTGTGCAGATGATTTAAGATTGGTTCTGGTTTCCACAGTGCAAAGGAACTCGGGCGACAGTTGTTAAGTTGCTGGTGTTTTTTCACTGTCAACTGACTGCTGACTGACACTTGTGTAAGGCCGTTTAAGTGTCTTCTTTACTGTATGTCATTTGCCTATTGTTTTGTGTTAGTCGGTGACAACAGTAGACAGCTACTGTATCTAGACTGTTAACACGTTCGCTGCGGCCCACCAATGGCGGGCGTGCGCCAAGCACGGCAGCGAACCAGATTGGCACAGACGAATTCAATTATTTTGGTCTGACGAATCACAAAACAGCGGTTCGGTGATGTGCTGCATTTCCACGAGACTGGACGTAGTTCGCTGAAACACCCACAGGTAGCAGCACTGCCTGGGTACTAGCCATTTCCCTTGTAATGTCAATTACAGGGAGAATATCCCAGAAATATGGGGCAAAAACTGGTTTTTTGTCCCGTATGAACAGGAATTTTACGGGGAAATTTACTACCAACCTACACCAAAATAAAGCTCGCATTCCTAGCTAAAACGCTGACATAAAATACCCGTCCTCACCACAGTGCTGCCAGCACGAGACCAAATGGAACTTGCATGTAGACAGAGCGCCTTGTGGCGCTCTCAGATCGTGGCGTTGTTCTGCCGAGCGCCATATGGCGCTCGCCGCAGCGAACGTGTTAACTATACAACTGTCGCGTCAGTAACTCGCCCATTCCGTTTACACGGTGCGTAGTCAGCGTTGCCACTTCGAGAGAAATTACCCTTGCCGGTGAAACAACAGCTTCTCATTACTGAAATCAACTCTTTATCATTAACAGATTAACTTGGTACCACTGCTGAACTCTGCTTGGACTCTGCTGTTTGTAGAGTCAAACATGTTACTTTCATCCTCATCGCTATCCAATCTAATGGGCAGTAATCCAACCTGGCCAGCAACCATATCTAGTTTAAGGCGGTCCCACACTTCTCGCGAACAGTTCCGAACATCGCGAGAAGTGTGGGAGCTGCACGAACTTTGGAATACATTTTGAATAAAAGGGTAAAAAGGGGTAATTTCACTAAAGCCTTTAAAAATATACAAATTTATATTGTACTCTGTTATATACTTATTTATACATTCATTGATGTTTATTTATGATTAAATTAGGCCTACTACATTTCTCTACTTTATCGACCCTTCCTATTCTCGTGACTCTGACGAATACTCACGAACTCCATGACAGAAATCAAGCTTGAGTAAGGATTCCATGTACAGTGATTGTCTCATGTTAAAAACGTGGAAGAGCCACGAGTGCGAGGACGACAAGAAGTCCGCTAAGTTGCAGTAATGTCTGCAAGTTTTAACGTCAACCAGACAATAACAAAAATAGAAAATGGGGATTATTGTCACCTGTCTCCGCCTACCAAATCCTAGCAGTTGATAGACTAAAAGATAGACTGCGTTAGCTGTTTTATAATTGACGTTTATGGCTGTAAACAAAATTGCATCAGCTATTAGTCATTAATATACTGTGATTTTTTAAGCAGTAAAATAAATTCTGAGAAAAATCCGTTATATCTCGCATGAAAAAATTGATACAAAAACTGGCTGGCGTATGCAACTTCTATTTTCATTCTTTATTCTAAACTTAAAATTAATTATACATCAGTGACATCTATAGGCAGCTCCTCAAAACTATCAAATTTCAAGCACATTTCCTATATTTCATTAGCACTCTACTCAAATACAGGAGTTTAGATTTTGAGGGTAATTTTGACGAGGATCGAGGTTAATTCGGGAAAAAGTGATTGGCAACACTGAGCGAAGTAGAAATCACCAGCAACCGATAACCGATAGACTGATGACATGACTCACGACGACAATAAAACAATAAGAAACTCTAAAATAGTTCTTATTTTTTAAAAGGTTCACTTGTGATGTATGGTATGGTTTTATGGTTCTGTGACATCGTAATTGGAATGTTGGAAAGTTTTAACTAGTATTTGACCGCTGTGCTGCGTCTGCATTGTTGTTTTGCGACTGTTATAGGTTGTGTTTTTTAATATTTCGACCGTGAAATTGACAATTTTTAGACCTTGAAAACCGTGAAATACCTGTGAATTTGATCATTAAGTTTGAGTTCTTCCCTATACGGGAAATTCGCTAAGATTTAAATGTCTCCCTTAATTATGAACATAAATTAATAAAACTTGGTATGTGGCTTCACCTTGTTGAGTTTTACTGATATTTGCATAAAAACTTCATTTTTTCTGTTCCTTGTTGCAGCAAACATGCATACTCATCCCCCATGTTATTCTTATGGAAAATAATCAAAAAGTTGAAGAGTGAACTAAAGATGACACAGGAGTAGGGGCTGCTTAAGAACTATCGGTCCGAGAGTGCCGGGTCATTTTGTAGCCATTAGACGCTAATGCAGTGACTTAATTGGCAGACATTTTTAACAGATCGCTCTTTCATTTGATGTAATTTTCAGTTTTATTGAGTTTTTTCTTTCATATTTAAATTAATATCATTTGACATGTATTTCACTGTATGAAGTCTAACTCAGCTACAGAAAGGAATGGTCTCGGTAGTTCTAAAAATATTTTTTGTGAAAAAACCACATGAGGAAATCAAACAAATTTAAGTCACTAAATTTGCAACAGAGTCTTAGTCGGTGATGTTGGTAACTTTTTAGGTTTACGATAAACGAACAAATAAAAAGTTTGCCAGTCTTAAAGACTGGTCTTTCACTTAAAGTGGTAAGGTAATGGGAGCTGTTAAATACATATAGACACAGGATTACACAGATCGTGGATTGTATTGTTTGTTAATGTTTTATATGTATGGAATGTTGTACTATATGTTTTACAGGCCAAGAAGAGAACCCCATACCAGTGGCTAAACAAGGAGCTTCCAGTATCAAAAGCAAATTTTTCGATATCATTCAAGACAGACTTATGCGGTGGGATGTTAAATGTATCAGATCAATTCATAGAAAGCCCAGGTTACCCCTCAGGATATTCAGCTAACTTAGACTGTGCGTGGCTGGTCAAACTCCATCCCAACTCCCAGATAAAGGTTGGTGACCTGTTTTCGGTAGTGATATATTTTACTTTAGATGTATAAACTTAGAGCCGTCATCCAATATTCATTTTTATTAACTACAAAAATTTAATGCATTATTTGTTATTAGTGAATAGTAGAGATGTGGAAATAATGTTTTTGTGGATCTTTTGATTTTTTTATATTTATTTATAGTTCAAGCTTTAATATTATTTGATAGTTTTAGGCAATATAATGTGATCTGGCAGGTACTTTTGATAATTTTTTAAAGTCAAGTTGCATTTTCTAACCAAATAAAGAAGCAAAACAGATTTAGCTGATTATATGCAATATGGGGTCTGTTTTGGCCGATATTATATGTCCTGTCATCATTTGCAGCCGATACACTATCTTCAGCAGCCGATGTTAGATGAAACAACACTAAATTAAAATCAAACACATTGTGCGTTAAAGTAATTTTATTTAATAGCTTAATAATAGTCATTGAAAAACAAACAAACTTGTCTTAGAGTAACAGTCTTATGATTAAGACTTTGATAAGGGCACATTAGGAAGGACTAACATACATTACGATTGCAGGTGGAATTCATAGCATTGGACTTGGATGTAGATTGCAACAAAGACTTTGTTCAACTGTACAACGGGGGCAGCCAGTGGGCCCCGCATTTGACGGATCCTCTGTGCGGCAACACGCCCCCGCCGCCACTCAAGACACAGGAGAACCTGTTGTTTGTCGAGTTTCACTCGGGCCCATTGAAGAGGTCCCATACCGGCTTCCGGATAAAGATCACTGAAGACATAACTGGTGCGTACAGTCATGAAACTCAGATAAAATGTATCTAAATATGTACTCTGTTATGCTACTTGCTGTACTCGTTTATTACCTTAAGTGTGTTGATGCCTGTTCTTACATAGAAAAATAATCCCGTCGCAGCAAACCTAATAAACTTCATTCTCAGTAAATGTCCATTGCTGAGATTACTTCAACAGTGTCTTACCTAGTTTTGTACAAATATATTAATAAATTAGTAAGGTAACATTTTATTAATCCTCCATAAGAATAGCATTGGACAGATAATGTAGGGTTGTTGTAAGGGGATGAGTAAAACGGGGGTTTCATGAAAATATAATAGACCAAAACCCCATCCATCAGTAGTGGCTCTAGGGCATTGCAAGCCGTGCTCTAGCAGGGAGCGCGGCACTTTTGGGGGGCGGCCTCTCAGTGCACATGACGGGTTGCGGGTTGCGGGGCGTAATCCGTAGTACTATAATAAAGTAACTGTAAATATATATAAACCCGACTGATTTTAAAATTGTTTGTATTTTAGTATTATAAGTTGTTGAAAGGCATTATCGGGAAGAAAGTAGTGTATTCACCATGTTACACCTTCATTATACTTATTAAGTTTACATATCAGATAACACATCTGCCGCTCCCCTCAGTTCCAAATCGAGAAGTTGTTTTGACCTCCATCGTTTTGTAACAACTTCAGGGCATTGAAGACATAACTGGTGTGTACAGTCATGAAACTCAGATAAAATGTATCTGAATATGTACTCTGTAGCTCTGGGTAGCAGAGCAGACACAAACAAAACAAACAACAGTGACACATAACAGTAACTGATGTATAGGTTGGGGGCGTGTGCTGGCATTTGCGCACGTCGGCAGTAAAAGGGTTAAGGAATATTACAACAACAAAAAACAACCATATTCATGGCAATTGTTGTTATGCAAATAAACAAACGAGTTCGCACGCAGCACGCTGACGTGAGGGAAGTGAATTTCCACATAAAAAACAATAAAAACTCAAAATCAGTTAAAAACATACATTTATTCCAACTTTTATTCAAATCTGAAAACATTGATTTTTTGGCTGTTCTGATGCTCCTGGTTCTATTTACCTGCAATGCTGGGAATACAATTTTGTGCATTATAAGGTTAGGAGAAGGTCCAGTCAGGCTTTAAAGTAGGCGTGAGGTTGTTGGGGGTGAAAAAAGTACACCAAAAAATGAATAACAGGCTTTTCTAATGTAAAATCCCCATAAGACAACGTACTGTGTTTGGTCGATACACATTTTCTTTAATAACTCGGTAAATATTTATGCTAGAATGACGAGAGAGGGCTTAAAACTTTCGCCTCTCCAATTCCCATCTTTTTACATGCATTCATTTTACATAACGGGCTTTTCTGACCCTTTTTGGGCCCAAAAACTCAAAATTTGAAAGATTAATCCCCTAAAAAAGGGTTTAGAGTTTTCCGATTGCTTTGCCCAACAAACTTGTCTAACTGATTACAGAAAAGAACGTCCCTACCAAATTTGAAGTAAATCGGACAAAAAATGTGACCGCTAGAGTGCATATATACATATATACACATGAACGACATATATATAAAATTTTGAACGACCCCCCAAAACGTGTTCAGGGGGTCACGTTAGGAACTTCTATGGTGGTCCCGGGCTTAAGTTTCACCGTGCGGGTCATGCTAATAGTTCACTTTCCAAAGGAAATTCATTAATAATACAACATATTTATAACAACTGATTTATATAAAGCGCATTGAAAATGTTTCCTTGGTTAATAAACTACAATAGTTGAGTTTGATTTAAACTTGTGTTAACTGAGGAATGCAAGTGAGCGAAGCAAACCCCAAAAGGTGTAGGGGCGAATCCCCCAATGGCTATAAGCCTAGTTGTATATGCAATTGTTTTGTGATTATCAGGCTGCGGAGGTTTCATACACCAGCAGGAGGGTTCTCTGCAGAGCCCCAACTACGGCGAGAGAGATTACCCCAACAACACCGAGTGTGAGTGGACCGTCAACTTGCCTGCTGGATCTCACGCGTCCATCTCCCTCTCCGGACGGTTCAACTTGGAGAACTCCACTGGCTGCAAAAATGATTACATTCAGGTCTCTTTGGAAGGAAAACATTATTTGGAATATAAAACGTTCTAGAAAACTATTTTTGGGGTGTTATTTTCTCTACAATTTCTTAACACGTTAGCAAGAACAATTCGTCTAAACCCTGTGCTTTCTAATGTGTCTGGGTGTTTGCGTCACTAACACGTTTGCTGCTGGCCACTCCATACAGAGTAATACCAGGGCTACTCCGCCGACAGTAGGTGTCCCTTCCAATTTCAATGCATCTAGTATGATGCAGCACTGTGGGAAGGATGGCTGTTTTTGGGTCAGCGTGTAGCTAAAAGTACGAGCTTTACTGTGTAAATTTGGTACAAAATTTCCCGGCTGTCACAGGACTTCGGACACTCTTTTTTGTCCCAAGTTACTCCCTCTAAACGGCAACCCTGATTGCCTCTTACTACCTGGATTGTGCTAACCTATTGACGTTTTGTAGAACTAAATCCAGTTGGGCTGTACAACACAGTACAGTGCCATACAGTTTAACTGTCATTCGTTAGCCGGGAATTAAAAACGTAACTGCCCTTATCTAATCGGTTCCTTTGTGGGGCGTAAACTGCGCCTCATGGCACCTCAGTGAATGTGTTAATGAAGAGTCCAATAAACAATGTTAACTGGATCCTGTTTTGATCCTTCACAAAATTTTCAATATTTTGTTCTGGAAATAATTGGTTCATCACATAATATGCCAGTTATAATACAGTAGATAACTAATCAAATGGTAATGCAGTAGGTTAGGTTCAACTTACTAAAGTTTACACGGTTTATTTTATAGTTTTCCATAACCCTGCAATCAGTCAAGTTATGGCAATCAGTTCTAATAAAACTAAGCATTGTAATTTGAAATTTGAAGAAAAATGTACCCTGAAATAATATCAGTATCATGCCCCCATCCATAAAACAAATTTTAATTTGGATATTTCCTTATTTCTATAACTATATTTAAATTGATTATACCTTCAATACCTATTATACGTATTTCAGATTTTCAACTGGCATCGTGACCAGTGGCAACAGATTGGGGGAAACATATGTGGCCGTTTACCCCCTTCAGAGATGAAGTCGACAGGGAACAAATTTAAAGTGTTGTTCCGAACAAATCCGTCAGTAACTGGTGACGGATTTCAGGTATTTTTTAGCTGCTTTATATCGTTTCTACATATTCTTGGATTGATTTTAAGATTCAGCTTTGCCTAATTTTTGACAAATTGTTGATACCCTGGGATGTTTGTTAGCATCTCAAAAAACTTTCAAGTAGGTAATATACCCATGAAGTGTGGTTTCCAATGAAAGGTAACATTTTTTTAATTTAGAGAATATACATATATAAGACTATATAGCCTTGACTACAGGTAAATCAACCGAGCAAGAAGCATCACACTACTGACTTTGACAAAATGTTGTTTAATTATTCGGCAAGTATTTAAGTATACATGTTATTTCATCATCAGGTGCTATAATATATTTCATTAAATTAGACTAGCACTCGCCCAGAGGACAAAATTTGACCAAAAACAATTCTATGTGAACCCAAAGCGGTACATACAAAATTCAAATATTATGGGCTTATTAAAATTTAATATAAATAAAATGGGCTGGTCTTACTTTGACTGGAAGTAGGGGTGTGGGAGTACTCGAAACTTCGAGTTTTCGGCCGAGTATTTTAATACTCGAACTCGACTCGAAGTTTTGAAAACTACTCGAAAGTTCGAGCGAGTATTTCCCGCCGATTTCCGGACAATCGCTAACGATTGCGACTGGCCAAAACGCGTAGTAACGGCCACAAAAGACGATCGTATCACGTAAAATCGGCCGAAAATGATGACTGCGAACGATTGCGACCGGCCAAAACGCGTAGTAACGGCCGCAAAAGGTGATCGCATCGCGTAAAATCGGCCGTAAATGAGGATCGGACCGCGTAATTTCGGCCGTAATTAACGATTTCGTGATTTAATACTGATTATAAGCAATGTCTGGACCAGGTGAAATTGGCCAAATGACAACCGGGCCCTGTTTCATCGGCCGGAAACGAATGTCAAACCGTGTTTTGTTTGTCAATACGTAATCCAGTTTGATTGTACTGGCCAAAACTTTGTATTGCTACTCATGTATTAGTTAGAAACCATGTTTAGATTATCAAATCTAGGGTGGTATCCAAATCCCATTACACTATTTTAAACTACCAACTGATGGCAAATACTCGCTCGAAAATACTCGAAACTCAAAAATAATTGGCCCTACTCGACTCGACTCGATCACAAAAATCACTACTCGCACACCCCTAACTGGAAGTGACCTGGTCATAACATTTTTTTTACGCGCGAATCATGTTGTTTTAGGATTCTAAATAATGTCATCCAGAAGAAATTACGGTGATGTGATGTGCTAATGTTAAGGTTAAAAAATAAATAAAATAAAATGAATATGACAAATTTAAGGAAGTCAATGAGAGCAGTGAGGTTGGGGGGCAACCTTTTGAAATGCCTATAGTGTATGTGCCTTTTATTGTAAACAGCCATCCTCTCTCACCTCTCAGGCTTTAAACTAAACCTAAACCAGTTTGTTCATTCTGTTTTCAGCTGCAATGGAAAAATCTGTGTGGCGGAATTATTGAGGTGGAAGGAAACGGTTCTATTGTATCACCCAACTACCCTAAAACATACTTTGGAGATTTGGACTGTAACTATACGCTAATTGCTCCACCAATGCGAATTATTTATGGCAAATTTGAAGATTTTGCTGTAGAGAAAGCTTTCGGTAAGAGCAGTTTGTGCCATAATACCCAGTATTGAATGATAGAATTTATTTATATGTAAATTCTAGGTCTATAAGGCTCATTCCTCGTGTATAAGGTTAATCAAAACACATGAACAATTTTTAACTATGCCTCATGCAAATGCAAGATCATACTTGAATTATGTCATCAGAATTTGCTCATCTGTTGCATTTAAGGGCTGCGAGAATGTGCTGCTTAATTATTGCTTGAGTAGCAACTTTCCCAATACAGGAACAATACGTGGTAGCTCAGTTAATATCGTGCTGTCCTCAAGAGCAGTTTTAATTTTAAGTTTTTTAATGAAACTGTCCGAAAAACAGCCTGAAGGACTGTTTAACTGTTTCCAATTTTTTTTTAATATCTATGATTTTGTCGTATTTTGTGTGTAACCTTAAAAATGTTGACCATATTTTGGATTGTTACAAGAGTGCTATGGTCCTGTCCATAAGATACTTATGCACACAACAAATAGTCATGCTAGTACACAAGGTCCTTGCCATTGGCCTTCCAACATATTTAAAAGAAAAAAGACCAGAGTGGATGTGATAAAAAAACATGCATTTGGCAGGAGTACTTACTAGAAGAACCAAGTGTCAAGATGTAAATAGGCAGGAGAGAATTTTCATACTTTGGACCAAAATAATATAATGCTCTTTCTCAGTAAATTAAATTGTCTGACAATAAGGCTGTGAGAAGAAAAGGTCGTGTTTATGACCAAGCAATTCCATTAGAAGAAAAAATGTGCACTCTTTTTATTTTTAGTTATTTTTTAACAATATTTTGTTTAATCTCTCATTGAAGACCTTATTCATTTATTTAAAGGATAACTCACAACTGCTTGTTTGGTTAGTAAACTAATTTCATTTGAGCGGCTTGGTTACAATAGCTTGTGGCTTGTAGCCGTGATCTATTTGGATAATAGTAAAAATAAAAATTTAAAAATAAAATGTGTTTTTATTTGCAGACAATTACAAATATTTCTTAGTTCTTCACCTTCTTAATTTAAAATGTGAAAAATTTTACTACTGTTTCAAATTATCAGACACATTTGTTGTAAGTTTAATTGTAATTTAAACAGACAACAGTGTGTTTAATATTATGATGACATTCTACCACAGAATCCTTTCTTCCAGCAGAAGGGGAACAGTGCAGGTTCGATAATGTCACTATAACGTCATATTCCGCGGTTCCCGGCTACTTATCATTCCTGGCACGAGGGTTCCACCAACCACTGGTCCTGAGAAATAATCCCTGGAGGAGAAGAATGCTGAGCCCGAAGGTGACGACCTATTGTGGATCCGAGCTGCCAGAGCCAGTCTACAGTTCTAAAGTGCTTGAATTGCTTTTCACAACTGATCGATCTATTGCCTTTAAAGGGTTTCACTTTACTTATTCATTAGTAGGTAAGTATAATTATTTTAACCAACTTATAAATTGAGGAAGATTTGTTTATTACCTGTGGAAGCACATTATGTTTCTTATCCAGTGTACCAATTTCACTCTAAAATACGGAGGGTGTCCGTAATGACGACAATGAACTTACTGTGTTGTTTGACAGTTTAAAACATGCAAATATACTTTTCTAAAAATTATCTCTCTCCGTTTTCCATCTGATTTTCAGTGACTGTTTTTGTTTAATACTTGAAACTTTGCAACTGAAGGTATTATAACGAGTTGTATCTGAGCATAGGGTTTCAAGTTTCCATGTTTTACCTTTTTAAAAATTATGGTCGTTTATGATTTTTAAAGTTAAATATATGAAAGCTATAAATTGTCGTGAAATTGGAGACAGCAATATTTGTCTCGAAAGAGGTCAGATGACCACAGAATACCAAAATATTTGTCATCTTATTATCATGAACCTTCAAGATTTAGAAAAACTAGTTGAGAAATATAATTTTTTTGTCAAATGGTCTACCTTTTCCAACGATTACCTTGAAATAATAATTCCAATAAATGTTCCATTATTCAACAGATTGTGGAGGCAATATTACTTCGCCCACCATAATTAAAAACCCTGGTGGTGGACAACTTAGCTTGAGCAAATGCACCTGGTATATCACTGCTCCAGCTGACAAAGTAGTGGTTTTCAAGTAAGTATCAAGTTTGAAATGCTATCTTCTGTACCATTTAGTCTTGTCACACTGGATGTAAACCAGTTTCTTTCCAGTAAATGTTTCTGGATGAACCCATTGCGGGCAGAGCAAAGTCCTGTGCGCATGACGCTTAGCGGCCAGAGTTATTTGTGCCTCCGTGCCAGCCACTTCACATGTAGCCTACAGTTTGCTCACACCTGTTGTATGCTGCAAACTATTGTTTGGATGGTATTTAGGGACAAACTGGCATTAAGTCGCGACCGTGTAATGAGCTCAGCTTGTGCATGAGTAGTTCAGGTGATTAAAATAGAGCAGCCCAAAAAAGCTCATTATTAGGCACATCACGTTTCTCAAAGCACAAGTTTTCTTTTATTAATAAAAAAAATTAACTTACTTAAATAATGTTGTATGTATTAAGTGCTGTACGATTTTCTATTTGTTATTTTTTTCTGGAATAAATTCTTTCATTCATTCATTCAAAGGATTATACATGGCAGGATCAGAATCAAAAATACCTACTGTTTTCATGATCTATAACCAAATACAAAAATGCAGAATGGTGTAAGTAACTTAATAAAATCAAAATAAACAATAAATGTAAGTTATTCTCTAAAATATTCTTTAAATGAATAATGTAATTTTTTGGTAAAATATATTTTTAGTTTCTTTTTAAAATTGTGAACTGATAGGTGAAGTTCAAATAAAAAATAAAAAAATTGTTTATTACAATAGATCCTAAAATGATATTTTTTACTGTGTACATTTGTTATAAATCATGAATAAAGTATTTCTGATTCAGATTCAGACCACAAGTTGTGAGTTGGTCGACCTCCCTCACCAACACGAATTTCAGTGACATTCGTGAACTACAACCAACTCTTGGTGAACAGTGAACCGGTGAATCAGTGAACGGTGAACAGTCATTGTAAAACCCAGAGACCACGCGTCCCACATATGTGCTGGACATCCACACAGACTGTTAAAAAAATAATAAGACTTAATGAAGAGTGTTACAATGTTCCAGTCATTTAAAAATCTGGATACACTGGCACATCTGGGATGTCAGCCAACTGGAATGGCCTGAACAGCCAAATATTAATGTTTGTGTTAAAATCATACAGCATTCATGAGAGTCCTATATAGTTAAGACACTTACTTTTTTTACTTTCTAGGTTGAAAGAATTTAACAGTAACTATGGAAGCTGCTCAAGTCATGGACTTCAATTGTACGATGGTCACAACATCACTAATACTTCTAGCCTCATTGAGAAATTTTGTGGCTTCTTCCTTCCAAAAAGGTCAAGATTTGTTTCTTCCGACAACAAAATGGCTGTTAACTACTTATCGGAAACATATATGCCCATTGAATTTGAAGGTGCAGTAGGTTTTACCTACGGTAAGTTGCTTGTCAAACTATGACTTTTCATCTCTTTATACATCATCTTTTTATTCAATTAGTTGTTCCTAGTAGAGTGCCGATACAAATTTGCCACACTTGATGGCATTGCAGATCTGGTTAGAACGACATTACAAATTATTAAATGAATACTGGTACAAATTAACAGTTTCATCATAAGAAAAACTCTTGAATTCCCTGCACACCCAATTATCTGCCTTAGTAAAACGCAAGCCAGTTTGCAAGTACCAAAAGACACTGTTTAAGATAGTTTTGTAGAGGGGCAATCTTATGTTCGTTATGTATTCTTCTTTTAAGTTATAATGATAAACCAAGCATTGTCACTTATTTTCATGTCTTGTTATTGTATTTTATATTTATTATGTTATTTACGTCTTGTTAATTAATGACTGAGTAATCTTAATATTCAAAGGTTTGCATCTTTATATTTAGCATATGAAGCGTTTGTTTAACACGTAACATCTAATATATAATTATAGATTACTCACCGAGTAAATGGCGTCAATGCTTCCAAAATGTCATCAGAAGATAGTCCAATGGATCAGGCATCCATTTTGGTCAGTTTTAGTGACGTAATTTCCGGTGTGTTAAATAATGTATTTCGCCTTCGGTGCCGGTTGATGTGACTCAGCGCTGGATCCAGTAGTCCGTTTACTACCACAATTGTTTCCAGCGACAACACTTACTATTTGTTTCAATAATATACAGAAAACAAATCATTAAACTATATACAATACCTCCCGCAGCCATTTACGATGCTCGTCAATGATGAAAATTAGTTCACACATAATGTCAGAGAGTGACTTATTATACCTCATAAATATTACTGTTCTATCAAATAATACAACATTCATCCCCATTGTTATGCTTCATTGCACATAAATCACAATTACATACACTACAAAAAACTATAAAGTTACCACGGTCCCATCCTGTACAGAAAAACTGGGCCGAAAACTAAACGCACAAAATTGTATACATGCACTGGCACAACAGGCGGCAAAGCGATAAAACGTTCCCCGGTAACGGCTGAGCTCAGACTGAGCTGATGTATTGGGAGTGGGAGCACTACTGCTTGTAACGTAGTACGCCCGGGGCGCTCGTGTCGGACTACGTTAATTAACGTAGGCCGCGCAAGACTTTTTAAAAGTTCTGTTGCTTATATTGTTATTTTAGAATTTGACTATTTTAGATTTTGCACAGTTATACTAGTACTAAGACTGACAATATTCGATTACTTATGTACGTATGCCTAAAGAAAATAAGTTCTTATTCTGATTCTTCCTTCCACTAGTTTGCATTTATCTAGTGTTGTTTTAGCGAATTTCCCCTATAGGGAAGAAGCTATTACCGTAGGTCTCATGGTAAGACTTGAGCCCGAGACCATGATAACTTTTTCTTTTGAGGTCCCCAGATGCCAAAAACACTATTCGTTCAAATTTATATATTTGTGTATATATATATATATATATGTGTGTCCGTTAACACGATAAGTTGAGTAAAAAAGTCCGATTTTGATGAAATTTGGCTCAAACGTGTAAAATGACATTCATGACTTTAAGTTTGAAAACCAGAAAAATCGGACCATGGGAAGGGGGGTTTATGGGGGTTTTAAATTTTCCAAAAATCAGTTTTTTGCATTTTTCACCCAAAAATTTTTAAAAAACTTAATTTTGGTTTTGACCATGTTATAGAGCTTAAAAAAACAAATAATATGGTATTTTGAATCATTAAGCTAGGTTATATGGTTGCGGAGAAAATCCAAAAAACGTGTTCATAAAATCTCCCATGTTAATCTTATGGGAAAATGGGTTTTAGCTTTTCCCCAATTAATTTTACTATAAACTTCACATTTGCTTATACCAATCAGTTTACCTCTACAAATCAATCATTTTGGTGTTTAAATTGTGGTTCTACGTCCAACCGTTGCCGAGATATTCAAAGTGCTTAACACAGTACGTTGTCCAATGTTATCCTTATGGAGGATAAATACAATTTGATATCTCGATTATTTATGAATGTATGTTGATGAAATTTGGTATGTGGCTTCACGTAGTACTGGTTTATTGATATTTGCACAGTAAATTTATTTTTCGTTGATTATTCCCGTAGCAGCAAACCTGCGTACTCAGCCCCCATGTTATTCTTATGGAGAATAAGTAAAATGTAATAACTCCCTGAATTATGAACATAAATTAATAAAACTTGGTATGTAGCTTCACTTGGTTGAGTTATATTGATAATTATATAAAAAACCTTTTAGCGAATTTCCCCTATAGGGAAGAAGCTATTACCGTAGTCGGCATGGTAAGACCTAGGCCCGGGACCATGATAACTTTTCGTTTTGAGGTCCCCAGACCCCAAAAACACCATTCGTTCGAAACTGTATATATATATATATATATATATATATATATATGTGTCCGTGGGTGCGATAACTCTCGTAAAAAAGGTCCGATTTTGATGAAATTTGGTACAAACGTGTAAAGCAGCATTTATGACTTAAGTTCGAAAACCAGACGGATCGACCTATCCGAAGGGGTATTTTGGGGGGGTTTTGTACCCCAAAAATGGGTTTTTTGAGTTTTTTACATACAATTGTTGAAAAAGTAAAATTGTATTCCTTCCCATTGGAATCAGCTTAAAAAGACGCACAATTTGATGTTTTAATCATTGCTCTACGTCAATTGGTTACTGAGATATTGAAAGTGCTAAACACAGTACGTTGTCCAATGTTATTCTTATGGAGGATAAGAAAAATTGTGTATCTCGCTAATTTATCAACTTATCCTGACGAAACTTGGTATATTGCTTCATTTCACTGTGGTCTATTGATATTTGCACAAAAACCCATTTTTTGCCCGATAGTTCCCGTAGCAGCAAACCTGCATACTCAGCACCATGTTATTCTTATGGAGAATAAGTAACGTGTTATCTCCTTTAATTATGAACATAAATTAATAGAACTTGGTATGTGGCTTTACCTAGTTGAGTTATATTGATATTTGTATAAAAACCCACTTTTAGTGTTCCTTATTTCAGCAAACCTGCATACTCAGCCGCCATGTTATTCTTACGGAGAATAATTAAAATGTCATAAATCGTTTATTTATGAATGTATATTGATGAAACTTAGTATATGGCTTTATGTGGTATTAAGATAAATTAATGTGCATTGGAAATTCGCTGAGTATGCGGGTTTGCTGCTACGGGGGTATTTTTTGTTCCTCGTTGCAGCAAACCTGCTTTCTCAACCCCATGTTATTCTTATAGAGAATAACTAGAATGTTATAAAGCGCTTATTTATGATTGAATATTGATGGAACTTGGTATGTGGCTTCTCCTAGTTAAATTCTATTTATATTTGCATAAAAACCAATCATTTGTGTTTCTTGTTTCAGCAAACCTACGTACTCATTACCAATGTTATTCTTAAGGAGAATAATTAAAACCGCTTATATGTGAATAAATTTTTATGAAACTTGGTATGCAGCTTTATGTGGTATTAAGACATATATTATGCATTGGAAATTCGCTAAGTACGCAGGTTTGCTGCGACGGGGGTATTTTTATTTGCTGTTATTTTTAATTTATTATATTCAAATTGTAAATATGGTTTTCAAATTTGCTAACCAAAATTTAAATTTTCATAGATGCCTAAGGTGAGCTGTTTTTGCATCTAGTCTAAATAAAGTGCTCTATTATGAAGGTATATTTATGAATTATGAAGGTGTCAGATGTAAAAAGTGACAAACATATTTAGGATGAAAATCCAAGTCCGTCCATGGTAAGAATTATATATTATGACACCACTTTTTAGTACAGTAGCCTGTAACATCATTGGTGGCGAAGCATATTTTTTGGTCAGTTATGAGTGTCACCTCAACTTGCATGACCAGCAGCGTTACTCCAACATCTGGTAACGGGTGCTAGCCATCGTGGGGTCTTGTGCAGTATGATATTAGCGAGTCCGTTACTTCCGGGTGGTCTGGAGGGTATGCAGTGCCCCCTAGGCAGAGTGGGTCGGGATTTCGTTCTCCAGAAGAATGTTGAAACATCATGGGTGCAAAAATATGGATTTTACACATTGGGTGCGGCGAACATGTTAAAACGTGTTAATGCCCATTTGATGTCATTATGTCATGTTAACAAATTTAAGCACCGGCGCTCGATCCACACTGAAAAAAGGTTTATGCTTTCTGATTAATTTTCAGCTAAACAACTTTCTCAGTTTTGTAGCTTACTTACATATTTACATCCAAGCGTATGGTTTTTGTAATCTTAACAGTTTTATTTAGTGAGCATATCATAACAAGTCATGCTTGACTTAGCTTTTAAAAATAATGTGGTAATACTTCTTACATGTGCAGGTGAAAAGCAGAAGTGCGGTGGAACGATCCGAACGGCCGAAGTTGCTCTGCCGTACATCCTGCAGGCCCCAGACATAGACAGGGACGGAAGGTACGAGGCCTTGCTGTCATGTGATTGGCTGATTCTGGCCCCGGAGGGGCACCAGGTGCGGCTTGTGATCAACAAGCTCGACGTACAGAACTGTACAGATGGCAACAACACTTGCACGTGCGATTATCTCGAGGTAAAATTTGGTTTTGTATTGATCCGAGATTCATTTACCCTTTATATTATATAACCTCAGTTTGAGAAACGAGCCTTTTAAGTGGTTTAAAAATAATGTTGGGTTTCCATTTATTTCTAGTTTGAGGTTTTAATCTAAATTTGATAAAATAAAATGTGTAAATAGATGTTTTTTATTATTTTTATTCTATTGTTTGTTTTTTTGTATTTCTAATATCTTGATAAATCATTGGTATCATATGATCTGAGTACAGTTCCAGTTTCATATTTGGAAAAAAACAATTGTCCAAAATTAAGTATGAACTGAAACTATAGGGAAAGTTGTGAACTTGGGTGAAGCAACGGGTTTGATAAAGGGAGTGGATATAGTTTTCAGTGATTTAGAAACCTCCCCCCCCATGTTTGCTGTTGGTTTTCCGATGCATAAACGCTGTTCTTCGATGCATTTCGCATTTTTAGCGAATTTCCCCTATAGGGAAGAAGCTATTACCGTAGTCGGCATGGTAAGACTTAGGCCCGGGACCACGATAACTTTTAGTTTTGAGGTCCCCAGACCCCAAAAACACTATTCGTTCGAAACTGTATATATATATATATCGAAAAACCCATTTTTGGGGTACTAAACCCCCCCAAAATACGCCTTCGGATAGAGCGATCTGGCTGGATTTCGAACTTAAAGTCATAAATGTTGTTTTACACGTTTATACCAAATTTCATCAAAATTCAATTTGATTTTCAATTTATAAAACCTAATAACTTACCTAACATTTAAAATTTGTTGTTATGTGATCATATGGTAAAAAAATAGACATATAACAGTTAAATTTTATCTAATAAAGAATACACGATTTTTCGGAGACTTTTTTGGAGTAAGGTGTGCAACAAATGAAATGGTTTTTATTTCATGGGCAAGGATTAATATCTATTTAAGAATGTTCTAACTGTCCCAAAATGAGTAAGTACTTCCTTTTCGATAATAATGGTACTGATATTGGTTAACCGATAGTATGTATCAAGGTATCAAAAGAAAACTTATAGCCATTTTCCTCCAAGTGTAAAGTAAAGTAATTTTAGAAAATACATAAACAAAATAATATACAAGTATAAATTCTAACCTAAAATCAGTTATTTCCCTCACTTTTAAATACTACTGTACTTCTAAATGATGCAAAACGTATTAAAAACCGCTGCTTCTCAATTCAATGATGCTAGCAGACCCTATAAAATCATAACACTGACTGTCTGTATAGCCAGTAAAAAGGCCAGGGTTTCTTATTTCAAAGGAGGTTTAATTCATTTCAACCTGTTGGGAATTACTCGAGCTGCAGTGCATTAAATAATACCCCCGTAGCAGCAAACCTGCGTACTCAGCGAATTTCCAATGCATATATATATATATATGTATCTTGATACCACATAAAGCCACATACCAAGTTTCATCAATATACATTCATAAATAAACGATTTATGACATTTTAATTATTCTCCATAAGAATAACATGGCGGCTGAGTATGCAGGTTTGCTGAAGCAAGGAACACAAAAAATGGGGTTTTATACAAATATCAATATAAGTCATAGAGGTAAAGCCACATACCAAATTTCATTAATTTATTTTCATAATGAAGGCAGATAATACGTTACTTATTCTCCATAAGAATAACATAACATGGGGCTCAGTACGCAGGTTTGCTGTGACGGGAGCCTTTGGTAAAAAATTGTTTTTTTGAGCAAGTATCAATGGTCCACAACCAGATGAAGCCGTATACCAAGTTTCGTCAGTATACGTTCATAAATAAGCGAGATATAAAATTTTTGTAGTTTCCTCCATAAGAATAACATTAGACAACGTACTGTGTTTAGCACTTTCAATATCTCGGTAACCAATAGACGTAGAGAAATGATCAAAATACCAAATTGTGTGTTTTTTAAGCTGAATCCAATGGGAAAAACTAAAATTTGACCATTTCCAAAATTATATGTAAAAAATTCTAAAAACCCATTTTTGGGGTACAAAACCCCCCCAAAATACGCCTTTGGATAGAGCGATCTGGCTGGATTTCGAACTTAAAGTCATAAATGTTGTTTTACACGTTTATACCAAATTTCATCAAAATCGGATAATTTTTATGAGAGTTATCGTGCTCACGGACACATATATATATATATATATATACGTTCATAAATAAGCGAGATATAAAATTTTTTTATTTTCCTCTATAAGAATAACATTAGACAACGTACTGTGTTTAGCACTTTCAATATCTTGGTAACCAATAGACGTAGAGAAATGATCAAAATACCAAATTGTGTGTTTTTTTAAGCTGAATCCAATGGGAAAAACTAAAATTTGACCATATCCAAAATTATATGTAAAAAATTCGAAAACCCCATTTTTGGGGTACAAAACCCCCCCAAAATACGCCTTCGGATAGAGCGATCTGGCTGGATTTCGAACTTAAAGTCATAAATGTTGTTTTACACGTTATATATATATATATATATATATATATGTGTCCGTGATCACGATAACTCTCGTAAAAATTATCCGATTTTGATGAAATTTGGTATAATCGTGTAAAACAACATTTATGACTTTAAGTTCGAAATCCAGCCAGATCGCTCTATCCAAAGGCGTATTTTGGGGGGGTTTTGTACCCCAAAAATGGGTTTTTCGAATTTTTTACATATAATTTTGGAAATGGTCAAATTTTAGTTTTTCCCATTGGATTAAGTTTAAAAAAACACACAATTTGGTATTTTGATCATTTCTCTACGTCTATTGGTTACCGAGATATTGAAAGTGCTAAACACAGTACGTTGTCTAATGTTATTCTTATGGAGGAAAATACAAAAATTTTATATCTCGCTTATTTATGAACGTATACTGATGAAACTTGGTATACGGCTTCATCTGGTTGTGGAACATTGATACTTGCTCAAAAAAACAATTTTTTACCAAAGGCTCCCGTCACAGCAAACCTGCGTACTCAGCCCCATGTTATTCTTATGGAGAATAAGTAACGAGTTATCTGCCTTCATTATGAAAATAAATTAATGAAATTTGGTATGTGGCTTTACCTCTATGACTTATATTGATATTTGTATAAAACCCCATTTTTTGTGTTCCTTGCTTCAGCAAACCTGCATACTCAGCCGCCATGTTATTCTTATGGAGAATAATTAAAATGTCATAAATCGTTTATTTATGAATGTATATTGATGAAACTTGGTATGTGGCTTTATGTGGTATCAAGATACATATATATATATGCATTGGAAATTCGCTGAGTACGCAGGTTTGCTGCTACGGGGGTATTATGTAATGCACTGCAGCTCGAGCAATTCCCAACAGGTTGAAATGAATTAAACCTCCTTTGAAATAAGAAACTCTGGCCTTTTTACTGGCTATACGGACAGTCAGTGTTATGATTTTATAGGGTCTGCTAGCATCATTGAATTGAGAAGCAGCGGTTTTTAATACGTTTTGCATCATTTAGAAGTACAGTAGTATTTAAAAGTGAGGGAAATAACTGATTTTAGGTTAGAATTTATACTTGTATATTATTTTGTTTATGTATTTTCTAAAATTACTTTACTTTACACTTGGAGGAAAATGGCTATAAGTTTTCTTTTGATACCTTGATACATACTATCGGTTAACCAATATCAGTACCATTATTATCGAAAAGGAAGTACTTACTCATTTTGGGACAGTTAGAACATTCTTAAATAGATATTAATCCTTGCCCATGAAATAAAAACCATTTCATTTGTTGCACACCTTACTCAAAAAAGTCTCCGAAAAATCGTGTATTCTTTATTAGATCAAATTTAACTGTTATATGTCTATTTTTTTACCATATGATCACATAACAACAAATTTTAAATGTTAGGTAAGTTATTAGGTTTTATAAATTGAAAATCAAATTGAAATTTGACCTTGACATCCCCTTCTACTTAAAACTACATTCCTAAACAAAATTTTAAAACCTTCATTAAAACTGTGGTTTTTATCAATTAACATAAATATTAATTATTGTTTGTCCACCCCAGGTATATGATGGGGACAATGAGGGCAGTTCAGTGATACAACGGTACTGTGGTGATGTGGCTGAGCCCAACATCTTAACCTCATCATCAGGAAGCATTTTTGTCCATTTCTATTCCGATGGTGCGGTCCAGCTCTCTGGTTTCCAAATAACTGTCACTTCTTCTGCTTGTAAGCTGATACACTTTTTATTTGTGTGCATTGTAAGAGTATGAATTAAACAAATTCTATAGATTGGTGTAAATTCTGATAGTCCTGGTTGTAAAAATTGTCAACTAGTCTTAGCTCATAAAAAAGTTGTTGTTAAGCCATACAAAGAAGTCATCTACCCCTTCCACTAAGGAATGTCAAAATACATATACACATTAAAAACAAACACAAAGCATTGAAGGTAAATTCACAGCAAGAAAAAAGTTCATATATATGAGCTGCTTGGGCGCATATACAGTCTAGCCAATTTTTGCAACAAGGATCACTTGTAGAATTAGTTATTTTCATCAATTTAGGCCACTCTGTGATTTGGAGGCTACAACACAAACAATAAGTGAAACAAATTATTTTGAGGCAGTCTGTACATGTTTCAAAATTGTTTAAGGAACTCTATAAGTACAAGGTCTCTTTGATGAAATATACGTTCCATTTTAAGTTTCATGACTGCCTATAGTATAATTTTGTTTCCAAAAATGATGTACTATAACATTTTTTAGTCAAACATAAATCTAAAATATATTATCATCTATCAGTTAAAAATAAGAGTTCAGTTAATTTGTTAAAAGTGTCGAAATATTGTAACACCAGATTTAATTCTCTTTGGAAGACTGTATTTATAGTGGTAAATTGGAATCGATATTGAAATACTTTCCTGTCATTAAGTTTCTTATGAAAGCCATGATCAGCTTTTAATTATAAGTCCAACTTATTGTGAATATTTGATATCTAAAGGTCAGGCCTGTTAAAGTTATAAAGTTAAAATATCCTCATCACATTTTAATTATAAATAGATGTAAAGGCAATTTCCATTTCCCAGTGATAAAATATTATGCAACCATAATAAAAAATTATCAGTTCAATTAAACTGAGTGTTTTCCCTTATCAACAGCACCTTGTGGCATGACAGTTAGGAACGCCACATCAGAGACGCAAACACTAGAGTCGCCGAGGTTCACAGGGGACACCAACCAGGGCTGTCTGTGGCAGATACGGACTCCACGAGGAGGTGGACTGTTGACAGTGCGGCTGACACACCTCAGTCTGCCGTCACCTTGCACCTACAACTACGTCACCATCGTGGAGAAACTCTTGGTGAGGATCGTACTACTAAACTGATTTTGATCTTTGATGTGTTTATTAAAAGAGGTTGAAACGTAGATTCTAATAAATTTCTTATTAATATACATCCATCTTCACCCTTCACCCCAGACTCTTCTTTCCAAGCTTCAATGTAATTCATATAAAATCAAATCAATCGATTCAATTATGTATTTAATCTTTATTGATAACAAAAAAGCACGTGTTTAATTTATTTATAAATTAAATGAATATCGGATTAACAACACAATATGCACAATACATTAATAGTAGGGATGAGTTGATACCAAAATTTATCGATTCTCGATGCCGATACCGATACTAGAAAAATTGATTCTCGATACCGATACCATCGATACCTACGATATTTTAGTTCCTATAGTTGCTAAACCTATTGTTAAAAATAGTTTCAAATTTTTGTAACCATTTAAAATTATTTAGTAGTATTTTGTAATTACATTTCTAATTTGTTATTTTGTAATTAATACAATTTGATAATGCAATTTGTTACATAATTTAATGTTAATTTCACTAGTGTCCTATAGTAATATAGAAAAACAACAACTATTTATTATAAATTCATAATGGGGAAAAACTTGGTTGTAAGATAATGACTCAAAGAAATAATGTTGGTCAGCCGACTGATTTATTGCTTTCAACCGGACCCCACCCCTCCCCTCCCATCCCTCTTCCTTCCTTATCTCCAAGGTAAGATTTTTTTTCCGGTGACCCAAATACTCCCCATGCCTTTTGTAGCACGGGTAAACGGCGGAAGTATCCCTTCCCGTGCACTTCGTAGCGCAGGTAAACGGCGGGGGTATCGATGGTATCGGTATCGACATTAAACGAATGAATCTCGATACCGATACCAATGTCCAAGAATCGGTGGTATCGAGAATCGGTATCGAGAATCGACTCACCCCTATTTAATAGGGTTGTTGTTAAGTCAGAAGCATTAGAGGCACATTTGATTAAATTTCAGTAGAAGGGAAAGTACATGTACAAGAGAAATCCAGAAAGTAAAGAACGTTTGTGCACTGCGCCGAGCAAAGTTTCCCCAATTCCACTCACCTCCTCACCAGAGTATAAGCCCAGTCTTGTTTCTACAGTGGTCCTAAATGGCAGCGTCATTCAAACATCTCGCCAAATTTGAGATTCGCTGTGGTATCGAATTCTGAAGACGCAAAATGCCCAGCCTATTGCAGTTTGTCGACAAACATCAAAGAAAGTTTACAGTGAAACTGTATTGACCAAGATCTTGCAATTTCTGGAAAGGATTCATCTAGTGTAGTACCTTTTTTCCTTAATGTCCCCTCAAGTGTTCTTTCAAATCATCTGTAACGAGTTTTTCTCTGAAATTAATGAAGATGTATGACAATTTTTATAAATCAAATTCTTACAAGTTTACAGTGAAAGTGTATTGACTAAGATCTTGCAATTTCTGGAAAGTATTCATGTAGTGTAGCACCTTTTTTCCTTAATGTCCCCTCAAGTGTTCTTTCAAATCATCTGTAATGAGTTTTTCTAGGGGTCTGCGGTGCACTGAAAAAACGGTACCGGTACGGTACACAACTAATTACCATCATCGGTTCGGTACAGAACATAACCCCGGTACAGATTTGGTACGGTACAGTTTACTGCTTCAAACAATAAACAGAGATAAGCTAAACAATGTTTAACAAAATAAGTGGTTTAAATAAGACCGACTCCTATTTATAACTAGTCATTTCCTTTAAGAAAAACAATCCACAAAACTCATACGAAAAGAGACGTTACAGGTGTTATTTATAGCTGAACGAGAATGGAGATAAGAAAGGTGGGCAAGGGGAGTGGGGAGTAGCTGGGTAGGGTCGGCAAAAAATATTTCCTTGAAGTTGAACTAGGAAAGCGTGAGGGGTAAGGGGGGAGGGATCCGGTAATTAGCTGTAAATCAGTTGTTTGTCAACATCATTCCTAGAGTGGAAAAAGGAATACTATCTTTTAAATCACGTTCGTTCTCCATTATCATTTCAAATTAAACTGCTTTTATTTATGTATTATTATTATTGTTATTGAAGTATACTAGTGAACTTTTTAAATTATATAAAAAAAGGTTTCAAAAATGGTTGAAAACTAATTAAAATATAGCCACTAACTTGATAAATTTCAAGTGGTAGCATAAAGTTGTTATTTTTTTATTGTGCTGTGAAATTTGTACATACATATATTGTTATATGTTAGACTATCTTGTGTGGTTTTGGAAAATTCAACTAAAAATTATTATTAACAATAACCTACATTTATTTTTTGATAAGGTTAATAGCTAATTATTTCAAATGTGATATAGCCAAATTAACATTATATAACTGTACTACTTTTATTACTTTATTTATTTATTTTCCAGTTTTACATGGTACTTATGTTTAAATAAATGTACTGTAATATTTGTTATGGACTTCAATTTTGAATTTAGTAGTGTAATTAAGTAATTTTAGGGTTTTTGATTTTAATCTTCAGTATTTATTGGTCTAATTTTCTAATTTATAATTTCTTTTAGTTTAACATCATACATAGTTTTATTTAAGTTATCTGATTTTACTTTGTATTAATGATACAATAATCTCCCAATGCAACAAGAATAGTATTTATAAAACTTTGTTTTGATTGTTTGTATGATTTAAACCAATAGTTTTTATTTATATTGAAATCAATATAATTAATCAGTTAGCACCTTATGCAATTGATTGATTTTCAAGTAATTTTTGAATTTATTTCTGATGATTATTTCAAGAACTTGCATTAATACCTAATAATAACAATGTTAAAATGTAATACTCCAAAGATAGAGGTTTTAAAAATATTTTTATCCATAGTATAGTTATTTATTTGTTTAATCAAATTAATAATAAAAATTGTATATGACCTTAATTATTACTCAATAATTTGTTTATGATATATTCAAATTAATAACTAAATTAGTATATATGACGGTACATTGTACCATACCGAATTTGTACCAAGAACCGAGGTACAAAATCTTTTACCGTACCGATCTGAAATTGTTGGAACCGCAGACCCCTAAGTTTTTCACTGAAATCAATGAAGATGTATGACAATGTTTATAAATCAAATTCTTACATAGATTAATCAAGCTGACAATGACACTTAGCGCAAGTGTCACACTTAGCGCCTAAGTAACTAGTCGCCTAGTGTAAGTATTTGTTGTTTGAAAAAGCTTATTTTCTGTATTTAAAAGAGCTTTGTAAACTCAATTTAAAAAAATAAAAAAGTAAACAAATTCAACAGTACATATTGTTTTCCTCTTTACTATTATACTTCAACTTAACTTGAATCAAAGGGTTTATGTAGCTGCTATAAAGTGAAACCCTGCAAACCCTTGCCTAACGCCCACAGAGGGGTGGTCCGAGCCTTAAATACACTCAGGGCAGACATTAGAACTCAGCCAGATATGTGGGGGGAAAATGTTAGGGCCTAGCTTTACTGCCCCACCTCTAATTACCCCCACTGTCCCTACTACCCCTACCCTGCACGCTTCTCCCTAGTTAGCTATATATGTATGTGTGGCTCTGTAATGTGTAAATAATGTTAATGTCTTCTGGTATAGCAGATGTTTTAATAAAGTTAAAATAGACCATGAAATTTAAAGAAAACGTTGTGAACTACAAGATTCTGTAAATACTCTCACTAACTACAAATCAATATGTTTATTATGTTTTCTAGATTCCGAGAGGTTTAGATATTGTAATCAGAAGTTCAAGCATTCCCGAATCTCGAATGGTAGTAAGTAATTTTACCCATGGTTTAGGTTACAGTTTCCTTTTAAATGCATAATTGGGGATCACCCATCACTTAAGCTGAACAATCATAACTTTATTTTGTTTATCTTAATAATTTAACTAGTTGTTACCCGTTGATATTCGATGGATGTGAGCTCCATTCGTGGTGAGTGGAGCGCTCGGCAGATGGTGCGAAACATGTATAAAATGTACTTTTTAAACTGCTATTTCCTTCCTATTATTTTTCTTATAGCAAATTATAAGAAGAAAAACATGGATTCAACAATCCGTGAAATCAACTAATATTTTATACCCATAATCTAATTTTTTGGGATATCAATACAGATAGGAAAGAAAGGAGAAAAACCATTAACTTGCATAAGTAATCCAGTTGCCAACTACCATGAAAAACACTGTATTTTCCTTAGTTTATTAGGTTCAAAAACATCAGAAATGAGTAGGCCTAAAACTATAAATTTGAATTGGATAAATGGTTTTAAAATGTTCAAAACATAAACCTTTCAAGAATTTGCAGAGGCCTATAGACATTGTAATCCCTATAGTTGACCTAAAATAAATATCGGTATTATTAGTAAAACAGAGCTTAGTCACACCGTTTATAACCACGTTACAAAAAGTTTGACAGCGCCGGTTGGATTCAAACCCGGCTCGTCTGTTTTATAGACCGGCACGCTATTGACTGGTCTACGAAAGCTGACGTTTGAAGCGGCAAAGTAAAGCATTACGACGAGACATCGGAACAATTGACTGTACTCGATGAGTGGAATAAATCTATTTATTTTGATTATTTCGTTCACGTACAGTGTGGGAGCATACGTCGAATTAAAACATTACTGTGCATTACTGCCTTAATATACTCAAAAATGGTATTTAATATGAATTCAAACCATTTATTTAAACTGACCCTTTACAATTTGCCATTGTAGTAATCATTTATACCATTAATGTTATTGCAATCAGCTGTTTTACATAATTAAGTAACTTTAGGTATAGTACTAAACAATTTAACAATCAAAACTTATTTATTTTTTAATTCACCAACTATAAAACGGTATTATTTTTTCTTTCCATTTTAAAGTATAATACATAATAATTATAAACGTTTTTAGGTACTGGCCATGATAAACCAAATGCTTCTTGAGCCTTTGCTCTTCTGTTGTTAGACAAAATACCTCGTGTCTTTACAGTCAGCTCATTGAAGGACTGTAAAATAAAATCATTGCAATGGTTTTGAAATGTTGATTTTTTTAATTTAAGAAAGTAAGATGACGTAAAAGTAAATATAACCTACTAATATAGAAAAGTTTAGCTTTTATTTGGTACAAACTGCATGTAAAGTCGGTCCAGTGGAACTGTCCAAAGGATTGAAAAAGTTGACTTTTCCCCCATGTTAAATCTCCATAAGAAAAGTTTATTTTTCATTTTTGACCCATTTAATGTAAATATTTTCAAAATACAAATAAAACCTGCTAATATAGGACCGAAAACCTTTCTTTTGGTACAACCCGCAGGTAAATCGGCCCAGTAGAAGTCTCAGACGAACTGTCCAAAGGTTTTTTCCTTACGGCTTTAAATATGTAGATTTAATTTTAATTTAACGCATTGTTCATTAAGCAATTAGAAAGTCCAATAGACTTTTCTATTAGTGGAGCGCAAGCATACTACTTGACAAATTATTGCGTCCAAAAGTTCATTCTATTTAAATTCTATTTAAGTTCACCTGAATGAACTGATTTGTCTGTGATGCTCATTATTAAGTACACAAACAATACAAAATCTTTAGTATCCTGGCTATTCAAAATAAAGTTTTTTTCCATTTCTTAATAATTTGTAGATCTTCTATAAGTAAATAAAGCTTATTGGTTTTTAAATATTTGTAATTAGTAGTTCATACTTATTAATGGTAAACTCCACCACTATTAGAATCGTAAATTGAATCAAAGTATAAACTACTTATGTAAATAATATATCATTTTTGTTTTTTAAATTGCAGGGAACACCACTGAGACTTTGTGGCAACCGAACAATCGATATTACAATGTCTGTTCGCTCGGTGCAAATTCAGTACGCCACCAACAGAGCTGGGCCTCACACAATGTTTAGTCTGGAATACAGAATGAAGAAAGGTAATGTCAAACTCTATCCCTTTACATATTTGGACCTGTCATCTTGTAGAGGGAAGATCAATTTTAACTGTTGTTGTTTTTAACAGTGTTAATTTGATAACTAATTATGTTACTTCTGTTCAAATGCAATAAAGGAAGGGAAGGAGTTGCTTCTTTTTAAAGGGGTTTAAGAGGTGTTCTTAAATTTTTCCCCTAATGTTTAGTGGGATATTTCAAGGTTTAGGGTGACGTAATGTATTAATTTTACAGCAGGAAGTAATGTACTACTTTCCTAAATGTTAATTTTATAATAAACCCATTAATGCTTGTGACTGGTGACAATTGCGCATTGACTTTCGGTTCAGAACTGGATAACTTAATAAATGATATTTTTTTTTAAATTCCTTTAGTAAGTGATGTGCACTTGATTCACATCTACAGTTAAAAATAGTATACCCCCGTAGCAGCAAACCTGCGTACTCAGCGAATTTCCAATGCATATATATGTATCTTAATACCACATAAAACCAAATACCAAGTTTCATCAATATACATTCATAAATAAACGATTTATGACATTTTAATTATTCTCCATAAGAATAACATGGCGGCTGAGTATGCAGGTTTGCTGAAGCAAGGATCACAAAAATTGGGGTTTTATACAAATATCAATATAACTTAAGTAGGTAAACCAACATGCCAAATTTTATTAATTTATGTTCATAATTAAGGGAGATAACACGTTACTTATTCCCCATAAGAATAACATGGGGGCTGAGTACGCAGGTTTGCTGCTACGGGAACTATTGGCAAAAAATGTATTTTAGTGCAAATATCAATAGACCACAACGATATGACGCAATATACCAAGTTTCATCAGGATAAGTTGATAAATAAACGAGATATACAATTTTTCTTATTCTCCATAAGAATAACATTGGACAACGTACTGTGTTTAGCACTTTCAATATCTCTGTAACCATTTGACTTAGAGCAATGATCAAAACACCAAATTGTGCGTCTTTTTAAGCTGATTCCAATGGAAGAAAGTAAAATTTGACTTTTTCAAAAATTATATGTATAAAACTCAAAAAACCCATTTTGGGGTACAAAACCTCCCCAAAATACCCCTTCGGATTGGTCGATCTGTCTGGTTTTCAAACTTAAAGTCATAAATGCTGCTTTACACGCTTATACCAAATTTCGTCAAAATCGGATTATTTTTACGAGAGTTATCGTGCTCACGGACACATATATATATATATATATCTACAGTTTCAAACGAATGGTGTTTTCGGGGTCTGGGGACCTCAAAACGGAAAGTTATCATGGTCCCGGGCCTAGGTCTTACCATGCCGACTACGGTAATAGCTTCTTCCCTATAGGGGAAATTCGCTAAAAACTGGCATATTTACACAAATAATATTAATGAATTTTTTATGAGAATTGGGCTGCGCCTTTGTCCTCTTGTTTTATTTAAATAAAAAAATACTGCCGCACAAATCCTGTGTTCTCAACCTCATAATATTCGTACAGATACTAAATAACATATCTAATATTCTGATTATTTTATTTATATTTTGCTACAATTTTACAAAAGGCTTCATTTTTTGTGATCAACACATATATTTACATACCAACTCAGTTAATAAAAAAATTAATTACATAATATATTATTTTCTCTGTGGTTAAAGATTTAATTCCTTTTTTGTTAAAATTCCTTAAAAGATATCCTTAGTACTCTGTTTTTTAGTGAATTTCCCCTATAGGGAAGAAGCTATTACCGTAGTCGGCATGGTAAGACCTAGGCCCGGGACCATGATAACTTTTCGTTTTGAGGTCCCCAGACCCCAAAAACACCATTCGTTGGAAACTGTATATATATATATATATATATATATATATATATATATATATATATATATATATATATGTGTGTGTGTGTCCGTGAGCACGATAACTCTCGTAAAAATCATCCGATTTTGATTAAATTTGGTATAAACGTGTAAAGCAACATTTATGACTTTAAGTTCGAAAAGCAGCCAGATCGCTCCATCCGAAGGGGTATTTTGGGGGGGTTTTGTACCCCAAAAATGGGGTTTTTGAATTTTTTACATGTAATTTTTGAAAAAAAAACAAATTTTAGTTTTTATCATTGGATTCAGCTTAAAAAACACACAATTTTGTATTTTCATCATTTCTCTAAGTCAATTGGTTACCGAGATATTGAAAGTGCTAAACACAGTACGTTGTCTAATGTTATTCTTATGGAGGAAAAGAAAAATTTTATATCTCGCTTATTTATGAACGTATAATGACAAAACTTGGTATATGGCTTCATCTGGTTGTGGTCTATTGATATTTGCTCAGAAAAATTATTTTTTGCCAAAGGCACCCGTAGCAGCAAACCTACGTACTCAGCCCCATGTTATTCTTATGGATAATAATTAAATGCTATGTCTCCCTTAATTATGAACATAAATTAATAAAATCTGGTATATGACTTCACCTAGTTGAGTTATATTGATATTAGCATAAAAACCCATTTTTTGTGTTCCTTGTTGCAGCAAACCTGCGTACTCAGCCGCCATGTTATTCTTATGGAGAATAATTAAAAATGTATATATCGCTTATTTGTGAATATATTTTTATGAAACTTGGTAAGTGGCTTTATGTAGTATTAAGACATTTATATATCTATTGGAAATTCGCTGAATACGCAGGTTTGCTGCTACGGGGGTATTGTATTAACGCTATTATCATTTAAAAAGTCTATTTTAATGTAGAAAAACCGATCCAATGATTGAAGAAAAAGCCTACAACACAGAATTCCCTGAGATACAAGCTAAATATAGGATGATATAAGATGAAGTAAAAACACATAAACAAATATTTTGTAATGTCTCCCTGTCTCGTATGTTTTGTAATGGTGTGTGTGTTGTGTAGACTGTAACGGCAACTACACAGCACCCTATGGCAGAGTGATAGCCAACAGCATGTACCAGTCCAGTGACTCGTGCCACAGCCTCATCCACAACCCACAGTCCAATGTAACTATCTCCCTCTACTTCAACACCGTCATGTGCCTCACATCTGGGAACTCGGGGGTCTTCAGTGGGTTGGTGGTCAGTATTGCTTTGTGACTTTTACTGTTACGAATGTTAACACAGAGTAGACTAGTTATGCTAAATCGTAGCAGCGACAGGTGCCAGACGTAACAGATGAGGGCATGTTTACTTATCGGGAAATAATTTCTCTTCATTAAACAATTTCAGTTTTTTGGTAATTTTCTTATAACAGGTTAATGGTGCTTGACACCATGGCACGGGTGCAGGATAGATTATTAGTTCTCATTGGTTGCTATTTTAGCAACACGCTTGTCATTGGAGTTCTGTCAAGGTCACTCACCCCTTCTCTCCCACCCTACAGAGCACATAGCCTATGCCGGCCTACTCTTGCTCAGCTGTTATATTTCTATTGTCACAAGTTTTAAGTCACTAAGAATCAGATTACGTGCATCTTATTATAAATTGTTATGCATATTTTTGATGAAAACTAAATAGCAGGAATTTAAACAGCTGTTCTTTCCTGAATTCCTTGTGCAAAGCACGGGTAATTAGCTAGTATTCATATATAGTGAGACTAGTGTAAACTGCTATACTTTTTGCGTTTCTATAAAGCCTCGTATGTCGCAGGTTTACGACGGTCCGAATGACCAGGCTCAAGAGGTGGCAAGTTATTGCTCCGGTCGACGTCCCAGTCCTGTGTTTTCAACTGGACCTTCTTTGTATGTAGTGTTCAAAAATTTCAGGCATCTTGCCAGATATGACTTCACTTACACATCAACTGATCAAGGTAAGCTATTGTTTTTCTTCTGTGGTTTTTTAAATTACCTCAAATTAATTGCTCTCTTCCCTATTTCCTAGGGCTGGGCGAGTACTCGAGTTTTCAAGTACCTGTCGAGTATTAGAGACTACTCGAAAATTCAAGCAGAGTAGTTGAAAATGGCATAGTTACTCCAGCCGATCACCCGTATTTACGATGCTAACCAATGTTTAAGAAAATAAGTGACTGAAATAAAGCTCATATGAAAGGAGACAATGACAGGGCATGGGGAGTGTTTAGGTCGGGGCAAAAAATCTGTCCTTGGAGATAAAGAAGGAAGACATGATGGGAGGTGAGGGGGTGGGGTCCGGTTGAGAGCAATAACATTGTGTGTTTTATTACATTGTGTAACTGTTATATATGTTAGACTCGCTTCGCTTGCTGGGGGCTCCGCCCCCAGACACCTGTGGGGGGCTTCCCCCCAAAGGTCGCTGTTTGGTCTGATGTTGAAGTGGTGTCGTATCAAATGGCCCAGAACCCCCATAAGACTACTCATACTAAGAAAACAGACAAATCAGCAGATATTTAAGAATAAGACCATCCATTTGGCCGTTTAAACTGTTTAAACAACACTAAATTCTGATTGTTTATATCCGTTATTTTGATTTTTTTGAGGTAGTTAAAACTAAAAAATAATGCTTGAGAATTTTCTGTGAGGTTAAAAGGTGCAAAGCACATGCATGCCAAATCTCACGTCTCTAGCTCAAGTATTATTGGTGTCACGTGCATGTCCAATAATATCAGTTGGCACAGAACCCTCAATACATTACTACTTATACTAAGAAAACTGTCATATCTAAATATATTTGTGAGGTGGAAAGCAAAAAGGGACCTCTTGTCGGAAAAGTAGATTTTTCAGTACAGTCGTAATAAGTCATCCAGGTATAAAATATTGATTTTCTGTTTTTTGCATATTACTACTCTTTAAACAACTTTTTTATTAGCATATTACGTGTTGCTATTACTTTCGGGATGTAATAAAAGACGTCTTACAACACTTAAGATATATTTACACTTATACTGATTCACACACAGACGGTAAACATATATAAAAGATGGTACTAGGCTATCGATTTCGACCAGTCACACCGGTCATCATCAGGCCAATAGCATGACCTATTTTACATTATACTGCATTGGCCTGATGATGACCAGTGTGACTGGTCGAAATCAATAGCCTAGTACCATCTTTTATATATTTTTACCGTCTGTATGTGAATCAGTATAAGTGTAAATATATCTTAGTGTTGTAAGACGTCTTTTATTACATCCCGTACTACTCATTAAAATGTCGTTTACAAGACACAATCGATTACAAAATAGTTTCGAACGGATAAAATACTCATAATAATCAATAAAGGAGACCGTGTTCTGCCTAGGAAAAGGTACGTCTTGTCGCTTATTGAGCAATAACATGGCCGACATGAGGTCCCATTTATCAAACACACAAGTTCACTTCGCATTACTTTAAAAACAAGTCTTCCCTGAACTCTAGTGGTAACTGAGGGAACTACGACGTGTTTCTCATAACAGGAGAACATTGGTTATAATAATGCCCGCTCCGACATCAGGTACCTTTTTGTTCGTAGGTTTACAAGCCACTAAATGTTATTGATATTACTATTACAGTAGTATTATGTATTTTACTTAAAAATATACTGTTAATAACTATTAATAATCACTAGTAATCACTATTACAGCATTCGTGGTAAGTTTATAAACATACTTTTGTAAGTAGAATGGTTTGCAGCCATGCATTAGCAGTCAGTCTCAGCCAGTCTCAGCAGTTGTTTATCCGTTCTTCCCTGAGATTCTACTCCCACTTTACCATCCGCTAATACTGTCCAATAATTACGCTGGTTTTACGGTTCTTACCTAGGTTCCTGTAATTATTTACAGAACCCCACGTCCCAAACTTTATGCTGTCACTATCAGAGAATCTCAGTCACTGTGTCCTCAGTCGTTCTACTGCACAATAAGAAACAAAAATAATATCTCATCAAAAAAATCCAAGAGTAATGCAAAGAAAATTTAAGGATATTATTTGCCCACAACTAGGACCTGCTATCTAACCTGAACCTCTACCCATGAATCATGCTGATGAGGCCCCGCCTGATGACCTACCATCTGTTCCTGGCCCTTTGCCAAGCGTTGCAAGCGATCAGTTTGAAAAAATAAAAAAAGACTTAAGAAAAGTTTCTTATATGATTTTAAAGAATATATTTTAGGCTTTGTTTTGATATAAAATTCATTCCTTAAATGTAAATAATAAAGATTTTGTAGTGTTTTAAAGTTTTATGTGTTTTTCCCACAAAGCCCATTTTTATTTTACAAAACTCAAACATCTGTAACATGAACAAAAAAATCTTAGAGACATAATGTTTTTAACAAACTGTTTGTAATTAAAAGCTTAATTTGAAAATATTAATAACTCAAAATCAGAAATTGCCGACAAGAGGTCCCTTTTTGCTTTCCACCTCACATTTAGAGTTTCTCATTTTCTGACAGGTATAAAAACAGGTCATATGACTGCTGCTATTTACTAAGTGTGATGTAGACATACTGTGTGCCCAATAGTATGCCTCCACCAAGTATATTAACGTGATAATTAATTAAAAACCATTACAAAATCTCGAAAATATGCCAAAATTTGAAAGATCTAGCGGCTACCTAAGGGCAAAGGAGACGAGATATGACAAAAAGTCATAGGACCAAAGTTGTAGATCGTCTCAAATCCGTGAGTCGTAGTGCCCGTTTTTTGATATGACCATCCGTTCGGCCGCTACAGCTATTTTAAAAGACATTACCTGAGTAGGTCGGCAAAGTAGTTTGTTAATTATAAATCCATAACGTTATACATTTTTTTGGTGAGACTAGTGAAAAGATCAGGTATTTAATTTTCCGACAGGTTTAAGTAATAAAAACTAGTCATATGACTGCTGCTATTTACTAAGTGTGATGTATACATACTGCGTGTCCAATAATAGGCCTCTATCGAGTATAATAACGTGATAACAAATTAAAAACCGCCACAAAATATGGAAAATATGCCGAAATTTGAAAAATCTAGCGCTACCTAAGGGTGAAGGAGACGAGATACGACAAAAAGTCTAGGATCAAAGTTGAAGATCGTCTCAAATCTGTGTTGTGGTGGTCTTAGATTTTTGATAGGATCATTCCTTTGGCCGCTAGAGCTATTTTAAAAGACATTACCTGAGTAGGTCAGCAAAGCAGTTTGTTAATTATAAATCGTTATCATTTTATATTTTTTGGGGGGTTTTAAATAGTAAATTATGTTAGTTTAACCACTGCTTCATGAAGGGAGATGTGTAAAGATATTGGGTGCCAAATATCAAGCCTCTAAATACTAAATTAAAGTGATAGGAAATTAAAAACCAAGAAAAAAAAACGTTGAAATTGCCAAAAATTTTAAAAATCTAGCGCTAAATGCCCCGCGCCAAAACTTAAACATAACATTTGAGTTTGACTCGTTTCGCTCGCTGGGGGCTCCGCCCCCAGACCCCAGGTTGCTGTTTGGCCACAATCTAATGTAAATTGGTCCAAATTCTCTTTAACCCTTTCAGTGCTATGGACCGATATATCGTCTTTTGAATCTGTTATCAATAAACACTATTACTGCTTCATAAGCGATTGTACCGTTAGGCCCTCAGTCTGCAGTCTAAGCCTGACATATAGTGAAACATGGTAGACACGAACTGAACTACCTCGTCCAGTGCCTAGTCTCTAATATCACCTGGTCCGCTGCAGCTGCTAGTCTGATCAGTGGCTGTGCGGTCTAAGGCGCTACCTTCCCGACCGGGGGTAACACTTGGATCGAGGGTTCGAATCCCGTCACAGTCGGTGGTTTTTATGTGCAACTCATGGAGAGTTCACCTGTCTGTGGCAGAGTTGAAGGGGAGGGCGGACCTTAAGCAAATGGTGGACGGCTCGGGTCCAAGCTGACAGGATGGGTGGATTCTTTGTGAGTTGCACATCTGATCAGGTGTTTTGCTACTTTTTACCTATCCTTTACTGTGTGTGTGTCCAGTGGAAGCACGTTTTTTTTTTTAATTTTAACTGTTCTGGCATTCAAGACATTTAAAAAATAAACAAAACATCACAGATTCAACTACTCCTTTCAGAAGCTTAGTACTCAAAGGGTTAAGACCTACAAATATTCCACAAATGTTCTACAAATATTCCAAGGCTTTGATGATTATTTTTAGGGATTTAACCTATCAAATCTGGCCATATGCCTGTTGATGAATACTACTTGGCATGGAGACGTATTGTGTGTTAAATTTTAAGTCTCCATTTATTACCTAAGTGCTTGGAAAAAATTGAAACCCTACCCTGGATTTTGTAATGTAGCCTTTATAGGACGTCGCTTAAACCTTATAAGGGGAAAAAAACAAAGTTAACAACCTAAATTGCTATGTATTTGGTCAACTACAAGCCTTCTGCAACAAATATAACATTGTTTATAAGGGTTTTTACCCTTGGCGGAGTGCTACATAAAAAATATACAAAAAAAAAACACAATAAATTTACAAAAGTTCAGTCTTTAATTTTTTTGGGGTGTTTAAGCGATACAATCTGGGCGTTTGACTGGTTCTAAATACTAATTGTAATGTAGGAATACTGTGTGCCAAATACTAGGCCTCTAAGTTCTGTATTAGAGCGGCAAACCATTGAAAACCAGCCGCTAATTGTCTTGAAATTTAAAAAAATTTAGCGCTATCTAAAGGTGAAAGGGTCAAGATATGGCAAAAGGTCATAGGAAGAAAATTTTAGATCGTCTAAAATCCGTGGCACATGGTAGTTTCAGTTTTTTGATAGGAAAATTTTTATTTTGAGATAGTTCAACTAAAAATAGTAGGATTTGGGAATTGTCACGGGGGTTAAAAGGTGCAAGGTACACACATGCAAAATAACTTTCATAGCTCAAGTATAAATGTTGTAACATTCATTCTAATTAGTAAAAACAGGCCCAGAACCGTCATTTCCTACCTACTTATACTATGGAAACGGTGAAATCGAAAGGAAGAAAAAGTGGTCATATGACTGCTGCTATTAACTAAGTGTGATGTGGACATACTGCATCAACAATATTAGGCCTCCATCAAGTATATTAACATGATAAAAATTAAAAACTACCACAAAATCTCAAAAAATACGCAAAAATTTAAAAAAAATCTAGCGCTACCTAAAGTGAAGGAGACGAGATACGACAAAAAGTCATAGTAACAACGTTGTAGATTGCAAAATCAGCAGGTTGTGGGGGTGTCCGTTTTTCGATAGGACAATCTGTTCAACCCGTAGAGCTCAAAAACTGGACTCTTAAAATAAGCCTTTTTTGGAGAATTTTTTTTTTATGGGGTTAAAATAAAAAAACTGTCAATTTTAGGGATTTTCCTAGGAGTTAAAAGGTATAAGCTTCATGCATGCAAAATTTCAGGTTTGTAGCTCATCTAGAAGTGGTCTAGAATTCGTATACCTCAGTCAGTCAGTTACACATGCAGCTGTATATATATATATATATATATATATATATATATATATATATTAGATTATCTTATGTGGTTTTGACAAACTCATCTAAAAACAATCAACTAAACACTAATTTTAAATTTTGATGAGATATTAGCTTCATTATTTTAAATCTGAGTTAGCCAAACTAACAAGATATTACACTTAAATTACTACTGATGTGGTGGTGTACTTAAATTATTATTTATATTTTAGTTTTATATGGAATACTTCAAAAAATATACTGTAATATTTTGGGGATTAACATTTTCATTTAATATTTGAATTTTTGTATTTCAACAGATTATAGTTGTAATCCATAGTATTTAAAGGTTGCATTTTTAATTTGTTTAGGTCCATATCCCACAGATCTTGAAGTTATCTTGTTTTACCTTTTATTATTGATATTGTATCTTATCAGTATAACAACAAATGGTATATGTAAAATTTTAGGTTTTTCGTTAGTTTTCTGTCTTACAAAGCAATATATAATCAGTCAACCTAACTTATTGATTGTATTTGTAATTTGTAATATTTCTTTTGAATTCCTTCGGTATATTTACCATCAATATTTCAATAGTCAATAGTCAAACAAACTTTATTCAATAAATATATACATTTTGTATGTGGAATGGCTTCCTGGTTATAATTAGATACATTACAAGAACTTGTTTTAATAATACTGTTTAGTAAACCCTCAGAGGTAATGACAGGTGTCAAGTGAGTTCTTGCTCTCTACTCACACACAAAGTGAGCAAAAAGTTACCTTGAGCCCAAGCTCCCCACAACTAACTCAACAAACTGTTTGTGTTCATCTGTCTAGAAGTTAAACATTTGTAATCACTTTATTGTTAAAATGTTCTGGTTTTGATAAACTAACCCAAAATCTCTGTATGGATATATATTTATAATATTTATCTTATTATAAAGTTGTGGTTGTTGAAAACAGTATATATATGTTTGTTTTTATTTAAATCATTATTCATTCATGGTCAAATAAAATTTAAAACGAGTTCGCACGCAGCACGCTGACGTGAGGGAAGTGAATTTCCACATACAAAACTTTTAAAACTCAAACCCAGTGTAAAAACATACTTTATACCAATTTTATTGAAATCTGAAAACATTGATTTTTTGGCTGTTCTGATGCTCCTGTTTTAATTTACCTGCAATGTTAGGAATGCAATTTTGCGCATTATACGGTTAGGAGAAGGTCCAATCAGGCTTAAAGTAGGTGCGAGGTTGATGGGGATGAAACAAATACACCAACAAATGAATAACGTGCTTTTCTAATGTAAAAACCCCATAAGACAACGTACTTTGTTTAGCCGATATACATTTTATTTAATAACTCGATTGATGCTAGAATGAGGAGAGAGGGCGTAAAACTTCCGCTTCACTAATTCCCATCTTAATACAACAAGAAAACCACAATTTAATTTGTGTTATTAATTTTACGTCCGGGGCTTTCTGACCCTTTTTGGGCCCAAAAACTCAAAATTTGAAAGAATAATTCCCAAAAAAGGGGTTTAGAGTTTTTCAATTGTTTTTCCCAATGAACTTGTCCAACTGATTATAGAAAGGAACGTCCCTACCAAATTTGAAGTAAATCGGACAAAAAATGTGACCGCTAGAGTGCATACACATATATATATATATATATATAATTTTGAACGACCCCCTAAAACGTGTTCACATTAGGAACTTCTATGGTGGTCCCGTGCTTAAGTTTCACCGTGCGGGTCATGCTAATAGTTCACTTTCCAAAGGAAATTCACTAATAAAATAAATAATAACATTAATAATTCAGTAAAACTTTACGTTTATAATTTAAGTTTAGTATGTAAAAAGATTTTTTCCATAAAAAAAAATAAAATGAGTTTTTTTTAATTGTTAAAGAACCTCTCGACTTGATACCCGAGTAGTTGGTTCAATACTCGACTTGATTTTAAAAACACTACTCGCCCATCCCTACTATTTCCTCAGTAAAAGTCCTGTTTTAGTTGTTGAAAAAATTTGTGAAACCCTACTGCAATAAATGATGTGCTCTGACACAAATAATAATGTTATTTTCTTGTCTAGACCAGAAGTATTTTTAAAAAAATGTTAAGAAAGTCAACAGTCTATACCTCTCAAGTTTTGTGAACACACTGGAAATTTAATTCAAGGCTTCTGACTCAAATTCAAAATGCTAACCATTAAGGTATTGAGGTCACCCATTTCATGTTTTATTTTTAAAATTTAGGCTCTATGATTAAAATTGACTGCTTTTAAATCTCAGTTTTTGTTTGTTTTCCTGGATGTGGCTAAGGTTATTACATTATCTGCTTGATCCACCAAGCTTTGATACCTGATTTTGAGTTAATTCACTCAGACTACAATAAAGCTCATAAATGTCTCTAAAATATAGAACACATTTGAGAACACGTATTGGGTAGAACAGCTTTAACAAATCCAGGGCCCATTTTAGCTTTGTGCTGCCCCTAGGCCATATGAAGCTTGCCGCCCCCTCCCCCCCCCAATTAGGGATAAGGAAAGAAGTTGGAAGTACACAGTTGTCGCAAAAGAACCGCGTCGGCGGTGGCCAAGAGAAAGTGTTCTAGGCCCGCAATAACCCAAGTAGCATAGAAATTATTGAGTAAATTGTTCTCCAGAGGTTGTTATGTTTCGGTGAAGGCAAATCATATTTTATTTCGCAACCAATTCGGGTTTAGGAAAGGGAAAGGCACATTGAACGCTATGTTTTTTCTGGTTGATGCAATTGTTAAGACCCTGGATGAAGGAAGACATGCTTTGGGTATATCTCTGGACTTAGCAAGGCATGTGATGTTGTAAACCACAATCTTCTCATTCGGAAAATGTTTAACCTTGGGGTAAGAGGTGTGGCCTTGGACTGGTTTAGATCATACCTTGAGAACCGGAAACAAAGTGTAGATATGCCATACTGTGACCAAAGGAAATGCATTTATTTCCTTTGGTAGACCAAAGGAAGCTCTATTCAAATAAATTGGCAGTAGCTATGGGAGTTCCTCAAGGGTCGGTATTAGGTCCTGTTCTTTTTCTTCTATTTATTAACAATATTGACAGTAGTATAAATAATGGTAAATTATGTATTTTCGCTGACGACACATCTCTAGTTGTTACTGGTCATCAAACAAAGGATTTATAGGTGTCTGCATTTGTTCAGTCAAATTCCCTAATTCAATGGTTAAATGAGAATGGTCTTTTTGTAAATACTGACAAGACAGGGATGATTGATTTTCAAATTCGTAATCGGACAGACAGCTTTTCGAATCTGCTAATTTCCGAAAATGCTGTTTCATCCTCTGATACAGTAAATTTTCTTGGTCTTTTGATTGATTCGAGATTAAGTTTTTCTGACCATATCAGTAAATTGGCTGGTAAACTCAGTTCGATAATTTATGGAATACGGAAATTATCATGTTACACTAATTCTGATGTACTGCTCACAGCTTACTATGGTTGCTTTTATCCTCATCTCGTTTACGCTGTACCCATTTGGGGATCGGAAAAGACTAGTTTTTTTATACATCTTTACTCTCCAAAAGAAGATAATCAGAATTGTTTTTGGACTCAAGCGGCTTCAATCTTGTAAGGAGACTTTTCGTCAGTGTGGCCTGTTGACATTTCCTTCCATATATATTTTTGAAACGCTAATATTTTTAGGAAAAACCGTGGGCTTTTTGAGTCCAGAATCTCTACAGTATATTCTCTTCGCCAAAGTTTAAATCTCCCAATTCCAAAACATAAAACTACATTTTTTTAAAACAATGTTTATTATTGCTCTGTCAAACTTTTGAATGCGTTGCCTGATTGCCTCAAGGTGGAGATGCCACATGATGAATTTAGGAGGAATCTTAAGACCTATTTGTTTACTGTGTCCATGACTACATGAGGAATTTATAATTTAGAAGTTTTGACTATTTTGTGTTGTAATAGGTACATTTTGTAAATGACTCGTGCCAGTGCTTTTACAAGTTTTAAGGCAAAAAAGGAATTATTGATTGATTGATTGATTGAAATAATTTTAATATTTTCAAAATAATTTCAAATGGTTTTGAAATGAGTTTATGTTTAAAACGAGTTAAAATTATTTTAATATAATTATAACATGGGTTTACAGTTGATTAAAAATAATTTTGAAAACATATATTAAAGTAATTTCTATATCAGTTTTAATTTTATTATAAACAAATGTTACAAAACTTGTTCAAAATACTAAAAATAATAATTTTAAATAATTTTAAAATTGTATTAATATAATTTTAAATTATAAAATGTTATGCTTTTTTACATTATATAAAATCATTTAAAATCATTGTTTCATAGATGAAAAATTATGAAGAAATCAAAGTGATAGTAAAATTTAACATAAGTTTCAAAATAATTTTAAATAATTTTGAAACAACTTTAACATATGTTTAAATTAGTTTCAAAATAACTTTAAAATATTAATAGAAATTGTTTATATATTGTTTTAAAATTATATTAAATAACTTTTTACTAACTCAATTAAAAATCCTAACCAATTCTTGAAAAATAATTTTAAAAGGAAATTATAATAGGTAAACTTTGTTTAAATAAATAACTTTTAAGAATAAGCAATGTTTATAATTATTAATATTGTTTTTTTCGCTGACTGAAAGTTAATGGGAAACATGGAGTGCTTAACAAAGAAGTTCTGTATTAGTTTCCAAATTTTTTATCTTTGGCCAAAATGAGTTGATGTAGTAATTCGTTTGCAGCCTCAAACAACATATATAAATGTACATTTCATTTCCCGAGGATTGGTGTAAACTAGGTTTTGGGTACCATATTGTTCAACATATATATCAGTGGAATATTACAAGTTTTGTTTCTCCAACCTTACAAATTACAGTGTTTACCAGCAACAACAAAAGCAAACAAGGAATGCTATAGTTTCACCAAGACCCCAAGGGGTGTCAGTTGGTTATTTTATGTTGCCAGCCCAACCATTATTTATCAAGGGGCGAAGTGGTCGAGAGGGTTAAGACTTTTGAAACGTAAAATATACTTCATAATTTCGTTCAATAATTTTCAAGCACATTACATTAGTCAGACTGTGAAAATAAGTATAAACAGTATTTTTTTCAGTAAATATTGTTTTTGTAATTGTTAAAATTATTTTGAAAGAATTTAAAATTAATTTAAAACTGATTTATAAGTTATTTCAAAATTATCCTAAAATAAATTTTAAAATTATTTTAAAATATTATAAAATGGATCAGATAGGAAATTTGTTTGTAAACAAATCATTAAAAGTCTTAGAGTTTCTCAACCGTAGCTTCACACTATGTTTAAAAGTCGCTGAGCTCATCGACAAAATCGTCATTAAGATCGTTTTTGTAGATATCGACAAGATGTGTTGCATTTATAGTCTTCACACGCTGCTCGATTTTTACGAGCGAGCCCGCTGTTTTCTCTGCGGTGATCAATTCTCGGCGAGATCGCAGCAAGTGCCAGGGAATATTCTATTACTTACATTATTCAGGTGTCGGTTTAGAAATAAACTAACAAATTATATTCAATTCAAAACCAATCGGAATTTATTCAAATCCAAATTTTTTTTAAATCCTCTTATTACATATAGTGGATTTTATAATGTAGATGAGTTTATGGAGTAATTATTTTTAAACTATCAAAAATTGGGTTTGTTTTAAATTGGTTCTTAATTTGTTTGCACATCTAGGATGTGTTAGGTTGAAACTATTGTAAATATTGCATAGTTATAATAATTATTAGTTAATATCAAAATGTATATATTTATTACATTGATCCTTAACTTTGTGGTTGTTTTATATCAATAAAATATTATTATTACCTTATGTTAAGGTAAGTAACACGTTAATGTATAGACGTTGTTTGAGTTTAGTCAGTTGATTCCTTCAAATTATATCACATTTTTCATTAGAGGTTGTTTTGATTTTTGATCTATAATAATTAAAAAATAACGGGGGGCAGATCGCCGTAATGGATGTAATATTCTTTAAGCTTATGCAATTTCCTACAGTTCGATATAAATTATTAGTTGACATAACTGACAAATCAAAGGCAAAGGTTGACTGTAATAAATAATTAATTTGTTAATAAATTTCTAATGTTTTTCTTACTATGAAATATTTTACGTTTATTCTCCATAAACTTTAAAATCATTCAGACTTTCATATTTTTTTACAATCTACATAATTGAGAGGGTGGGGGTTGAATATAAAAATCCTTCTGGTGGAACTCAAAATTAAGTTGTACAAAGATCCCTTACACTAATTATATTTTTCAAAATATGTAACCGCAGAATTAGACTAGCCTATTTTAGTTTTTTTATCTGCAACTCAAAAACTGTGGGGTGAATCGACCAAAGTGGATGGTGTTTTCCTTAATGTTTGGAAAGTATACTAACGAGGGTTATTATGCAATTCTTAAAAGTGAGAAATGTTCATGTTGGTGACTTTTACCTATACAACTAATGCCAGATGCCCTTCAAATCACATAGTTTATACCAAATAACCAAATACCTCGTTAACGTACTTCTTATTCAGTGTTTTTGGTCAAAAACATTGCACCATTTGTTTCTTTTGTCCGCTACTCATCACTGGTGAACATCGGCCGTGTGAACAAGCGCGGTGACGCCGCCCTGCATGACTGGCAAAGACGAATAAACGAATTAAATATTTTAATTTCCGCCCTTCCTGCCTTCGGCATAGCATATCAAGTAGTTATGTTTCCTTGATATTAAAGATGATTTACAAAGTTTAAAAAAGTAAAACTATCATTGCAAGTAGGCTTACAATATTTTAGATAAATATAAAATTTAAATTTATATTTTAATATGCTCCCAGAAATTTGCCGCCCCCCAAAAATTTGCCGCTCTAAGCTGTGGCCTACTTGGCCTATTTAGAAAATGGGCCCTAAAAAAATCAGAAATCTGCTTTTCTCATGAATTTTTCAATACAAATAATTATTCATAATCACCCAAATTAATGTGAATCCTTTAATTCTAGCACCATTAGATTTGTTGTTGTTGGCAATTGACAAAATTATCTTTCCATGGTTACAATTCGAAAGGACAATTCAAAGTCACCACGTCACCACAGTTACTCTACTAATAAACGTGGGTTTTTCATTTTTTTATGTTTTGGGTGCTATTTCTTTTCTTTGGCTTCTAACCTTCTGTTGTGTGCAGGTCGCGGGTGCGGGGGCAGACTCAATGACCTGCTCGGGTCCTTCTCCTCACCCCTCTACCCATCGTCGTACAAGAAAGACTCTGCTTGCCGGTGGGACGTCTCTGTGCCTCATGGAAGCAAAATAACATTCAACTTCATATGTAAGTTGAAATTCATACTGTACAAGCTTAACCCATTGGTGTTTTTAACCTAAAAACATCCAATTTATTGTAGAAATCAGAAATAATTTAACTTTTGATCAACTAATACAGAATAGTAGTGGAGATGTTGCTCGGTTGTTATAAGTTTCCATATTCAGCCAATTTTACCTGGTCGGGTTATCATTTATAACCAGTAAAACGCAAATTTAAATGATCATTTACTGCTGATATCACGCAGACTAGCAGTCATTTATGATGGGTTCATGTTTTCTATTATCATGTTTGGCCGATTTTATGTGGTCCCACTCGTCTTTTATACATGAGCAATCATTAGCGATCCTCCGCGTATTGGCAGGAATCACTCTCTCGATTGTCAATATTTTTTAAAACTTCGATTTGAGCTTGATTATTAAAATACTTTAACAAGTACTGAAATTTGCAAATACTCGCACACACAATGTTGAATCCAAGTTACTAGCAAAACTTTATCAGTATTTGAAATAAAAAATTCAAGCCAGTTTAGTGTCAATCAGTTGATTGAGTCAAACAAATTTAGAGCATAAGCAATATAACATTCGTAAAAAAATATATCTTTATTTGTTCAGATTTTGACATTGGTCAAACGTCTACATGCAACACAAACTACATACAGTTCTACGACGTTGATAGCAAAACTGGGCTGGAGACTGTTCACTCCCGGTACTGTGGAGCGGTAAGTAAAAGAGCTCAGATGTAACTATCAATAAAATATCTTTTAAACTACCATATCAGCGTATGTAAGTATTTAAATTTGGGGGCAAGCGTATTGTGATCTTGATTATTGTGCCTTTCTTACATTACAATAATGTATTCTCCAAATTAATGAGGTTACATTTTTACTTTCTCCCCCGTAAACATAGTACATGGAGAAAGTATTGTTTTCATGAACATTTTTGAATTTGAGTTATTAGTGGGGAAGTATTCATTTTGATTGTCCCTGATTCTAAAAAAATTGTTTTCCGAGTGATGTCTGTGTGTCTGTCTGGATGTGTACAGAGCTGGAGACCGTACCCTAGGTCTGATTTTGATGAAATTTGGTATGGAGGTACTAATACACTACATCTCCAGGTGTTTATGAATTTTTTTTAAATTTTTTGTTTTAAAGGGTAATTATCCCCCAAAACCGGTAAAAAACTGAAAAATTCTCAAAAACGGCTCCATCAAATTTGATTAAAATTTAGTGTTTTGTAGAGCTTTAGGTTTCCAACAAAATTGCACAACCCGCATATCTGTAAAAATTCGTTTTCAGAAATTATAAGGCTTAAGATTTCCAAAATTCTGTTTTTTGGATTAGTTATCACCATTAATAAAAGCACAAAAAACTAAACAATTTTGTATTTTGAATTATTATTCTTCGATTACTGGTTGTGGAGAAAATTGAAACTTTCATTTAGCGGTAAACACAGTACGTTGTCCAGTGGGAATACAAAAATTACAATTTCTCTCTTATTTAATGATCAATTTACTTGAAATGTTATATGCAAGTCAAGTTAGAATTAAGGATATTCAAAATATGAATCCCCCAAACCCTGGGGGGGGGGGTAAGGGGGTGATTCCCCTCTTAAAACCACTGTGTGTAGCAAAGGATTTTGTAGTGACTCCAAAATTGGGGTTTGGGTAAACATTTCTAAAAAAAGGTTTTTTAGAAGATTTTCTGTGCATTATACTGTACTTTATGTTCTGCAGTAAGTAAATACAACATAATTTAGTCATTAAAGTTAGGCTAAAAGAAGGAAAGTATGTGTCAGTTTCCTCATACAGTTGATTAGTGAATTTCCTATGGAAAAGTGAACTACTAGCATAACCCGCATGGGGAGACTTAAGCCCGGGATCACCATAGAAGTTTCTAACGTGAACCCCTGACCACGTTTTGAGGGATCTCTAAAAACTTGATATATATGTATTCGCACTCTAGCGGTCACAATTTTTGTCTGATTTACTTCAAATTTGGTATAGTCATTCCTTTTTATAATCAGTTGAACAAGTTCTTTGGGCAAAACAATCGGAAAACTCTAACCCCCTTTTTTGGGGATTTTAAGTTTTCAAATTTTGAGTTTTTGGGCCCAAAAAGGGTCAGAAAAGCCCCAAATGTACACTTATTGCACATTAACTTATTCTTATTGTACGTAAAAAGCCAAAGATTTTAAGCCCTCCCTCATCATTCTAGCTTAAGTACTTACCGAGTTATTAAAGAAAATGTTAATTTTCAAAATACAGTACGTTGTCTTAAAGGGATTTTACCCTGGAAAAGGCTGTTTTTCATATTTTAATATCGTTTTATCACCCTCCATACCCATCATACGCATCATTCTAGCATACGTAGTTACCGAGTTATTAAAGAAAATGTTATTTTCGAAATACAGTTATTTGTCTTAAAAGGGATTTTATACTGAAAAAGGCTGTTTTTCATATTTTAATATCGTTTTATTTCCCTCCATACCCCTACACTAACTTGCTATTCCGACAATACCTCCTTCTAACTTTATAATGTACAACATTGGTATCCTATTAGTGAATTTACATATAACAAAAAGCATCAAAACAGCCAAAAAATATTTTTTTTTAATTTTCAAAAAGTGTAATCAGTGTTTTTTTAAACCCTTTTTTGATCTTTTTAAGGTTTTAATGCGGAAATTCACTTCTCTCACATCAGCATGCTGTGTGCGATTTCGTTGCTTTTGTGATACTGCCCTCTTTTCCACTCCTGAATTACCTATGACTACCTTGAGTCTCACCTTTTGCTTTGATGCAGGTTGGACAGTTCAATTTGCATACAATTAAGGCATATCTAAGGATTTTCTTCCAGTTCCAGTATTGGTAAATCAAGTTTTTCTGATATGTTTAGGTAAATCAGTATCCCTTATAGAAAAAACTAAATGAGTTTTATTGTTATTACAGAGGTGAAAACATAAATTTAACAGTAGTATCTCTAAATGCGGTCTGATAAGTGTGTGGTTGAAATTCAACATCTAATTTCCCACCGCGGGAACTTACCCTTTCGATTTCCTCTATTTTTTTCTACATTGCCCACGTCAGTGGTCTGAGTTTGTTACTAGCTTTTTAATGAACAATCTGTGCTAATGGGCAAGTAATAATAGGCACAGTTCATAATAATTTCAATAGTTTAAAAGTAAAGAACCACGCTTGTTCTACATGATGTTTATGGAAATTTTCAAGTTATTCTGAGTAGGATATTAGGAGCACAAAGTATTTGTTTGGTTAGTTTCTCATTTATTAACACTTGATTATATTGTTTTCCAGGAGAAGCCCTCAGAGATTAAGATGACCGGAGACTCAGCGGTTGTCCGTTACTTCACAACGACTCACAACAACGGCACTGGCTGGGTCTTACAATGGGCGACTCACTCTAAATTTGACAGCGGATTTTCTTTTACTTTATACTAACGGATCACTAAAGTGTATTCTAGAACAGTTCCTCACATGGGAATCAGAGCTTCAATCTTTTATCCAGGACTGCTGGATAGAAAATCGAGCGTATATTTGTAAATTGACCATACGTGACAATGCTTGTATTTTAGAATAAGCTTAGAGCAGATTTATTGTTTAGTTGTATTACATTGTTTTTATATGTTATAGTAAGTTGTATGTAGCTTTTACATGTTTATAATAATAAATGTTAAATGTTAAGGTAAATAAAATAGTATGTTTTTCACCAAACATTAATTAATACAATATACATGAAGTTACAAGACTATATTGCTAATTTTTTCTGATCCCCAAAATTCTCTTGTAATTTTTATGGGCAGTATTCTTATTTTTTAAGATGATACTTCTGTAAATTGTCATTATTCAAAATAGTTCAAAAGGTTAACCACAACATGCAGCACTCGCGACTGGAGCCAGTGGTGGATTTAGAACTGGTAGAAGGGGGGGCTAACCGAGGGGTCTGGGGGGAGTACTCCCCAGCTTAAGAAGGGGGGTTCTGGTTTGAAAATTTTCAAATTTTAAACTATATCTTTCTCAATCTTACAAATGTTATAAACAATATGCACTTTACATCCTTAATTGTGTTGCTGCGAGGAAAATATTGTATGGTGCACTGAAATTTGTTTTATGTGGTAATGATTAATGCAACAAGAAAATTATAAGTGACATTTTAGTCAAGCCTGCCTTGGATTTAATTTACTATTAAAATACAAGTATAGAGAATATTGTTTAAAATGGAAAATTTTTAATTTAAAAAAGTTTTAATTAAAATAGTTGAAATTTCATTTGCCATTGAAAATAGTATATTTCATCTATAGGTCCAAAAGTGAAGGTTTTCAATAAGAGCTCAGGTTTAACGGCCGAGGCTGGGTTTTTTTTGTCCTTAGTCTAAAAATATCATCAAAACAATATGTTTTTATTCCTTGGATAAAAAAGTATTGTTTTGATAGTTTTTTCATCATAGGACAAAAACGGAAGTCAGTGATTCTTTTTGGCTGAGGTCATCAGCTGTTAAATATAAATTGAACGAATTATTCAACTGGTAATCAATGAAAACTTGTGTAACAGCTGTTTGTTTAGAATAGGAAGATGAAGATTGAAGCAAAATCCTAATGGTGAAAAAGTGAACAAATTTAGGCCCCTATTATACTAGGCGACTGTCACCTGTCAGCAGTTAACAACGTATCATAGGCTCAGCGCGATCGTCGCGCACCTATTGTTGCCAATCCAGCTAATTCAATACCCCACCTACTTTTAATTCCCTAATGCGGTTTATTCTTCAACATGGTGCCGCCTAATGAGGAAATTTGATGATAATAATTATTGGTACTACCATTGTATACTACAATATTGTTTTTGTCTGTAATTATCATATGCGGCAAATACCCGCCGTATACTCAGGTGCAGATTTTGAAAACGAAACTAATTCACAGTATTTGTTAAAAAATAAAACTAACAATGCCATCCACCACACAAATATTTAATTAGCATTACAAACACACTAAAGAAGCCAATCATTGAGTTATCCTTTGTCATAAAAAAATAATTAAATCAAACTTATTTAACTAATTGTTTTAATTAACAGATTGGATACTAAAGTTTAAATTACGTAGGCCTAGTTAAAAAATAAATGAATAAAACATCCGTGACGATTTAAACTTGGGTTGTTTTCAATATAATTTATAGACTATCACTCTTAAGGAAAACTGTTTTCATGGGTTCGTCAAGATCTACATTTACCATACATTTAACTTCCTATGGTATGGGGTGTTATGTTTAGAATTAAGTTTCTATTTGAGATTGTTTACTGACAAAACAAAATATTTACTAACAAACCCGATTAATAATAAAACATCAATAAATAATGTTTAAATAATAATAAATTTATAGTTTATGTAACTTTTACACAATAATTTATTTAAACCCCATCAAATCAAACACAATTTTTTATTACATCAACAACACACTTTCCGTTTATGATATTTCTGTATGGATAAATGTACTAAATGTGCTAAAAGTTTAATGCAACCCTCTTCTTATTTAAAAAAATTTTAATCAAGAATGCGCTATGTACATTTTTATCATATTTTGATTCAGAGGATGCGAACGTCACACAGGGGCGGATACAGTCTATAATTTTAGGGTGGGGGTCATGAGTGAAAAAAATATATTAATTGTCAAAATACCATAATCTTTACGGCGAAAAATGGGTAAAATAGTAAAGGTCTGAGGTTTTTGGGGGGAGTCTTGTCCCCCATGACCTCCCCCTGTATCCGCGCCCAACGACACAGTCTGAAGTTATGAATGTAGGCCTACTTAGGCTAATATACAAACAAAATTTAATTGTTTATCTTGTATTTTTTATAAAAATGTGAAACCACTAAAAATGAGTATGTTCTATTTAACATTCAACAGATATTTCATGTACAAAAACTTATGACAGCTAAAGTGTGTATTTTGTCATTAGAAAAGGTTGTTGGTAATTGCTTTATAGGTGCTGTAGACAATTTCACTATAATGTATTGGCAATACTGACGGCCTGAAAGCCGATCGTCGACTGTTTGTGATCACCTGCAGCAGTTACAACTTATTATATTACCTCCTATTTACAGCAATGTTAAAAGAGTTGACGTGTGACAGTCGCATAGTATAATAGGGACCTTAGTTTTCGTCATTCTGCTTCAAAAACAGCTGTTTTCAACACATGCATTTAGGTGCTAAAGTTGTTCCTTTTACTCCTACAATATCATTTTGATGATATTTTTCGTCCTAGGACAAAATCAAATTTGATGACACTTTTCATTCGAGGTCATCAGCTGTTAAAGAATAATTTAACGAATTATTCAACTTTTAAACAACTGTTTGTTTAGAGTAGCAAGACCAAGATGGAAGAAAGTGTTTAACCCTAGGACTGCCCTTGCCTAATATATGCTAAATTGCTCGGTGCCCTAGCAATTTTTGCCATTTTGCAGAGGTTTTTGTAAAAATTCACAGTACCTAAACTATTGTTGATAACATATGAATATTCATATTGTTCCGAAAAAGAATTAGATTCTGAATAAAATAAAATAAAAGGTATCCCTGTCGGTAATGTTTTTGTAAAATGTGAAAAACCAAAATTTTATAAAATATTTTAAATAATTTTCAAAAGTAAAGTCCTAGCATTTTTACACTAATTTGTTTACAGACAATTGAAGATATACAATATGTAGGCAATTTATTTCCCCACGTTGAAATGTGTTTGATTTATTTCCATAAAAAAATTTACCTGAATTATGGAAAGAAATACAAAAACCGGAAAAAAATCAAAAAACTTGCGCTATACATATATATAAAAAATCAAAAGTATAAAAGTAACATACTAAATCTGTTATATTACTAAAGGTAACAACAATACAATCATTGGAAATAATGCACTTTTGTACAAAGAAATAACTGTTTTTATGTCTTTATATGAGTTTAAAAACAAAATTTGAGTTTTGCCGAAAGCCAAAATTAGTTCTTCGAAGCTATAAATATTTTTTTTGTAATTTATTATAATAGGATGATAAATGGTACATATATTTATAGTTAACCCTAGGACTGCCATTGGCCGATTACTCGGACATTGCATGTGTGCGCCTAGTGTCCTTTGGCCGATACTCGGACAATTGGGTAATTTTTTGTTTAACTGCTTATAATGCATTGAAGATGACCTATAAACGTAATAATATTGATACCATTTTAACCCATTGGATACTTAGTTTTTTAATGACTGCATGGCCCCAGAACTTCAATTAAATTTCAATATTTTGCAGTGTTTTAGTAAATAAACTGCAAAAAATTTACTTTTGCTGCTAATTGGGCAAACATAGTGTTTTTATTGAAGCTGTATACATTTTCTTTTTAGTATGTTATTAGAAAACAAAAAATAAAAAATCATATTTAAAATATTTTGTTATAAAAATAAAAATACTATTTTTTAATTTTGTTGAAAAAAAGAATATAGTAAAAATAAAAAAATTAAAAAAATGTCTAATCAGTTGTCTAGTAAAGTGCAAAAACTATTCCTTTTCATAAAACCTTTTAGTTTTTTACTTTATCTAAAAAAACAAATTTTTTATGATTTTTTTGCAAAACCTCTTTTTTCTTGAATAATTTGTATTTTTACCCGTTTGCCAAAAATGGACCACAATGCAATATTGTACATAAAAAATACATTTATGGATATAAGCTTAAAGTTAAAACAATTACAAAAAAATAACAAAATTTAAAAATTAAAAAAAAAATTAAAATTTTTGAAAAAAAAACATATATGGTATTACATCATCACGGAACCACTCCGTGATAAAGATTTTGGGCCAAAACAGCCATCACGGAACCATTCCGTGAAAAGTATTCAATGGGTTAAAGAGGAGATTCTAAACTTTCACTTCATATATAAATGAACCTTGTAGCAGTAACGGATCGATATAATTGCTATTATAATTTGAACAAAATTTAGCGCGCGAAACATTTTTGTCTCACGAGCGGCGAGATCTCAAAAAACACGTGTTCATATCTTTCTATATGCATATATATATTCTTTTCCAGAAATATATTAAGGTGCCAATTCCACAAACATGCAATGTAAAACCTCTTAAAATGTATAGGCAATTAAAATTTATTTTGGTAAAATATACCAAGACTTAGGAATAACGTAATGCTGCTATACTCAGACACCTCTTACCTTTTTGACAGTTTGATTACTTGGCGGGCTGTATCCATCTGGTTTTTCTAACTCGTTCAAACAAATGCTCCTTTACACCTCTGTACCAAATTTCAAAAAGATTGGACCTTTTTGTTATCGTGTTAATGGGCACCATAAATAAATGTTAACAAATGGTGTTTTCAGGAAAAATGATGTACAGCTACAATATTTCTCTTTGCAATCTCTTTCATAAATAGTAGCGAGATAGAAACCATGGAGAGCTCGCGCCCATAGTTGGGATGGACCAAAATTCGGTCCGACCGGGTTCAAGGTCACATCTCAAAGTGGAGGACTCGTCGCAGCGCTCAGTACAGCGTCTTTTGGGTTATTGGCGACGCGTGCTCAGTTAAATAAGGTTTACGGCACTAGGAATTTGTTTATTGCAAATTTTTTTTGGAATCGTATTACTGAATAAATTCTTTATCATTTGGTACTAAATTCAAATGTATTTAACCACTAATTATGACGTAAGAACACGTGTAGTTTTCAACATTAGTATAAAAATCTCAATCTTCATATACTTAACCTTGATTTTCATAGAAAAATTTTAATTTTGACTCAATGGCTAACATATTTGCTTTACTCGATACATTCCTCAATTTTTGACATGAAATCAAACTATGTAACAACTACCTATTGTAAGGCTTTTGGAGAGGCTTAGTTTTGAGTTTTGGCACAAAAACATTGATTCTATATTATTTAATTTATATTTTCGGTAGAAAGGCTTATTAACAACTAAGTATCCTTTGTTTTCAAGTTCCTTCATATGTTCCTCTACTTTTAACGCCAAACATATTTTTATAGGATTGATTATGTTGCTGATATAGAAGATTAGTTTTGAGTTTTGATATAAAAATATATATTTATTCATTATTTTAATTACATTTTTAGCTATAACAATTAATTTACATATTTAAGTACTTCGTATTTGGAGGGGGGAAATGTTTAAGTAACAGATAGTTTAAAAGGAAGTAGGTTTTGTTTATATAAAAAGGCAACGTTATGTTTTCTTATACTAAAGTATTTTATTTAATTAAATAGTAGTTTCCATCACTAGGAGCAAAAGTGGCCCTTTTTGGTGCGCAATCGTGTTTTAAAAGCGAGGCGCAGCCGAGCAACGTTTTTTATCATAATGTGGAATTAGACTTTTAATCGTTGAAAATTTTAACTATAGAGTTGTATTTTTGAGGTTATGTTTACAAAGTAACTAATATACAGTGTTTACATTTCTGTTATTTACAAACAATACTTTTTATAACAGTGGTAAGGAACGCTTCAATCATGTATAGATCATGAAACAGTACTAATATTTAGCAAACAGCTGACTTTTTACGTCCTAGGACTTAAAAAAGATCACAGCTGATTTTTTAGGTCCTAGGACTAAGTGACGTTTTGCGTACTATTTAGAGAACAAAAAACAGGTGGATTTCGTAAAGAATGATAAAACCAAAAAAATATAAAACTATAAAACCGAGTAAAATATAATCACTAATCAGATATGTTTATCTTATCATATAATGTTTTATTCTTTCTAACATATAAGTATCTATTATTTACTGCCTAATTTACTTTACATATCAAATTATAAGATTCCTCATGAGCCTAATTACATCTCGATAACTGAATTTTCTATCAAATTTGAAAGCTATGTTAAAAAAACAATAATCTCAACACAATATGGAGTAAAATGTACATAATTGATATTTTCTAGGTGAATAAGTAAAATGAGGAGCATTTAACTATGTTAGATGTGGTAGAACAGCGTGGAGCCGTGGTCCGCGACGGCGGCGCACGTAGAACTGAACATAGCGGTGATTTACATCGGATTATTGAATAAACTATAAGTTCTATCGAAAATTGTTTTGAATACTAATTTAAGATCATCTGATTAGCCACAACTTTCTCGCTGGAAGTTTGTTTCTACCTCAAAAATAAAAAAGTTCTCGCTTACTGACTTTTTCATGTCATGCTGTTACAACTTTTTAATATCTTCATAATTAAAAATTACATATAATTTTAAACTAAAATATATTTATACTGTTGGGTGCAGAAAAGGAATATATATTTCATTGTAGTTTTATTAGTGAATTTCCTATGGAAAAGTGAACTATTAGCATGTCCCGCACGATGAGACTTAAGTCCGGAACCACCATGGAAGTTCCTAACGTGACCCCCTGAACATAATTTGAGTGGTCTCTAAAAACATTATATATATTTATATATATATATATATATATATATATATATATATATGTGTTCACACTCTAGCGGTCACAATTTTTGTCCGATTTACTTCAAATTTCGTACAGACATTCCTTTTTATAATCAGTTAGACAAGTTCATTGGGCAAAACAATCGGAAAACGCTAACCCCCTTTTTTTAGATTTTAATTTTTTAAATTTTGAGTTTTTGGGTCCAAAAAGGGTCAGAAAAGCCCCAAATGTACACTTATTGCACATTAACTTATTGTACGTAAAAATCCACAGATTTTAAGCCCTCGTCATTATTCTAGTACAAATACTTACAGAGTTGTTAAAGAAAATGTTAATTGTCAAAATACAGTACGTTGTCTTATGGTGATTTTACACTGGAAAAGGCTGTTTTCATACCTTAATATCGTTTTATCACCCCCCAAACCCCTATACCAAATTGTTATCCCAACAATACCTCCTTCTAACATTATAATGTACAACATCCTATTAGTGAATTTAAATAAAACCAGGAGCATCAAAACAGCCAAAAAATTAAATTTTTCAATTTTCAAAAAAGTAACCATTGTTGATTTAAACCCTTTATTTGATATTTTTAAGGTTTTAATGCGTAAATTCACTTCCCTCACGTCAGTGTGCTGCGTGTGATCTCATTATTAAGATCTACAGGAGCGTGTAAACGACAACGCGCTCACCGCTCGGGATTACTCAGCTTTGTGGTGTCCTACACTTTGGTTCTAGCCTGACAATGTGCGGACCGTTTTCTGTCCATTTGGCGAGCTCTCCATGGTTTCTACCTCGCTGATCCTAAGATACACTATCTTCTTACTTTACTCAAATATTATGGAGTCACAGTATAAAAGTTTATTAGTTCTTTTTTTAGTTAGAACAGACATCAAATTTTGTATTCTATTTTAGAATATACTGTTGTATATTCAAAATATAATAGTAGAATGCAGCCCTATTTTTTTTAATTAAGTTTTAGCGAATTTCCCCTACAGGGAAGAAGCTATTACCGTAGTCGGCATGGCAAGACCTAGGCCCGTGACCATGATAACTTTTCGTTTTGAGGTCCCCAGACCCCAAAAACACCATTCGTTCGAAACTGTAGATATATATATGTGTATATGTGTCCGTGAGCACGATAACTCTCGTAAAAATGATCCGATTTTGATGAAATTTGGTTTATGACTTTAAATTCGAAAACCAGCCCAATCGCTCCATCTGAAAGGGTATTTTGGGGGGGTTTTGTACCCCAAAAATCAGTTTTTTGAATTTTTTACATATCATTTTTTAAATAGTCAAATTTTAGTTTCCACCATTGGATCCAGCTTAAAAAACACACAATTTTCTATTTTGATCATTCCTCTACGTCAATTGGTTACCGAGATATTGAAAGTGTTAAACACAGTACGTTGTCTAATGTTATTCTTATGGAGGAAAAGAAAAAATTATATTTCGCTTATTTATGAACGTATAATGACGAAACTTGGTATACGGCTTCATCTGGTTGTGGTCTATTGATATTTGCCAAAAAAACATTTTTTTCAAAAGGCTGCCATAGCAGCGAACCTGCGTACTCAGCCCCCATGTTATTTTTATGGGGAATAATTAAATGCTATGTTTCCCTTAATTATGATCATAAATGAATAAAAACTAGAATACGACTTCACCTAGTCAATTGGGTTGTATTGATATCAGAATAAAACCCATTTTTTGTGTTCCTTGTTGCAGCAAACCTGGGTACTCAGCCCCAATGTTATTCTTATATAGAATAATTAAAATTGTATATATCGCTTATTTGTGAATATATTTTTATGAAACTTGGTAAGTGGCTTTATGTAGTATTAAGACATTTATATATCCATTGGAAATTCGCTGGGTATACAGGTTTGCTGCGACGGAGGTATTTATTTTAATCATACTATATTTTATAATTAACTATGTCGCCTTATGTTTAACTGTATTGTTTGTAAGTGAAAGAAAATAATCTTATGTCGGCATCTTTGTGGTATCAATATATTGTTGTTAGAAATCTATATCGGGCTTGGTGATGCGTTTACATGTCATGGAAGTTGTATTGTATAGGTGGGGAATTGTTAGACAATTAGAGATCCTACAAAAAACAGGACCACAATGATACAAGTTTTAGATATAATACGTAATCTTATACTTTATTTATTATGATACAAATAATGGAATAACAGATTCATCCGACAGTGGACGTGATCAACTCGGCAACCTGGGGCTCCGTGGAGCGGACAGTCAGCTGCATGGTAACTCCGTCGCCCAGAGCCAACTTGGCCCTCACTAATACTTGGTGACCTCCACGGAATACACCTGTAACAGTGGACAACACTTTCAATTTAAAAAAATATCAACCCCTACACAAATTTTATAAAACGTTTTAAGGCTACTTGTTACAATTAAAATTTGATGGAGCTCTTTTCAGAGGACCTGCAATTATTTTTAATTAGCTTCTAGGAAATAGTGATTTTATTACTTAAGAAGCAGTTAATTGATTTTAGTAATTTTTATTACTTTAGAAGCAGTGAATTGATTTTGGTATATTTTTATATTTCTTTGATCTGGTTGTCCTCGGAAACAATTTTCACAATTTTGTTTGTTTGTCATTTCTTCTCTCCAGTTCCATATTTCCATGATTTTGTCAGCGGAAAAGATTATTTACTAATCTCAATTCTACAGTTTTGCAGTTTATCTGTTAACTTATTTCATAAGCTAAATACCCCCGTAGCAGCAAACCTGCGTACTCAGCGAATTTCCAATGCATATATATGTATCTTAATACCACATAAAGCCACATACCAAGTTTCATCAATACACATTCATAAATAAACGATTTATGACATTTTAATTATTCTCCATAACAATAACATGGCGGCTGAGTATGCAGGTTTGCTGAAGCAAGGAACACAAAAAATGGGGTTTTATACAAATATCAATATAACTCATGTAGGTAAAGCAACATACCAAATTTCATTAATTTATTTTCATAATGAAGGGAGATAACACGTTACTTATTCTCCATAAGAATAACATGGGGCTGAGTACGCAGGTTTGCTGCTACGGGAGCCTTTGGTAAAAGATTGTTTTTTGAGCAAATATCAATGGTCCACAACCAGATGAAGCCGTATACCAAGTTTCGTCAGTATGCGTTCATAAATAAGCGATATATAAAATTTTTATTTTCCTCCATAAGAATAACATTAGACAACGTACTGTGTTTAGCACTTTCAATATCTCGGTAACCAATTGACGTAGAGAAATGATCAAAATACCAAATTGTGTTTTTTTAAGCTGAATCCAATGGGAAAAACTAAAATTTGACTTTTTCCAAAATTATATGTAAAAAATTCAAAAAACCCATTTTTGGGGTACAAAACCCCCCCAAAATACCCCTTCGGATAGAGCGATCTGGCTGGTTTTCGAACTTAAAGTCATAAATGTTGTTTTACACGTTTATACCAAATTTCATCAAAATCGGATCATTTTTACGAGAGTTATCGTGCTCACAGACACATATATATATATATATATATATATATATATGTACAGTTTCGAACGAATGGTGTTTTTGGGGTCTGGGGACCTCAAAACGAAAAGTTATCATGGTCCCGGGCCTAGGTCTTACCATGCCGACTACGGTAATAGCTTCTTCCCTATAGGGGAAATTCGCTAAAACGATGACGGAGATGCATATAATCTGCCAAAAATGGCAAACAAAATAACTTATTCATTAAAGTTGGGCTAAAAGGGAGAAAGAATGTGTCTGTTTCAAAGTATCATTTATTTTTTATCGGTTTTTTGTTGAATTCTGTTTTGTTTTAAATTTTAAATATTACTATTTTTATTGTTGAAAAATTACCTTTGACAAATTTTAAATTATGTTACTACTGTTTAAATAGTACTTTTTTGTACTTTGTTTAAGATTTGTTAGGCCTACTTGTTAACGCCGTTAATTTCTCACGATAAAATGTATAGCCTATATTATCTCTGACTTGACATGTTAGAAGTGCCTTTTAAGTTGGAAATTGTCAGATCAGCAATATATTATGCTCTTCCAACTTTTACTTGTTGCCTAGCCCAGGAAAATTGAACGGTTCTTACTAGGTTGCAGAATAGAGCTTTGAGATTTGTTTACATTCTAAAAAAATTTGACATCAGCGAATACAGGACTAGTGCTAAAGTGTTGTCTGTTATGGATTATTGTGATTCAGAAACAGTTCAACTGGTTCAAAAAATTTGTCAGACTGGAAAGCCTGAATATCTCAGGAAGAAGTTAGTTTTTAAGCATGAAGTAAACAAGCGCAGTACTCAACAGGACTGCCTGTTGCACCTACCAAGAGCACAATTATAAACTGGGACAAGGGCTTTTAAGTACTTTGTACCACAAAAATATAATGCTTTGCCCCCTGCTGTAAAGAACAAAAGTTATGGTGCATTCAAAAATTACATGAAGCAAATGTTATTTGACCTGTATTGTTTATTTTGGATTAGCGAATGATAATTGTACATTGTTGACAAGAGTTGTCTTGAAAATCAGAGTTTTTATTTGAAGAACGCTTGATCAATAAAGACATTATTTACTCTATTTATTTATGATATGGCCTGTAACTAGACACAGCTTTTCTCACCTGCGAGGAAGAGCGTGTGCGAGGACTTGCCCGGCGGCACTCGGTCGCTGCGCTCGGCTGGCTGCAGCCCCAGGAACGTCACGACGCTGGTCACCGCCTGCTCGATGCTGCTCATGCTGGTAAGTGCGAACATGTCCTCCATCTCGGTACAGCCGGAGCCCGGATCACCCGCCTCCTCCCACGCGGCTGCCCAGTTGGCCTTGGACACCTTCTGGATCTGGTCGGCCAGTGTCACCTCCACATCCTCCAGCTGAGGAAACATCACACTCCAGTAACATGAACTAAGAACAGCTTTCCTAACCAGAGGAGGTTTAACCCATTGGCGCAGATTAACGAGCTGGTCCCGTTCCTTACTTGTCATTTTTTAAACTTATGAATTGGAATATAAAACTGGTGATTTTAAATGGATTAATGGTGTATTTTCATTAAAATATTGTTTTATTTCAATTTAAAGAGTCACATTGGCACACACACAGTAGACATAAGTAAAAAGTAGCAAAATCAGTGTTGAAAATGCGCAACTCACGAAGAATTAACTGAGTTACACATCAACTGTTGATCCCGTCAACTTCCAAGCAAGCCTGCCACCGTTTATTATACTCCCACATACGTTGCCACAGACCAGTTAACTCATTGAGAGTTGCACGACTGGTCAGTTTTGGTCGTGTGTGGGAATAATAGAACCCACAAAGTTTGTATCAACACCTAGCCAAGGTGTTTCCATGACTTAGCCAACTCAGCTACAACGACCAGTGGCCTAGCGGCGTTATTTAGGTTTATAGTCAGTCCACGCCCCTAGTCATTAATAATGCCCGTAGTCATTAGTTACAGATTTTGCTACTAGAGTGCAGCACCATCAAATCCTGTTATAGGCCATTGCGAATAGAATATAATAATTACTAGGTGGGTTAACACTGTGATGCAGTGGATTATTTCTTATACTGAGTAGTTCAAAAAGAATGGTGCAAAACTAAACACGTGGTATTTCTGTTTGCATTAACTAAAACGGGTGATTACTGCAATAATAGAAAGAGTATCTTCATAAGTTTGTTTTAATAAGATGTATATTTTTATCTTGGTTGTCTGGTTAACTAACATTGATGTGGTTATTAAGTGGCTACAACAGAGCAAGTAAACAAGTATATTGGTCGCTCTGGAAATGAAGGAGGGGGATCCGCAGACCCCACAGCCATCAAACAACTTTCAACTGTGCAAAGTAGAATAATTATAAATATTATTACAAAGCTTGATTCTACTGTGATAGCAGAAAACCCTAAGCTTTGTTTTCAAATAGTCAATGTATTGCCAGGAGAACTTTTGTTTAAATAAATTATTGTGCTGGACTACTATTTTTTAAATAAATTCAAAATAAAAATGAACACACATGCAATTCAAGAAAATTTGTCAATGTTCATTTAGCCAAAAATACCAATACCTATTCAAATTTTGAAGAAAAATGTCTATATCTTAACCCACTTTGCTTGCTAAAAGTGCATAAACTCTTCACGGAAAAATCAAATTTACCAATAACAATTGTAAAAAAGTATAACTATAAAATTGCACTCACCATATACTCATCATCGTAGCCCTCTTCACAATCTGGCAAACCTGTCGCTGGATCACAGTCCTTCACTATGAACTTGAGAGTAGCGCCAAACGTTCCTATGAAATAATTCTTTTAGCTCTTGAAATATGGAAATATCACACAATACCAATCAATCTATTACACAATTTTGGGGCTCCTAGCTGCAGGTACAACTTAAGAACCCAGTATGATATTGGCAAAGTGTGCTTATTGTGATTTAGAACAACATGTCACTACGTCCAAGTAGGCTTTTGGGTTTCCAAAAATTGGCAGCACTATTTGTATAATTTAGTTTTGATTTATTCTGGGATTTACTATGAGTTCCAGATCCAAAATCAGGATATATTGTATCAAAAAACGACTAGCTGATTACAACAAGCCAAATAATGGACAAGGGGAGTGTGTGTGACTTAACCCTTTGACTGCCAAGAGCCGACTAGATCGGCATTTAATTACATCGCGAAAACTGCCAGTTGCCGATGTGATCGGCATCGCCTTTCGTCGCGAGAACTGCCAGCTGCCGACGACATCGGCGCCGGTCGTCTGCGCGAGAACTGCCCGCTGCCGACCTAATCGGCATTTCGCAAATTCTTCGGAGTGAACACATATTTAGCAGTAAACGTTTATACCGCTACTCAAATTAAAGCTAAAGAGTTGTAGTATTTGATAAACATGCTTTTTTTATATAAACAAGCAGATCAATTTCGTATAACAGTTTTAAATCATGATTGTTGAGGTTATACAGATGGCTGTGGCATTGGACGCCACGCTGTCTGCCGCTCCCAGACTGTTTGGCGCCAACTTTTTTTACAGGTGATTTGTCATTCCGCGGGAATTCTTTGTTATTATAGGCGTGAATATTTATTAGTCTGGTGTTTGGTTATGTAATGTAAACATTAGCGTGCGTCGTGTTTACAGTGTAGTTGGTGTTACGGTTACGCGTGTTTTACGTGCATTTATTTTTTGATTCACTGTGTTATTTTATAACACTACCGTTATATTATTTCAAAATGAATGTAAATAAACGGCCACATTCTCCTGTGAGTGAGGGAACACTTATTAGTGATTTACGTGAAAATGGTGTAAACTATGTAGGCATAAACAATACAAATAGTGACGACGATTCGCTAGATGACATTCCGTCTTCTGACAGTAGTGATCAAGTGGTCGACGACACGGATGAGGACCCGGATTATGATCCGACGAGAACTAATTCGCCGAGGCCTAGATTTGAGTTCGCCTTGTCTCGCCAAAGGTTGCCAGTTACTATGCACAGTTCTGACGAGGAAGAGGATGCAGATGACCCGGCACCTGTTATACCTCCTGTGGCCGGTACAAGCGGCCGCGGCCGCGGTGTGACTGTACGAGCAAGACGAGGACGAGGTACAGGGCGTGGTAGAGGAGGAAATAGTGCACCGAGAGTTCAAAGAGATAACAGCCCAGAAAGCAGCGATTGGGAGGAAATAACAAACGATGAAGACCCTGGATTTGAACATTCTTTCGCGTTCAATGAACTGACTGGACCGAAACATTGTCCCACCCGAAATAGTCCTCCCATTTCCTACTTTGATTTGTTTTTTACGGCAACCTTAATAATGTTTGTCGTAGAAACAAACAAGTACGCCCAAAGTTTTATCCAGGCAAGAGGAAATAATGTTTCACCGAACAGTCGGGTCAAGAAATGGGTGAATACGACCGTTGCTGAAATGAAGGGATTTATTGCGGTTATTTTAAATATGGGCATCATCCAAAAGCCGTCAATTGAAAGCTATTGGTTTGTTTCTTCGTCCCAAAGCACCAAGTGGTTTTCGAATATGTTCACAAGAAACAGATTCCAGATACTTCTGAAATTTTTCCACATTGTCGACGCTAATACCTTAGCACAGCATGGGACTCCAGATTATGATCCGTGTGGACGGTTTCAACCGTTGATCGACCACTGCAACAGACTGTTCCGTTCTTTCTACACTCCTCATCAGAAATTATCCATTGATGAGTCGTTGGTCGGAACAAAAAAAAGAGTCGCCCTCACACAATACATCCCAAAGAAAAAACACCATCGATGGGGAATCAAGTTGTGGGTGTTGTGCGACGCTGTCACCAACTATTGCTTCCAATTTTATTGCTATCGAGGTGCTACATTTGAAGATAGGAGTGTCTCTGAACAGTTTGGTTTCGGCTATGCCGTAGTAAAAAAACTTTTGGAAATGGGTAACCTTTTGAAGAAAGGATTCCATATATATTTGGACAATTTTTTCACGACAACTAAGCTGGCTAGGTTTTTATATAGTAATAAAACACATTTGACGGGAACAGTGCGAGTTGACAGAAAAGGGCTTCCCAGACAACTTCGAGGGAAATATCATGTAGGAAAGAAGGTGTACGTTCGGAAAGGGCCAATTCTCCAGATGGCATTTAGGGAAAAACCAACGAATAAGTCCCAGTTTATATTATTGTCGACAAATGCCAAAGCCAAAGACGTCAGGTACACTATAAGAAGATGCGGGAAAAATTGCCATCAAAACCAAACCCCAAATTGTTTATGAGTATAATCATGGCATGGGGGGCATTGATGGCACAGACCAAATGTTGTATACCTATTTGGACGAGAGGAGGGCAAGGAAACACTGGAAGAAAGTTGTATTCAACATTTTTGGTAGAATGTGCCTCAATAGCTATGTAATTTATAAGATGAACACCGACAAACCAATGCCCAGGCTGCGATTCCAGATATCCGTCATCGAAGCTTTAGAAAAAATTTGGCTTTCAGAAAAAAATCAAGTGCGAGGCGAGAACGGAGGAGGAGATGCGCAAGGAAACAGAACGTATGGAGTGGAAAAGTTAGACGGAAAAAATAAAAAGATTGCATTGAATGCAGTGGACCTAAATATGAAGAGGGGAAGAGGAGGCGATCCAGGACTGTTTGTGTCAAGTGTAAGCGGGGTCTGCACTTGGACTGTGCGACGATGCACAACTGCAAGTTTTAGAATCAAACAATCAAACAATGTAAATAGTAGTTATTTAAGAAACTTTTTTTATTGATTTAACATTTTTATTTGTGTGAATTCATTCAGGCTATATTTAGTGTATTTCAAGATCTCAAGCTTTTCTCAAGAGTTTCTACAACTAATGTGCTCCGGTTCTTCAACTACTTTTACTTATCTGTAAGTAAAATAAGTTTTTCAAATTTTGTTTATTTACTGAATTTTTATTTTTTACTTAGGTACTATTTATAAAATATCAGTAATATATATGTAAATAATACAAACATTACATTTAAACGTCTTAAAATATTACTTTGGTGTTTATTTTAGGGTGTTTAAAAAAAAATGATTTTTGCAATTTTGCTACTATTTTTTAAATATATTTTTTTAATTATTAATAGTTGGCAAAAATGGATGAAAATTTGTGTACTAAGACAGAAAAACATGCTACATCCAAATATTGTATGGATTTTGGAGTAACATGTAATTTTGAGAAAAGTTAATAATTTTAAAAATAATTTTTTTTATAAAATAAATTTTTATATACATATTTTCTTGTGTTGTATTGTAAAATAGGTACTCTTATTAATTCACATATACATCAGTGTTTAGATAATATATTTACCTTCAAAACAAACAAAAAATTAAGGTTCTATCTTTTTTATAAGGGAAGTTATGGTTTTGAAACAAAAACGTTGTTAAATCACATGATTTGGCTTGGCAGTACTGGGTTGCCATATGGCTAATAGCGCTGGCAGTTGAAGGTCACGCACTAGTAAACTCAGCTGGCAGTTCGCGCAACGAAAACAGCAAAAGTGCTTGGCAGCCAAAGGGTTAATTGCATGGCCATATTTGCACTTCAGAAAACATGACACTACTAACCACTTCCGTTGTTTATCCTTATTTCATTTTTATTTTTTGTTTGTTTAAATATATTAGAGATGTGCGAGTACTCCAAATTTCGAGTTAGTGCCGAGTTCGGCACTGAAACTCAAAGGTTTCGAGCGAGTTTACTCCCACCTTTTACCCGCGCTACCAAGGGTCATCCGCGGCCGTGCGTCGTCAGTAAATTCAAATTGAGTACTGGCAATAGAATATATTCTTATGATCGCAAGCAAATGAAGCAATTTTGAATCTTAGAATAAGTTTATGTTTAGCATTTAAGACAGGGAAATAATACCTCACAACTTAGATTTAAGATATTTATTAACATACCTCAAGTGTAAACAATATCCATTCCCCTTGTACAACCCCATGTCCTATCAATACAACCTAAGATCCACTAAAAACAATCAAGTCCTAGACGTAAACATGACTGACAACACCAATTCTCAGACCCCCCTAAGCGATAATAAATCCACTACACAACACAGTTCACACACTAAACCTACACCGATAGACAATGTAATCACACAAAGTGAAATCAATGAACTTAACAACCTTATCGGGATATAGCAGTAACAAACTTTTTACGGGCTTTAGTGAAAGTGAAACGGTCGACGGCACCATGACAGTCCGAGCAGTAGACAACAAAAATCGCCAAATGACGTTAGCCCCCGACACTACCCGAACACCGCCGAAGACATCCGAAGTCGTATCCCCTCCTTCCCTGTCCCCGAGCAAACAGCTGACCGATGATTTGCCTTCCCAGCGCTATGACAACACTCGTCTCCCAACCACGGCCACCGCCACTGCCATGGCAACTCAATCGCCGCTCGCTGCCGAAGAGTTCCAATCTCAACTAATTTCCCTAATTGAACTCCTTAGTAATAAAATTGGTAAAAGTAGAACGGAAATAACAAACAAAGTAAATGAAGTTAGGCACGATGTAAAACACAAAATCAATGACGTGAAACAGGAAATCGCTAGCGTTGAGAGTAAAATTGACACTTTAGCCGAAAATCAAACTAACATGCGGAAAGAAATTGATGAAATCCGAGCCATCTAGCAATTCCAAACCTTAGAGTTACAACAAATTGAAACTAACATTATCAAAAAGGTATACAAACAAAATGACAAAATCAGACAGGATTTTTCAAATATTGTAGCCAAAGAGCGTCACGAAATTAACCAAACCATCATTGATGAAAGCCGTAAAATCGAGATCAAAATTACCTTAAACCTAAATGAAACCACTCAAAAACACAAATCTAGTCTGGAGAATTATGTTAAAACTAAAACCATTGAAATCAAAAACGAATTGGCACCTGCGATCGAACAAAACAATATCAGACACCAAACTGAAACCTTAAACCAAGTAACGAATATAATACAAGAACACAAAGCAAAATTCACAAATATTAAGGCCGAACTGGATAAAAAATTAGAACAGAAAACCATCACCCTAAAACCTCAAATTCATGTAACCTGTGGAAACTCTACCACAACAACTGAACTAACTTTACCTAAATTCAGCAGACGATCGCACAACCCCCCTGAATACTTAGCACGTTTGAAACGCTACTATCAGAAGCTACTCCAAAGGCAAAACAACGACCAAACCCCTACTGAAATATTAAAATATGTAATCGAATCTAGGTTTGAAAACCAAGCATTAAAATGGTTCTCTTTAACTAAAAACGACTTAAAATCGTGGGAAGACTTCGAGGTGATCTGCAGAGATCCATTAAACGCAAAATCGAATCTGAACACTACAGACCTAATGCTGCGCATGTTCAACGCGTGTTTGGCGGCGGGTGTGTTTCCGTCACGCTGGAAGACAGCTAGACTGGCGCTCATCAGCAAAGGCAAAGGTGACCCGGAGTCCCCGTCGGCATACAGACCACTCTGTATGTTGGACACGGCGGGTAAACTCTTTGAGAGGTTGCTGAAACCCAGGTTGAGGTTGGCCGTCGAAGCCGCTGGGGACTTGTCCCCCCGGCAGCACGGCTTTCGGAAGGGCCACTCAACCTTGAATGCCGTGGCTGAAGTCCTGGGCGCCGTCCAGCGGGCTGACACGGCCTGCCATCAGGCCAGGCCGATCGTGCTGCTGGTCACCCTGGACGTTAAAAACGCTTTTAACTCGGCCCGTTGGGTGGACATGCTCGAGGCGTTGCAGCGGGACTTCAGGGTACCCGACTATCTCTTGGTCGTGGTACAGGACTACCTGAAGGAGCGCAGGCTGCTATATAGCACAGAAGCAGGGGTCCGTTCCAAAGTGGTCACCGCCGGCGCGGCGCAAGGGTCGATCCTTGGCCCTGACCTTTGGAACGTGGCATATGACGGAGTGCTTCGCCTCGAGATGCCACCACAAGCCTATCTCGTGGGCTACGCAGATGATGTAGCCGCAGTCATCACGGCTCGGAATCCGGAGTTAGCCCAGCTTCGCCTCAACCAGGTGATGTTTCGGGTCAACAGATGGATGAGCGGTCATGGACTTGAGCTGGCGGTCGCCAAGACCGAGATCGTCATGCTCACGCGACGGAGGATCCAAACAGTAATCCCTATGACTGTTGGTGACGTGGAGGTCCAGACGAAGACTGCGGCGAAGTATCTGGGAGTGGTGCTTGACCGCCGCCTTACATGGTGGGAGCACATCCAGGCGGTTTGCAACAAGGCGACGAGGGTTGTTCTGTCGCTCAGCAGATTGATGGGGAATGTCGGAGGCCCGAGGTCCAGCAAGAGGCGACTTCTCATGTCCACCGTCAACGCGACTCTCCTGTACGGTGCAGAAGTGTGGGCGGGTGCCATGAGAGTCAAAAAACACAGCAAGAGAATTCTCTCCGTTCAGCGCAGGGCGGCTCTTAGGGTTGCCTGTGCGTATCGCACTGTGTCTGGACTGGCTGTAATGGTTGTGGCTGGAGTGTTTCCCCTTGATCTGCTCGCCGCTGAGAGGCAGAACATCTTTCGCCGTGCTCCTGATCTCGGAAGAGACCAAGCTGCTGTGGAAGCCAGACTCGAAACTCTGCGAGTTTGGCAAGAGCGTTGGAACGGTGGACTGGAAGGGCGATGGACGTTTCGTCTCATCAGAGACATAAGCCCGTGGTTGAGCCGTGCATTTGGGGAAATTGACTTTTTCTTGTGTCAATTCCTGACGGGCCACGGGTACTTCAGGGAATACCTTTTCCGCATGGGGAAGGTGAGGTCACCTCAGTGTAGGTACTGCCCGGAGGAGGTGGATGATGCTCATCATACTTTCTTCCGGTGCAGTCGTTTCGCTGAAGACAGGAGGAGGCTCGTCTCTGCTGTCGGCGATCTGTCCCCGGACGTCGTGGTGGGGGTGATGCTTCGAGATGAAGACTCCTGGAGAGCGGTTGCGCTCTTCGTGCAATCCGTTCTTCGGGGAAAGCGAGACGAGGGATGCTTAGGTGACCTCTAAGTTTCCCGAAACGGTGACGTGACCCGTCTGGGCGCAAGACACGCGGGCCAGTGCCGAAGTTGTCCGATAAGGGTTCCGGCCTGGTTTTTCCCCCGCGGCTCCGTAGGAGGTTTAGTGGGTATACCTCGTAAGAGGGAGTCCCACACTGTTCCTTTGGGTTCGCGCATTAAGCGTTCCTCCTACGAAAAAAAAAAAAAAAAAAAAAAAAACTACAGACCTAATGTTAACTAGATCAGAGTATTTTATTGAGCGAGTCATCACGTTAAGATCTCTAACACCTGCCCTTACGGAAGACGAAATTGTAGCGATCCTTTCCGAACACGTTTGCCTACTAATTCAAGACGTACAAAATGGTAATAGTATCTACGAATTTGAAGCCCTACTGCAACGTCAAGACCTGCAAGACACCCAAAGAAGAACTAAAACCAATTTCAACCCGCCACCATCTAACCATCAAACCAGAAACGATCAGCAACACAACCATAATTACAATCAAAACTACAACAATCGACCTAATTTTCAATCACAACACCACACTCAGAACACTAAACCTCAAAGTTACAATCCTAAAAGTGAAAAACCACAGTAATTTCAAAATAACCGACCCCCATATAACCCAAACTGGCAACAGAGGAATCCACAACAACAACGAGGAAATGTAAATTACATGTCGGTAGGAAGCAACCAACAACAGAACGGAAATAATCCCCAAGCTCATAGATATCCAAAGTGAGAACAAGAGCAGATACGAGACGCTGTGTCACAATCCCCTACCCAAGCTGTACCGCCTACAAGTCCTACGCCACAGTATAGCGGACAGCCGCCTTTAAACGGTTAGGCGCTGTCGAGGCAAAAAACGGTCTGTACACTTCATAGTACGTCAGTGGAAACACATTAGCATCTTCAGCGCCCATTAATCAAATCGGATCTACCAGACCAAATAATAATATTAATAATTATAATGATGGTAATATAAATCCAAAACATGTACATATTAATACCATTTGTTGTGATCGTGAATTTTTGGTAAATGAAGAAACACAAAATGAACCTTGTAATAATAATTTTAAAGCAAACTGTCCTGAAATCAATATCAAAATAAATAAAATTCTTATCAGTGCACTAATTGACACAGGATCTAATATCACTTGTATAATTAAAATTGGTTCGTAGAAAATAAACACAAACTATCAGAATTTGAAGAACTGCCTGAAAGCAACACTTTGACCGCAACTGGTGAGAAATCTAAACGGGCCTCTAAAATATTATTGCTGCCTATCGAAATAAATAATCAACAAACATATATACAAACATTGCTTGTGCCACACTTGGTAAAATCGTTAATTATAGGAACAGATGTTTTAAGTTTATGGGATGCACGAATCGACTTCGAACACAAATCAATAAATATAAATATAAATAATATTGATGTGATTTTGAAGTTTGAAGAGGTAACTATTGATGAAATATCTTGCTATATTAAATATAATACAAATGAAATATATAACTATGAAGATGATATCATATATAATAATTCAATTGAAATAAATAAAAATGAGTACAGTTTAAACACAAGCAAACCTAATAGCAGCATTTCGCCCGAAATAGTTAAAAGTTCTCTTGCCGATAACCAGTTAATTGATTAGGAACAACGATCTCAATTTGAAGCTTTGATATTAAAATATGGAGATGTTTTCTCAGATGAACCAGGAGTTTGTAATAAATATCAGCACACTTTAAAGGTCGAAAATCCCCAAAATTGTAAGAAGAAAACCTACCCAGTTCCTCTTGCACATCAGATAAAGTTATTCAAGAAATTGAAAGAATGGAAAATTTAAATGTAATCGAAAAATGTGATAGCACTTTTGTAAACCCGATCGAATGTATATGTATCGTTGAAAGATACTGGCCACTAATGATTTTCTATAAACCAGCTATTCCATTTGATACTTGTCTGTTCTTAGATACACAATATACGTGTTTTAATAATCAGCTGGATAGAGAAAGTTAAAATAGTGATGAAATAAGTTTTAAAAATTTATTTTTTTGTTCAAAATGAAAACATTTCAAAAATGTAAGTAGATTGTGCAAATATAGAGAGATTGATCTTTCATTTAAAACAAACCGCGTATAAAACGGTTCAGTGGAAACCTCAAGTGAACTGACCAAAGGAGTGCAAAGTTTAAATTTTACCCCATGTTAAATTGCCATAAAAAACTTGCAATTTCATTTTTTAAATAGTTATTGGACAGATACCAAAATTTAAGTTAAAATGTGCAAATATATGGGTTATTCCTTTTCATTTGACACCACTCGTGTATCAATCGATCCAGTGGAAGTCTCACACGTTCTTCCAGAAGATTTTTAATTTTGTGTTTTAATGTATAGGATTATCATTTTTAGAAAGTTTTTCCATCTTTATATATTTTTTTAAATGATGGTTACAGACTAAAAAGAAAAAAAAAAATCAGAAAAATACAGTACTACAACATTGTTTAAACCGATGAGTACTGTATTTTTGACTGTAAAATTATAAACTTAGGAGATCTAAAGATCATTCAAAATCATTGTTCTATCAAGACAGAATTTATCTTTATCAAGCTATCCACAAATAGTTAATTTAAATAGTTAATTTGTATAATTACTAGAGGTGTGCGGATATCCGAAAAGCCGGTTCGGTTTCGGATCGGATCGGATATCAGAATCCGATCCGAAAGTTTTTTCGATATTCGATGAGGTCCAGTCTAATCAGACTTATTCGGATAGACTGTATATCTGGGTATAATAAGCCAGAAACAAAATAATAAATAAGTTTGGACCATTACTAAACGCTTTGACTCTGACGACGTCGTTCAAAATAACGTAAACATGACGCAATGCCGGTCACTTGTTCGGTTTCAGTACGGATCGATACGATATTTGTGTAGATTCGCGATGTATCTTATCGCGATACACGGCGGGATCGTACATCACTGTAGCAACAAAGAACGAGTTTGCACGCAGCACGCTGACGTGAGGGAAGTGAATTTCCACATTAAAAACTTTTAAAATTCAAAATCAGTGTAAAAAAATACATTTGTCCAATTTTTATCGAAATCTGAAAACATAGATTTTTGGCTGTTCTGATACTCCTGGTTTCATTTACTTGCAAAGCTGGGAATACAATTTTGCGCATTATAAGGTTAGGAGAAGGTCCAGACAGGCTTGAAGGTAAGCGTGAGGTTGCTGGGGGTAATAAAAGTACTCTAACAAAGGAATAACAGGCTTTTCTAGTGTAAAACCTCCATAAGACAACGTACTGTGTTTAGCCGATACACATTTTCTTTAATAACTCGGTAAATATTTATGCTAGAATGACGAGAGAGGGCTTAAGAATTTCGTCTTTCTAATTCCCATCTTTTTACATGCATTAATTTTACATCTGGGGCTTTTCTGACCCTTTTTGGGCCTAAAAACTCGAAATTTGAAAGATTAATCCCCAAAAAATGGGTTTAGAGTTTTCCGATTGTTTTGCCCAACGAACTTGTCCAACAGATTATAGAAAGGAACGTCCCTACCAAATTTGAAGTAAATCGGACAAAAAATGTGACCGCTAGAGTGCATACACATATATATATGTCCGGGATCACCATAGAAGTTCCTAACGTGACCCCCTGAACACGTTTTGGGGGGTCGTTCAAAATATATATATAATTTTGAACGACCCCCCAAAACGTGTTCAGGGGGTCACGTTAGGAACTTCTATGGTGGTCCCGGGCTTAAGTTTCACCGTGCGGGTCATGCTAATAGTTCACTTTCCAAAGGAAATTCACTAATAAATACGGTCTATACAGAGCAATGAGCGATAGCAAACGTTTTTGATGTTAACAATCGCAAGTGTATACATCATTGCTATTCGATGTCGATTCAAGATTCACGGGATGGACGCAGATAACGAGACAACAGTAGTGGATTACTGGCGAATAAGTCGATAATTTAAAGTTGATAGTCGATATGCGACTGTATCAACATCTCACGATTCAATGAGCAAGCTCTCATAGAGTAAGTCGTAATTCCAAAGTCGCAATACGCAATCATAAATGTTAGTGTATGAAATTTAAAATTGCTGCTACTGACATTTTTCCATTCAATAGGTACCTTTAAAACCCTGAGTAAAATATTGCTGACATGCACAAAACGAGTTACATAGCTTTCTCTACGGGGAAGTTTCCCGGTATGATCAACGAGCTTAATTTATCTAGAGCTCTCATACTCCAAGAAAAGCCTTCACTTTTTAAACTCGTTGTGTGTATTACGACGACGCGAAGCAGCGATGACGGATTCGCGAAAGCATAGCTTAGTTATCTATAATTTATTTACACAAGTTTCATCGTTCGGTTATTATTTGATTTTGAACAATTCATTTCTTTAAAATGGAACCGAAAAGGATTAGCATCATATGGAAATTCTTTATAAAGAACGAAGCCGATAGTGAAGTCGCTGAATGTCTGAAATGCAAGCTTTAAGGTTATGTTTATGTTTACATTCCGGTGACAAAGTTTATATTTTTTAGTAAACAAAAAACATTCAAACTAGTTAGTACATTTATAAACAAAGGAAATTATTTGGTCATGGATGTTTTTGGTTAATTTATACAGAGAAGGCCTACTGAATCATTTTGTCACTGCCCAAGTTGTGCTAGGCCTAGTAGTATGTTGTGATGTCTGCTTCTTTTTAACATCGGTGATTCTGGTCTTTTAATAACCAGGCAGTCATCATATTAAAATGTTTCCTTGTTTTTTCTCTTGTCTGACCATATGTATATGTTTGGTTTTGTACTACATCCAAATAGGCTAATAAGGAGTTATATCACAATGACAAGGCTGATAGTCAGGGTGACATTAAATGATTGAAGTTGAGTAGCCTAAACTAGGCCTACTTTTATTAAATTATATAACTTTACCAAAATTATTATTTTTGAACTTGTAATGTTTTGTTACCACTAAAGTCAAGTAGTTTGTTATTTGACCTTTACTAGGTTACTAAGTTTTACAATCACAGTTTGGAAGTTGTGATATTGCCAAAAACATTATTATTATATTTTTGATGTATTCATAAACATTTGATTCTTTTATCATCTAATCTCCAAAATAAATAATACAATGCTATTTGTTTACAACCAGTTCAATTATTTGTATTAGCCTACCAGTTAATTTGTTATATAATACTATTTACATTAGCGAAGGAACAATGGCTATTCAAATAAAAACATCATAGACTGTGAGTTTTATTTACTAATTTAATAACAAATGTAATGTTGTCAAATTACAAAGGTTCGTGCTCATCCAGTAAACATATTTCTTGTATTTTTCACTGCAGAGTATTCTTGTGTATGTGCACAGGTTGGTATATTCCTCCTCCAAATAGAAATTCTGTTTTCTGGTGATGTCATTGTAGTCTTCAGCCATTAGGTACTCAGAAAGATACAGTTGTACAAATAACCACTTGTTGTGTACCTATTGAATAAAATTAACTAGCTGAAATAACGTATATTCAAATCTTGCAAGGGAAATAAAAATGTTAAGTTCCGACTTGAAAATAAGGTAATTCTTAGAGATCGATGTAACGTGCGGTACTGGCAAAGTAAATATCCGAATCCGAAAATTATCCGATCCGTATCCGACCCGAACTTAAGTTATCCGAACCGAAACCGATCCAAACTAAAAATTCCCTATTCGCACACCTCTAATAATTACTCATCAGATATTGTTTATCAGCAACCTTTTTGATAAAAATACTTTAAATGTAAAGTAACGTCAAACAAATGAGATCAGCTGAATCATTCTTAGTGTGACTACGTATCTGAAAAATAATATCATCAAAACGTATAATCACGATAATTTCTGAGACTTCAGTTTATACTGTCAAAATAAATTTCAAGGATTCCTCCCATGGTCACCAGTCTGCCGACTTACCCATGGATGCAGACAGCTGTCCGGGGAACTTGAGCACGACGTAGACGCTCTCCTTCTCCCCATACGCCAGCTTCTGACAGGGAACCTCCTTGACCACCTGGTAGCCCTCACTGGGCTCGAGCACCACCCTCACCCTCTCCAGCAACACTTCGTTGAGAGTGTTGAGGCATTCAAACTGGCGACACAACACACCACAACATCACACCACACCATGTCAAAGTGGAATGGAAATAAAAGTTCTTAATTTTGTTACAAAGGGATTGTTTGTAATTTTATCACAGGAATACTCAACATTTTGATAAAGATAATCTAACCTGTTCTTGAATGTTTGCAGAATGTTTCTTTGAAGCGATATGCAAGGTTATAGTTTTGTTCCTGTATGGTGGTATTTTTATCATAATTTTGACAAGGGTAGGTTAGCTTCTTTTTATGAAATATTAAAATTCTACTACTCTAAATCTCAATCTGGCCAACTAACTGATTTCAGTAGATTTAATTTACTTCTACTTCTATTTCACCACCAAAAAAACAATGAATGTGATGAATCAACCCTGATTTACATTATTCATTAAGGGCCAGAGACAATGGAAAAGGAAGAAAGTATTGGTATTTTTCATGATCTGACATTTGTGATCAGAATAATCAAACACCATTACCACATGCAATGATCAGGTACAAGATACAGTAACACAGTGTCTGTGGAAATAGCCCCTATTGTGCGAGTTTATTTAACAAATACATGTTCTCAATGAAGATTTAATATATAGAATACGTCAAGCTGCAGATAAATTACCTGCAAGACAAGATGGTGGGGGAAGCAGTGTTTGATACACTTGACGACGTACTCAGTCTCTGATTCTGTGAGTTGCACGGGTTCGGAGGAATGGAACAGAGGTCCAGGTATAGACGCTAGCTCAGGCACGGCCGACAACCTCTCTGCGAACGACTCCTCTCTCGGCACAGCTACCTTGGGCACTGGAACAGTCAACACTCCAACTAAGGAATCGGCCTAATATATAAATCTTCTTTGCTGTTACACCAAATTAATAAAGTTTGACTGACTTCTTTGAAAAATCCAGGGCCTAATGAAGCTACTTAAGGAGGTTTTGTTTATTCAATCCTTTTACCCTGGGCTTCGCGATTACTCGCTAATGGGTTCACAGTGAGAAACTGTTTAGTAGTGGATATGTAACCAAAAACGTAGTTTGTAGTTTTATTAAAATTAAACAAGTTTACAGTTCAAAAATAGATTTTTCGAAATGAAACTTGGTTTAAAATGCTAATTTTGGAATGCACATAATCAAATAGGAAATATTCTATGCCAAATTGAGGGTATAATTGTGGCAAAACCGTAATATATTGCTTGTCAAAATGTTCGTTAGGATTCCCACATGTGTCAAAATTCAGGATATGTAAAATTCTCTAAGGGCTTCACCCCATTGACATGTAAATGTTAATATTATGTACATGTTAAATGTTATATTATGCAGACAATGATTTTGTTTGTCAGGTTGATATTATAAAACACTTTTTTATTTCAATCTACCCGGTGTGAACGGTATTGTCAGACCTATTGTAATAAACTATGAATAGCAGCTTTATATTTCAAGATTTTTGGTGTAGGAAACAAATATTTTATATTACTTCTTATATTTTATATTGACGTGTTAAAATGTATTGCGAAATAGAGTACTTAAATAGCTTTAGATTGTATTTATTTCTAACCCTATGACTGATTACTGTTGCGCTGACTGATTACTGAGCACTGTTGTGCTCCTCATTACTGATGATAGACTTACAAAATAGTCCAGTTCAGGGGAATAATTTATGAAAAGAAATTAATTTACTAGGGTGCACATCTTAAAATAGGTTGAGAACGGCAGCTTTTACCTGAAGTATTTTTTTTTTTATTACTACAAGTTAATCTGCGATTAGGTGACTGATGGTTTTAATTCCATTTTTCTCAAATGCTTTTTATTTGATTTTGTTCTCAACTGTTTTGGGACGAATAACTTACAACAAAGAGTAATGTAATTACAAACATAATCATGCCATTTAAATATACTTGAATATTTCAAAAATATAAAACAACTCAAATGCTTGTAGTACCCAAAATATCACAAAAAAATCAAAATACCTAATTATAAAAGTAAGTTAGGTATATATTTCTACACTTTGTTTTTTTCTGGATAATAAAAAAAAATATTATGCGTGAAATAAATTTAAAATTTATCCAAACGACTTTATCCACATCTTAGACAAATGTACCACAAACAAGCTTTTTGAGTAGAAATGACTTTTTCTTTTAACAACACTAAAGCAAACAAGTGTCTAAAGTAAATCTCACTAAACAAGGTTGTAAATTAGTAAAAAGAATTCCAAAAAAAGCTGGAGGGAATCACTGTTTTGAAAAATGTTAAAAATCCTTGACATACCGGGCGTGACAATGCCTTCGGCTGGAGCCTTCTCTTCGACTGGATTGACGGCTGCCACAGGCACTGTGGAGATGTCGAACGGCTCTGGACTGGGGCTGAGCGTGTACTGGTGTAGCGAACGCTCCAGGCTGGGCAGGGACACCTGTGAGCAAATTAAAATATTCTGTTACTCAGAATTTTTAAAACATATTAAATATTTTTCAAGTAATGCATAAGTTATGGTTTTTTACAAGCATGTGGTCTAATTTTAAGCGGAGTTTTACTGCACCGAGGGTTGCATATATATTTCACAGGGCATGGTGGATCCTGACACAGGGAAGTTTGGTAACAACTGATTCATGGTAATAAACCAATACTTAATACATTACCAGGCACAATCTTACACAAACTGTCTCGACCATGCAAATTTGTAAAATGAACACTACGATGTTACCTGTAGGGGCTCCAAGATGTACTGGTTGACCAGCTGCTTGTCTCCAGTCTGCAAGATGCTATGGTAGTAGGTGGCTCGATCCCTGACCTCGTCATCCGTGTCCATCTGACACCGGGCCAGCAGCACCTGTCACAAACACATTACATTCTATGAATCGTTGCGAGAAATTTTAAGTTTGGAGATATGTGGCAGAGCTTTTTCTCAACTATAAAACCATATGTAATTTTCTCATATCTTTTTTTGGGGGTAAGGTAAAAAGAAAGCAACTACCTACACTATATGAGTGAGTGCTCGAAAATTTGAGTTTTTGGTTGTTTTTCAATACTCAAACTTGGCTCAATGTTTTTAAATGCTCGATATCCAAGCGAGTTTTGTCTTGCCTATCCGCGGAGGATCACTAACAAATGCAAACTGGATAGTATCAGCAGTAAAAGACGATTGGATCATTGTTATTGATGTTAGAACAAAATTATCAATTCAGGACTCGTAATATTTATTCAAATTTTCATTGGTTACATGGTTACATTATCATAATAGGACCATGGAATTTCATCTGGAGTGGTTGTCAAATCTCATTACAATATTTGAAACTTACGAACAGATATGACAGCTATGACTATGGTATTAATCTAGATAGCAAATATTCGAGAATAATTGACAAACGGAAACTTGACCTGATGCAAAAAATAACTACTTGCACGCCCTAATAACTACTTACCTTCAAATATGAAAAATTGTAGAGAGAATAAAGGTTAGTATTTCTAAGTACCTATTATAATTGATTTCAGAAGCCTAGAATTTTATCAAATTTAAATTAACAAGACAATTATACCAGCACAGTTCTTCTCTTTCATTATGGAGACTATTCATTTAGAAATTTTCTATGAACAGGGAATTAAAAACTAATTTGTATCAGATATTTAGTTGGTGTTTAGTTAAGAACCATTATACCCTGAAATGAGCCAACAGGATCATCTTAATCACAAACTGAGGAATTTTAGTTGTTAATTTTTTAAACTATTTAGTATCACTAAACTCTTATCAATACCTGAACATTGTCGAGGAGTGGCGGACAAGCAGCCCCGAACTGAGCCATCGCTGACACTGCAGCCGCCCTGACAACCGCATTCTCTAGGATCACTCGGTTGTAAATGTACCTTATGTATCTGCAACCAAAACACAAACCAGGCTCTGGAGTCAGTAGATAATGTAACCCTGCTCAGGTTCAATGTAGTTTTATCAACACTGAATTATACTACTATAATAGCGGACAATTAAATTGACAGTTGGGCTGTAACCAGTAGCATGGCTGTACGCTGTCACTGTTACCAAGTGCCATAGAAAAAATATCATTCACATGTTATTCCGATCAGCTGGTATGGAGTTTTGGCAATGCAGCACGTCTACTATTGGCTGATCTTGGTTGACAGCCCATCAAACCACTAGGGATGTTAGATATTTTTGTACCGGTGACAAAATCACCGATATCTGCCTGTCACTGAAATATCGGTGACGAGAAACTCAAAATACCAATGACAGCGATATCGGTGACAGGGCTTATTTCTCGAAGTGGCTGCCTTAATTTACCAGCCTAAATAATTTATTGCATATAATGAATTGAAACAGACCGAATATTTGAAAATGTAAAACAATTCATCATAGCCATTAAATAATATTAAAGGTTATTGTTATTTAAATATTCGCCCTAAGCCAACAATAATCGATCATTCTATAGTATTTAGCTAGGCTTCTGCAGTCACCGATCCATCAGACACTGAAATTCAGTACAGCGCTACTATTGGCCGCGCTGTCATCGATACGAGTCACTAAAACTCAGTAGGCCTATTGGACGCGCTGTCACCACTACGACAGTCACCGAGATCTGTCACCAATTTTTAGAAATCAGTTTCAAGGCCAGTGGCAGTCTGTCTTCCCCCCTCCACACAACTGAGCTGTGATACCTGGTCACTTGCTGCGCTGTCACTGATATCTCAGTCACCGATATTTCCTTGTCACTGGATCTGAAGTCACCGATTCCTTAAAGTCACTGGATCGAACATCTCTACAAACCACGCCCTCAACTGGCAATTTATGTTTCCGCTATTATAAGCTAGCTCAATTTACATTTACTTTATGCTTGATTGGTTTTTGAATTTTAAATAGATTCAGATTCAGATTCAATATTCTTTATTCATTATGATACAGCCAGTGGCGGATTTAAGCAATTGCCGCCTAAGGGCTATTAGGAAATCTGCCGCCCCCCTCTATAATCATTGTCCTTTTCGCCGCCCAGGTTAAAATCCACATGTTATATATCTTGTTTGGTTATTGTGTGACAAAGTATCTAAAGAAGTTACGAATTTACTGAATGAATAAGTTTAAGAAATTTCTGTTATTTCCTAGTTGGAAAAACAGTAAAATAATGTATAATTGACTTGATTCACATTAACACCGTTTAATTAATATTCAATATAGCCTACTCAATGACAATCTGCAACTCTAGAGACAAATTTTTGTGTTAAAAGCAGTGAAGCAGTGCTACAGTGCTATACTTTTAATAACAAGGAAATCCTTCAACGAAGGCTTAAAAATCCTTTCTTATACTTCATCAAACATTAATTTTTATACCAACGCATTGAGTACTGAAAATTACAATAAATAACATATAAATAACATATGATGACACTGCTGTAAATGTAGCTTTAAAATTTGTATTTCGGACCATTAGCCTCAAAATTCTGACTATTTTAATAATGAATTAACGCTTTTTAATACAGTTTTTCATTCATTTTGTAATTTATACTTTTATACAAAGAACTGTTTATATGTTTTAGACGATCAAAATATAAAATTAATTTATGTAGGCCTAATCTTCATAAAACTCATTTTCAAAAACACATTTTCAAACACTTTTTCTAATTTAACCTCTATGATATTGTAGATCCAATGAATTAAAATATAATACCTACAGGAGCAAAATAATGATACAATATGATTATATTCTGTAAATATAATATAATGGAAGTGTAAAATAATGTATAATATAATATAATGGCAATGTAAAATATAATACAAATAACCTTAACACATTCGCTGCGGCAAATTAATTTAATAATTTACCTATGTGCTAAACAATTTTTTTTCATAAAATTTTACCTTTCATGTTGAAAAGTCGGGAATAGGTGTCAAAATCGAAATTGCAGACTCCGATCGATGTTTTTTTGGCAAAAAAATTCAGAGGTCGCCGGCAGACCCTCCGCACTTGACACCGAAATTTACATGTAATTTTATATAATACATACCGCACCCCACCCGCCGAGGCGCGAGACGCGACCGGATCCATATTCACACAGTACCGGTACGTAAACTACTAAATATATGGCCAAAACAAAATATATACACTCCGCATATACATATACATTACGCACCCCACCCGCCGAGGTGCGAGACGCGACCGCATCCATTTTCACACAGTACCGGCACGTAAACTACTAAATATATGGCCAAAACAAAATATATACACTCCGCATATACAAAATATATAAAATACATATATAAAATCCGGCCGCACCGCCAAAACGAGAACCAATGGAACTGGAGTATGCACACACACCCTAGAGCCAATGCGGTATCGTATCAAGGTTCTTCTGCTAACTGCTAAACCACACTGAATCCATAAACATGACATGGCGCGGGGCCCTGCCGGCGGCCCCCTAGCACTATCGCAGCGGCATCTGGGGTCTGCCGGCGGACTCGCCGCACTGAATGTGTTAAAAAGCGTGCTTTCATATTTAATATTTTGTCTTGTTGTGGTGTCAACTTGTTGGTGGGACGGTATCATTCGATGTACAAGGCGGCTTGTTTTCAACAATATTTCCAAAGCCATATTACAAGGGTGTTTTCATAATTCAAATCATAACTTTGCTTCGAGATAAACAATAAAATTTCATCTAAAATATGTCTCAAGTTTATAAAGTTAATTTTAACATCATGATTCGCCTAAAATGTGATGATATATTAATTTAAAGACTTTGAATATCACAGTTTTTCATTTAATGAAATGGGAGATTTTGACACTGTCCCATGGAAAAAATGTATATAGAGGTCTCGCCTGGGATAAAAAACTGCAACCTACATGCTGACCACCATTTTGACTCTCTGTCAACTATATATGCTCCTATGGCAACAACCAATCAACTCCTCTCTTCACAAATTAAGTTAGACTAAATTTGTCTTTGGTCAGATGTTTAGTTAAAAAATCCTACAGAACGAAAGGCTACCACATGCCTTTGATGGTAAGTATACGACGGCTGAAATAACTTTCTTTGTTACTTTACGTTTGAAAATGAATCGACAATATCATTGTAGTCTAAATTTTGTTATTGTCGCCTCAAATTCGATTGTTGCAACATTTCTCAGTCTTAGTCATCATTGATATTGGGTACAAAATAATTTTAATGCTATGCGAATGTACGGGTAAACTTGAAAGTCCGTGAGTTGGACATAGCTCAGTGCCTGCTGAGCGGAGGGGAGAAGTTGAATCGACCGTAGTTCGTGGCTTGCCGCCCTTTCTCTGTAGCGTAATCGTCTTGTCGCTAGTACGGATGAATGACAAATGCATAATGACTGTTTTAGTTTTGAGAGACTGCAAGCGTAATACATTAGTCTCTGATTACTACCTTTACCTTTCAAAGGGCGGCACACCGTCACTGTCATCCGCTTCCGTAAAAATGTTCTCCGTTTCAACATTTAATTTGTAAACAACTTAATTAATTTTCTGTAAATTTGCCGCCCCTAAAAATGTGCCGCCCTGGGCTTCAGCCCCTATAGCCCCCCCCCTAAATCCGCCACTGGATACAGCAATGCATACATTGAATAGTGTCAAAGTGCTTATCTACTGTGAAGTTAAAGTATAAAATACAAACAGATAAAAACATGTTTTCATAATGAAAATTAAAATATACACTTTCTTAAATATACCATACACAATTTATATAGGAAATGCAAATAATCTGTGATTTTTATGACATTAGAATCCTTTTTCAAACTCATCAAAGTCATATATAACTAAGTCTGTCAAATATTCCTTCAACCTCTTTCGAAAATTTGTATAATTAATTTCATTTTTTATAGAATCTGGAATTTTTTCTAAAAATCTTTTACCGGCATATGTGGTTTTCTATTTAAATATTTCTAAACGATGGTGGGGGAGGGGTTCAATTTTGTTTCTAGTATTATAGGGGTGCACTAGGACCAATAGGCCTACAGTGTCATGATTTAGACCTTTGACATACATTATGGTATCGAAAATGTAAAGCCCATAAACTGTTATAATTTTCAGCTGTTTAAAGTACTCTCTAGCAGATTCTCTATAATGTAACTTCAAAATAGTCCGAACTGCTTTTTTTAATTTTTATATCTCATTTAGATTTTCCTTTTTTGTTGAACCAAATAGACATAGCTCATAGGCAATAAAACTATGTATGAGAGCAAAGTAAATGGTACGCAAAACACCACTATTACATAATTTTGTCATCTTTCTGATTGCAAATAAACCAGAGTTAGCTTGACTTAATGTACTTTACATGACCATCCCAGGATAAATTACTGTCAACCACAATGCCTAGAAATTTTGTTTGTTCAATTAATTCTACCTGTTTATTTTTTACCATAATTAAGGGGCTGATACAATTCTTACTTTGTTTTGTTTTAAAACAGATACCTTTAGTTTTCCTAGGATTTATACTTAAATTATGATTCTTAAAAAAAACTTCTAAACTACTTAATTCAATTTTTGAGAGGATTTGTAAGTCCTGTGATTTACCAGATATTTTTAAGTTAGAGTCATCGGCAAAAAGACATAGGCTGGAGGACAGAAAAAAGTTTAAGGATTTCCCTATATTGTTTAAATAACATATAAAAAGAAGAGGGCCCAAATTAGACCCTTGAGGAACACCATTTTTAACTTTATTTAAATGAGATCTGAATTTTTGAATTTGATTAAAATTATTAATTTGAGTGATTTCTACAAATTGCTATCTATTAAAAAACATAGGATTTAAACCATTCAAGTGCCAACACCTGTTATACCTAATTCTTGTAGTATAAAAATTAAAATTGAATGAGAAACACTATCAAAGGCCTTTGTTAAGTCCATAAAAATGCCAACTACTTTTTCACCTTTATCTATTGAATTTATTATTGGCTCAATGAAACTAACTGCTGCTGTAATTGTTGACTTGTTTTTCAGAAAGCCATGCTGAATATGTTCTAATTTGTTGTTATTTTCTAAAAACAATACCAACTTATTATAAGCTATTTTCTCAATATTTTAGGTATGGATGGTAATACAGAAACAGGTCTGTAATTAGTAACTTTTTTTGGTTCATCTTTTTTGTAGATAGGTATGACTTTTGATATTTTAAGTTTATCAGGAAAATTTCCACAAACAAAAGAGGAATTTACCAGATGAGCTAACACTCTACACAGCTGATGACCTACCAATTTAATAATCGTTACAGGAATTTCATAAATTCCGCAGGAAAGTTTATTTTTGAAGTAGTTAATGACAATTAATACCTCCTCCCCCTGTGTTTCTAAAAACCGGAAATAGAACCAAAAGTATGAAAACTTGTTACGGTGTTGATAGATTCTAAAAAATATTGGATTAACGAATATGTGATTGTGAATGAGGATTTGTTTATTACCCTACCCTAAACTTGGGTTAGTTATGTAAACTTATGTAGGTCCTTTGATTCTGTAACTACTGAGAAGAGAAGATAGTTTCTATTTCTTGGAGGTGATGAGTTGCAGTGGTACGGTTCTTGGAGTTCAATATCTAAACGGTCAGCTAAATGGTACTATTGCTGATTTTGGAGGATTTTGTTGTATTATCATGATTTAATTTATTTTAATAAGTTACTCAGCCTGTGTTTTACCTGGAAGGCTGTCTGGTTCGAGGGCCCTCCTTCCCCAGCAGGTGTAGGATCCTCACAGCGAGGCTTGTGTGTTCACAGTCCTCGATGAACTCACACAAATGGGCTAGACCTGGAATATCACCAAAAAAATGCTGCATTATTCCGAAATTATTTTGTAACTAGCCACTACTTGCTTAATATTGAAGGTCAACACAAATTACAAACATTAATACAAATTTGAATTAAATAAAACTGGCCCCAGAAGAAACCTATGAGGGAAACTGTAAGAATGGGTAAATTTTTTGTCCCTAAAATAGCAAAACAAGCTAACAAATAATTATACTTCAGGGCGGAGGGCGGATCAGGGGGCCAGAGCTCTGAGGCCCATATAGGGCCTGTGACCGAGGATAAAAATTACTAATGTTGTATTCACTCACTCAAGATTTTTCAGGGTTCTTTCAGCTCTTTAATTGTTATAGTAATTTTGAATTCTCTAGGCCAAAGACAAACAAGACAAAATTCTTTATTGCCGTTAAACATAACATGGAATATGCAATAGGCAAAGGTCAGATATCAAAATCACAATACTTATGTCCATAATTCACAGAGAGGTACTTCTTCTTGCAGAATTAAAGAAACATACACAAAATTAACAACTTAGAAACAACTACATAAATAACATTTAACAGTTTTACAGGTCAGACATATTACAATTAAAAAATTCACGCACAGAATAAAAGGCTTTAGATTTTAACCATTTACAAAGTCTAATTTTAAAGCTTGGCTGTGGAAGCAGTCTGATAGCTTGAGGAAGTTTGTTGAACATTTTTATTTGTTGGTAACAATAACAATAACTATTAATGGTTTTGGAAAGCCTAACCTGAGGTGTTACAAACTCATCCTTATGTCTTGTGTCATGCTGATGTGTATCCTTTAAGCTTTTGAATTTACCAATATTATTTTTAACAAATACGAGATTTTACAGTATATAAATAGGTGGTAAAGTTAATATTTCAAGTTTGATAAAACTGTTCTCACAGCTTTCTCTTTCCGTTAAACAAGAAATAATTCTAATGGCTTTTTTCTGCCAAATGAAAGCACTTAAAGATTGACTGGAGTTACCCCAAAGACGAATACCGTAGGTCAAAATTGAGTGAAATAAACCATAGTATGTTGTGACTAGAACCTCTACATTTACACTGTCCCTAAGTTTCCTAAGAAGATAAACAACTCTAGACAAACGTTTACATACACTAACAACATGGGCCTCCCAAGTAAGCTTTGAATCCAAAGTAATTCCTAGAAGCTTAACAGAAGGCAGAAGCTGTTCCTCGGTGTTTTTAAGAGTGAAATACATGGTTTCAGTTTTACTTTTATTAACTGAGAGTTTATTTGTTTGAACCCACAAATTGGTGATTGACATGGACTGGTGAATTTGATTCTTAGAATCACTTAAGTTTACTTGAGAGTTCAAGAGCGTTGTATCATCTGCATATAAAACACTTAAACAATCAGGTATATTACAGTAAAAATCATTTATAAATACAAGAAAAAGGAAAGGACCCAAGACCGAACCTTGGGGAACTCCAGCTATTATTCTTTTAAAGTCTGATTTAATGCTATTAACTTCAACAATCTGGAATCTATCCTCCAAATAAGATTCAATTAGACCTAATTCATTACCTCTAACTCCATAAAATCTTAATTTGTTACTTAAAGTACTATGACAAATACAATCAATAGCCTTTGTTAAGTCAATTAAACATGAACCTACAACTAATTTATTTTCAAAATTTTGTAAGATATGATTTACAATAGTTTCAATTGCCATGGTTGTATTATGCTTGGGTCTGAAACCATATTGATGGGAGTAAATCAAATTATTTGATACAAAATAGTTGTATAGTTGTTCAACATGCAGGATTCTATGATTTTACTCACAATGGGTACAATGGCAATTTGGCGGTAACATTCAGGAGAGTTCCTTTCACCCTTCTTAAATATAGGTGTAACTTTAACTTGTTTTAAGGACTGTGGGAACTTGCCAATCATTAATATGAGATTAATTAAGTGCGTTAAAGGCAGAGTAATACAGCTGATCATATTCTTTAAAACATAATTAGAAAGACCAAAAATATCATTACTCTTAGAGCTACTTAATCGTAAAACTATAGATTTGACTGTTTCAGCATCAACTGCTTTCCATTTAAAGTTTTGACCATTTATAAATTCAGGCAATTCAAAGTTGTTAAGAAAATCTATATAGGTAACATTATTAGAACTACTTATCTGAGATGACACAGAATTTGGAACATTTATAAAGTAATCATTCAAGATATTTGGTGGAATAGGAATATTGACGTGTTTTTTTACTTCACCTGATTCTTTTTTTATGATTTCCCAAGCAGTTTTACATTTGTTCTTAGCATTTGCAATTAGGTTACTATTTGCTGAGATTTTTTCTTCTGAAATAGCTTTCCTGTACAATTTCTTAAATTGTTTAAATCTAGAGTTATCGACTTCCAAATGGCTGGATTTCCAAATGTCATACAATGATAAGAGAGTTTCACGCATTTTTCTCAACTTAGGTGTAAACCATTTTTTACCTGTTTTCATACCTTTTTTATTATATCTTGGCCTCTTAACTAATGGGCAGAAATAGTTGTAAAAGTTGGTTATAGTGTTCATGAAGTAATCAATAGCTATGTCTATGTCATTTAAAATATACAGATCTGACCAGTCAAAATTACATAACGATACATTGAGATTTTCAAGCCTTGGTTGTGTTAATAAACGTGTAAAGTTGATGTTGGAGTCCTGATCACTTTCCACTGTAATCAAAGAAGACCCCAAAATACTCTTGATATTAGTAAAGACCCCAGCATGATCAGATAAAATACCTTCCCCGAGCAAAGAACTGCTACATTGATCTAAAGGAAAATTAATCACAATGTTGTCCAAGCAAGAAAGATTTCTGGTCGGTTTGTCATTTGTACAGTACAAATTAAATGATCTTAAAATATCAAGAAAAGTTAGGGTTTCTGGTTGGTTTAAATTCAATATGTCTATGTTAAAATCACCAGCAATGGCCATATATTTGCTCTTATGCTTACTCTTAACATGAGATGAAGAATTAATTTTTCTAGAATACTGAAAAAACGAGCACAGTCAGAGTCAGGTGTTCGATATACAGTCACAACAGTTAAATTGTAAGCAGTTAACTGTTGTGACTGTATATCGAACACCTGACTCTGACTGTGCTAGTTTTTTCAATACGTAGCTAGGCTTACGTTCTGTAATTCTTAAAAGGAAATCAGGGATGTCAGTTCTGATCGCACCGCTTAACATCAGCCGGAAATGACAACTGCCCCCATAACCATAAATTATGATCGCATAACGTAAAATAAGCTGTAAACGACGATCACACCATATAATCTCGCCCAAAAATGATGACAATTGCACTATACTAAATCGACTGTAAATGATCAGCCTTCACTTCATCATCGCAACAGGTGAATAAACCTTCATGGCGCAAAACATAATGCACTAAACCTACGTCGCATATTACAACTCTGTTTTCAACAGGTCAGCATCAGTCAACCAAGCTAAAACTGTGTCATAACCAGTTCAAGGGCAATAATACATCTTTAAGATGTCAAAATTGTCATTATCTTATAAAACTATCTTACCAGTTTCTTTGGCATCAGGGTTCTCCTCGATAATAGTGATGACAGTGTCAGCGATGGAGGCTTTGTACTCCAGGCCTCCCTCGTCGCGCAGCATGGCCGACAAAAAGTTCATCAGCACCGAGTGTTTACGAGGAAACTTGAGGCACAGTGCACGTATTGCCTATATTCAGAACACATATACATGAGTCAGGTAAACTCAAAGACATAATTACAATTTGTTTCCAACTGGTAAGGTAATTAATATAAATACAACTATTACAACAAAATTTAAAAGAAAGTGACAGCAGAAATACCAAATCAGTAAGAAATTTAATTTTAGTTTGCTAGCAAACTAAATTTTTTTATTATGAATTATTAAGAATTGTTCTTTGGGCTTTCACTTTGTTCAGCATTTGTGTACTAAACAAATTTAAGTATAAATCTTTATTTCCCACCATAATCAAAATCCTCTGAACCTGCATACCGAAACACTTCTGTTAAGAGCTATATTTGACTTATGTCATCCCTCATCTCTCACCTGGATAACGACAATCTTAAACTCGTCGCTGATCTCCGAGACGAAGGAGGCTATCTGCTTCATGAGTCTGTCCACGGAGGACTCGGCGCCAGTCTTGAGCAGCGTAGTGATGGCCAGCGTGGCAATGGACCGGTTGGAGTCGGTGATCAGGTTCTCCAGGTCCAAGTTGCAGGCTGTGACCGCAGCCGGGTGTGACATGGCCACCTGAAACACACATTGCCACACTGTCACAAAGTCAATCTATTGTTATTTCTCTATCCAACCGTAAAATTAGCCAAGATATCTGCAAATAAAAAATCTAGATACTGTAGGCCTAAGTAAATTGATACACTGCAAATTAATATTAATTTTGGTGTAGGATTTTTATATTTTTATCCAATTATTTTCAAACAGCATCACACGTAAAACTTGACCAAAGATTTCCTGAATTTTAGAGGAATAAAAGTGTTAGGTTCCGTTCTGTACCAAAACTAATAATCCAATGTCATCCATTCCAAGTATGATTTATGATGTAAACCAAAGCTTCAATACTTGAGCGTAACAAAGATATCATCCCACATCCAAGTAGAAAGCTTGCACTTGTTTATTAAACAGTTATTTTTACTTTGCGCCAATCAAAGCACCAACCTTGTTCAGCGTCCGCACAGCAGCAAAGCGCAGTGTAGGCTTGGGTGAACTGCAGAACAGCTGCAGCACACTGACAGCTGGAGCCAGCTCCCGCTGCGTCGTCTGCTTCAGGTTGACAATGGCGTGCGCCGCCTCGTAGATCACTGTCTCTGACTTGTGTCGCAGACACGACTCGACGAACTCAAACAACGGAGAGTCAGCAAACTCCCCTCCCTCCTCCTCCAGCAGCTTGCACACTATGCGGATCTGTCAACAACACTGACGTTTGAATATCAACTCAAGACAAATCGATCTCAAGTCTTTAAAGTGTTTTAAAATAAGACCAGTCGATTTCAGTTTTACCAATTTTCGGCTCCTTGGAATTTTGACTCCATTGATTCTAAGAAGCCAATGATTATTAGGTTTTTCATGAAAAAGCCAAGGCTAATACAATTTAATGGAGGTAAAATATAGGGCACAACTAACTCATCTTTTAAAAGGAATGATAAGTTTGTAATATTCATTCATAAAATACACATTACAAAAGAGATGAGCCGTGCTGAAAGAGCTTAAAATCTTTTTCAAACCTTTAATTATGACTAGGGCATGAGAGCATTCACCCAACTTAAATTAAGTCCAAAATGACTTTAAGCGAGTATTGAGTCGAAACACAGTAAAAAGCCAGTAAAATTGTTATTTGTGCACAACATATAAAAATGATTTTAAAAACACAATGAAATTTGTACATAGCAAAACTCTCCATGTTTTTATATACATTTTACTGCAAAACAAATATTTACTGTTTAGAAACACTAACCAAAATTATTGTAAACAACTTTCAGATCTTTTCCGTTATACATATACCAACATTTTAATGGCATTTTTTAGTCGTATATTTATATAAATACACCAAATATTTAACTTAGTTACCTGTTTAAGTCGATAAAGAAGGCCAATATTGCACAAAATTGACTCGAACAGGTCCTTGCCTTTGTGTCTCTGCCGCCACAAAAACTCACACAAGCAGAAGTCCAACAATGCACGTCTGGTCCTGCACTGATTTTTATTACGCTGTTTTGTCAGACGCCAGGTACTTTCAATTGTTTGTGTGTGCACCACTGTCAGGATCGGCGAAATTGTATGTATGGTTAACTGTATAGTGTTCATACCCTAATTTGCAGATCCCTTTATATGCTCGACACTCGTCTGATATAGTAGTTGTCCCTGGTCGGATATATTCCTTAATTATAGGCAACAGCTGAGCCGCGGAACGTTCAGCGACGGCTACTAAAAAACACTCACAACTTTCTCGACACACCCCTCCGAATACCCACTGTTGTGGGAGTACACGTCCAACATAGTTTTTACAATGAGAAAATAAACTTTCATCAATTTCTACAGTAGTGTTCAGTCCTCCAATTTGAATAGGGTTGCGTAGTAAATTGTCGGCACAAACTTCCCGCATATAGTCACACCAATCAACAGTAGTGTTATGGTTAATTTCTAGTTTGTGTTCACAAAATTCTATTGTTGTTGGTTTCTTGGACCAACAGTAAATAAAAAGGAAAACCTTACGAAACGGGAGTTTTGAACCGGTTAAATACGTGTCAACGTGAATAGATTTTTATTCACGGCACTCACGTTTCGAAAAAACCCACTTTAACGAATTTACATTCAAAACCATCTCGTGGCCACAAGCACATTTTCGGGGATTATGCAAAGTAGATTTCTCTTGGAAAAACTTAATAACGTCTTTTTCACTTGTGTAACTATCTGCTAAACGAAGAAAGTTCATAATAGAATAAACTGATTCCAACAAGCAATGGAAAGGCACTGGCAGCGGCAGCACGCGTCGGCAGAGGCTCGCTTATTGCGTAGACAGAGATAACGATAGACCAGATAAGAAAGCCGCTTCTAAGGAATATAACCGGGAAACCCTGTTTTAAAATAACAAATTACAACCATTGTAGTCAATTTTTTATTTTATAAACGATGAAACGACTAAATACCCCCGTCACAGCAAACCTGCATACTCAGCAAATTTCCAATGCATGCATAATGTTTCTCACTACCACATAAAGCCACTTACCAAGTTTCAAAAAATACATGAATAAATAAGTGATCTATAGCATTTTATTTATTCTCCATAAGAATAACATTAGGGCTGAGTAACACAGGCTTGCTGCAACAAGGAACACAAAATACGTGTTTTTATGCAATTATCAATATAACTCAACCAGGTGAAGGTACGTACTAAGTTTTATTAATTTATGTTCATAATTAAGGGAGATATAAAACTTTACTTATTCTCCATAAGAATAACATGGGGGCTGAGTATGCAGGTTTGCTGCTACTAGGATAATCAAAAAAAATCAATTGTTCGTGCAAATATCAATATACCAGTACCATTTGAAGCCACATACCAAGTTTCATCAATATACATTCATAAATAATCGAGATATCAAATTTTAGCGAATTTCCCCTATAGGGAAGAAGCTATTACCGTAGTAGGCATGGTAAGACCTAGGCCCGGGACCATAATAACTTTTTGTTTTGAGGTCCCCAGACCCCAACAACACCATTAGTTCGAAACTGTATATATATATATATATATATATATATATATATATATATATATATATATATATATATATTAGAGATGTGCGAGTACTCGAAATTTCGAGTTCGAGCCGAGTTCGGCTCTGAAACTCGAGGTTTTACTGAAACTCGAAGGTTTCAAGCGAGTTTACTCCCGCTGTTTACCCGCGCTACCACGGGTCGTCCGCAGCCGTGCCTCGTCCGCGGCCGCGCGTCGTCTGTAAATTCAAATTGAGTGTCAACGCATTTGAGGTGTTAAGAGTTAGTTGTGATGTGAATTTTAGTGTTTTATTAATAAATAAATAAGTTGTGGCTTATATATTTGTGTTAGCCTACTCTTTACACCAAAAAGGAAGATTTACCAGGACCTTCAGATTGAGTTGTATGAACACTGCCTGTATAGTCATAGTCCATTTTTAGGTTAACCTAACTTTGTAAAAAAAAGTAAAATATCAAAAACAAATCTGTAATGAAATCTAATAGGTAAGCGTACAAAGTTTGTGCTTGTTTTTTGTTCCATAGTAATTGAAATTGTGTCAAAAGAGACTCAACAAAATTCCATCCATTAATTTTAGGCTCAACTATTGTCTTTTGGCATTGAGCTGATTTTAAAGACAAGTGATTTGTTTAGGCTTTGTTTAAGTTTCATTGATGATTTTTTAAATCATTCTTAATATTTTGAAACTCTATTTAAGACATGGCTTCAATTTTATCAATTTATTTGCTGGGCACTTTCAAACATAGTATCTTCATGTTTTTATTAACTGATTGTTCTTATTTTTTTTTTTTTTACGTAGGAGGAACGCTTAATGCGTGAACCCAAAGGAACAGTGTGGGACTCCCTCTTACGAGGTATACCCACTAAACCTCCTACGGAGCCGCGGGGAAAAACCAGGCCGGAACCCTTATCGGACAACTTCGGCACTGGCCCGCGTGTCTTGCGCCCAGACGGGTCACGTCACCGTTTCGGGAAATTTAGAGGTCACCTAAGCATCCCTCGTCTCGCTTTCCCCGAAGAACGGATTGCACGAAGAGCGCAACCGCTCTCCGGGAGTCTTCATTTCGAAGCATCGCCCCCACCACGACGTCCGGGGACAGATCGCCGACAGCAGAGACGAGCCTCCTCCTGTCTTCAGCGAAACGACTGCACCGGAAGAAAGTATGATGAGCATCATCCACCTCCTCCGGGCAGTAACTACACTGAGGTGACCTCACCTTCCCCATGCGGAAAAGGTATTCCCTGAAGTACCCGTGGCCCGTCAGGAATTGACACAAGAAAAAGTCAATTTCCCCAAATGCACGGCTCAACCACGGGCTTATGTCTCTGATGAGACGAAACGTCGCCCTTCCAGTCCACCGTTCCACCGCTCTTACCAAACTCGCAGAGTTTCGAGTCTGGCTTCCACAGCAGCTTGGTCTCTTCCGAGATCACGGGCATGGCGAAAGATGTTCTGCCTCTCAGCGGCGAGCAGATCAAGGGGATACACTCCAGCCACAACCATTACAGCCAGTCCAGACAGAGTGCGATACGCACAGGCAACCCTAAGAGCCGCCCTGCGCTGAACGGATAGAATTCTCTTGCTGTGTTTTTTTACTCTCATGGCACCCGCCCACACTTCTGCGCCGTACAGGAGAGTGGCATTGACGGTGGACATGAGAAGTCGCATCTTGCTGGATCTCGGGCCTCCGACGTTCCCCATCAATCTGCTGAGTGACAGAACAACCCTCGTCGCCTTGTTGCAAACCGCCTGGATGTGCTCCCACCATGTGAGGCGGCGGTCGAGCACCACTCCCAGATACTTCGCCGCAGTCTTCGTCTGGACCTCCACGTCACCAACAGTCATAGGGATTACTGTTTGCATTCTCCGTCGCGTGAGCATGACGATCTCAGTCTTGGCGACCGCCAGCTCAAGTCCATGACCGCTCATCCATCTGTTGACCCGAAACATCACCTGGTTGAGGCGAAGCTGGGCCACCTCCGGATTCCGAGCCGTGATGACTGCGGCTACATCGTCTGCGTAGCCCACGAGATAGACTTGTGGTGGCATCTCGAGGCGAAGCACTCCGTCATATGCCACGTTCCAAAGGTCAGGGCCAAGGATCGACCCTTGCGCCGCCCCGGCGGTGACCACTTTGGAACGGACCCCTGCTTCTGTGCTATATAGCAGCCTGCGCTCCTTCAGGTAGTCCTGTACCACGACCAAGAGATAGTCGGGTACCCTGAAGTCCCGCTGCAACGCCTCGAGCATGTCCACCCAACGGGCCGAGTTAAAAGCGTTTTTAACGTCCAGGGTGACCAGCAGCACGATCGGCCTGGCCTGATGGCAGGCCGTGTCAGCCCGCTGGACGGCGCCCAGGACTTCAGCCACGGCATTCAAGGTTGAGTGGCCCTTCCGAAAGCCGTGCTGCCGGGGGGACAAGTCCCCAGTGGCTTCAACAGCCAACCTCAACCTGGGTTTCAGCAACCTCTCAAAGAGTTTACCCGCCTTGTCCAACATACAGAGTGGTCTGTATGCCGACGGGGACTCCGGGTCACCTTTGCCTTTGCTGATGAGCGCCAGTCTAGCTGTCTTCCAGCGTGACGGAAACACACCCGCCGCCAAACACGCGTTGAACGTGCGCAGCAGCAGATGTGGGTGACTTCCCGCCACAACCTTCAGAGCCTCAACAGGAATGCCATCAGGGCCTGGAGCTCTGTTGTTGTGCATGGCAGACGACGCTGCCACGAGCTCCTGTTCCGTGAACAAAGGAACATCAGGCACCGGCCCCGTTACTCTCTCCTCTCGCCTCACAGGGTGACTTGGGAAGAGAGCATCGACGATGGCTGTGACCGTGCCTGCAGACATAGACGCACTGCTGGCCCCCATTCCCCCGAGCTTTCTCGTGACGAGCTTGTACCCTCTTCCCCATGGATCGGAGTCCACGTCCCAGCACAGCTCCTACCAGCAGCGAGCCTTGCTCAGGCGAATTGCACTGGCAAGAGCATTTTTCGCAGTCTTGTGCTCTGCCGACCTGGCCAAAGCCTCCGGTCGGTTTCGAGTTCTCTGCGCTCTTCTGCGAAGCATCAGTGCCGTTCTCCTGAGCTCCGCAATTTCGTCCGTCCACCAGTACACGTGGCGACGACCCCGGACAGGTTTTTTCCGAGGCATCGACGAGTCGCATGCACGCTCGATCAGCTGCATTGTGGAACCCACGAGAGCTTCGACCCGATCTCGATCAGCGGAGTCAAAGCGCTCCGTCAAACCGGCCTCGGGGCTACGACTGAGCCGCTCAACGAATTTTCCCCTGTCCAGTTTGGCCTGATTCCAGCCAATTGGGTTTCGAGTACTGCATCGACGAGACAACTCGTTTTCTTCCAGATTGAAGGAGATGAATTCGTGGTCACTGGCCGTGTACACGTCCATCACCCCCCACTCCGCTACCAGAGGAAACAACCCTACCGATACCAGCGTGACATCTGGTATGGAGTCACCAAAACCAGGTTTTCGGTATGTCGGCGTGTCCCCTCTGTTCGCCACTTCCAGGTCGAGCCTCGAGGCCATCTCCAAGATTCGTCTCCCCCGGGCGTTAGTGACTGGCATGCCCCACTCAACGGCATGCGCGTTGAAGTCCCCAGCCACTATTACGCACCCCGAGACACCCTGAAGACTGTCTTCCAGCGCCTCCAGCCTCTCCCGGTACTCCTCGGCGGAATAGTTGGGAGAGGTAGACACTGTATACGTTGATTCGCCGAAGTCTCACCCAGACGTAACCGTCACCGGATCCGTGACCCAACACCTGAATCCCCCGACTGTCCGGAATCCAGAGAGCCGCGGTGCCAAGCCGGTCATAAAACCAAGATGGACTGATTTTGATCCGGTAGGGCTCGCTGACGAACCCGATCTGGACTTTGACCTCACAAGCAAGCTGCTCAAGAATGGCGTCAGCTGCTTGACTCCGCTGCAGGTTTGCCTGGACGAAACGGATCATTTCGTGGCAGATCGAGCCCTCTTAGCGTCTAGGGCTTTCCTGAAAGCCCTGCATGCCCCTGAGCCTGGAATGTGGTCCGCGGACGCTCCAGGCGTACCGGTGCAGAGAAAGCAGGAAGCGGCCGCTGTGCAAGCAGCGGCCTTATGTTCGCCGCTACCGCACTTCCAACAATTGTTGCCGCGGTCGGGACCGGAGCAACTCCGACGCGTGTGGCCGTACCCGAGGCACCGAAAACAGCGTTCTACCTCGAGGCGCTGCCGAACTCGGCAGACGACCCAGCCAATCTTGATCTTCCCAGACCGAAGAAAGAGAAGCCTGTCTTTCTCTTCCATCTCAACGAGAGCCTTCCTCTGCTCCCGCTTGTTTGGCGAGAACAGGGTGACCTTAGGCACACCGGAGATTGTCGGAAGGTCTCTTGTGATAGCCGCAATGACATTGGCCTCCGAAGCCAGGGCGTCTAGATCCAAGATCTCTACCCTCAGCTTCGGGATGATGGAGCGGACCTCGCCCTTGTCTCCTATCGCTCTCTGAAGTGCTTCCTGGAGTTTCCCCCGGTCGTCACACTTCGAGAGCTCAAGGAGAACCCCCCCGGCCTCCGTCTTCCGGATCTGCCGAACCACAGTTCCGGAGTCCTCTGGCGTCACCTCACTCTTCATCAATCCGAGGATCTCCGAGTAGGTCTTGCCGGTGGTCGGATTGATCAGGACCACCTGGTTCCTGGTCTTCCTATGCCGAGTCTTCTTTGGCTTCTCCTTCTTTTGGCTGGGTGCTTGGGAAGGCGCGTTTTCCGCCTCTTCCCGCTTCTTCTGGGCTTTCACCTCCGCCCGAAGCTTCCTTCTCTGTTTCTTGGAGAGGACCTGATTAAAACCCTCCCTGTCCGCAGATGCAGTGGTGGCTTCTTCTCCATTCCTCTCCCGATTGTTCTTATTAGGACTATTAGTGTTAAAATTAATGCTAAGATATGTTAGTAAATACATTTTGTGTGGTAAGTAAGTAGGTTAATGCTTTACCATGTAATAGGCCTTTTAAATATTAACATAAAGTTTATTTTAACTTTTAGGCCTAAATGTAATTTTATTTCCTCCATTCGTAGAAATATGTAGGTTAGGCCTAAACATAATATACAATAAAACGTAGGATAAATAAAAAATAGCAAATAAAATAAAAAACTTAAATCATTTTTTAATGAAACTGTTAATTAATACCATATATGTTATAAAAACCTTAATACCAAAATATGACAAGTATTTGACCTTCATGGCAAAATGTTAGGCAATAACTTTGGTATGATTTATTTTCAGATAAATGTACTTATCTTTTTCCAATGAAGCAGGAATCCATTTATTTGACTTACTATTGTTATTTTCAGGGCATAGTAACTAGAAAAGTATATTTTAATAACAACATTTATAAATGGAACCCTATACACTGTTTTGATCCAGTTTAACTCGACCTATGTGTTTCTTTATTTGTATACTCGACTCGAACTCGAGATTCGAATCTTTTGCCATTTACTCGACTCGACTTAAAAAACCTGTACTCGCACATCTCTAATATATATATGTGTCCGTGAGCGCGATAACTCTCGTAAAAATTATCCGATTTTAATAAAATTTGGTATAAACGTGTAAAGCAACATTTATGACTTTAAATTTGAAAACCAGCCAGATCGCTCTATCCGAAAGGGTATTTTGGGGGGGTTTAGTACCCCAAAAATGGGTTTTTCGAATTTTTTACATATAATTTTGGAAATAGTCAAATTTTAGTTTTTCCCATTGGATTCAGATTAAAAAAACACACAATTTAGTATTTTGATCATTTCTCTGTGACGTCAATTGGTTACCGAGATAATGAAAATGCTAAACACAGTACGTTGTCTAATGTTATTCTTATGGAGGAAAAGAACAATTTTATATCTCGCTTATTTATGAACGTATACTGATGACACTTGGTATACGGCTTCATCTGGTTGTGGACCATTGATATTTGCTCAAAAAAACAAATTTTTACCAAAGGCTCCCTTAGCAGCAAACCTGCGTACTCAGCCCCATGTTATTCTTATGGAGAATAAGTAACGTGTTATATGCCTACATTATGAAAATAAATTAATGAAATTTGGTATGTGGCTTTACCTACATGAGTTATATCGATATTTGTAAAAAACGCCATTTTTTGTCCCTTGCTTCAGCAAACCTGCATACTCAGCCGCCATGTTATTCTTATGGAGAATAATTAAAATGTCATAAATCGTATTTATGAATGTATATTGATGAAACTTGGTATGTGGCTTTATGTGGTATTAAGATACATATGTATGCATTGGAAATTTGCTGAGTACGCAGGTTTGCTGCTACGGGGGTATTATTTATTCTCCATAAGGATAACATTGGACAACGTACTGTATTTAGCACTTTGAATATATCTGCAACGGTTGGACTTAGAATCACAATTTAAACACCAAAATGATTGTTTTGTAGAGCTGAATTGATTGGTAAAAGCAAATGTGAAGTTTACATTAATGAACTGAGGAAAGGCCAAAAACCTTTTTCCCATAAGATTAACATGGGAGATTTTATGAGCAGGTTTTTGGATTTTCTCCGCAACCACTTAACCTAGGTTAAAAATTTAAAATACTATATTATTTGTTTTTTTAAGCTCTATAAAATGCTGAAAACCAAAATTGAGATTTTAAAAAATTTTTAGGGTAAAAAGTGCAAAAAACTGATTTTTTGAAAATTTAAAACCCCCATAAACCTCCCTTCCCATGGTTTGATTTTTCTGGTTTTCAAACTTTAAGTCATGAATGTCACTTTACACATTTGAGCTAAATTTCATCGAAATCAGATGTTTTTTACTCAAGTTAACAGACACATATATAGATAAATTTGAAAGAATAGTGTTTTTGACATCTGGGGACCTCAAAACAAAAAGTTATCATTGTCTCAGACTTAGGTCTTACCATGAAACTAGCGGTAATAGCTTCTTCCCTATAGGATAAATTAGCTAAAAATGCCATTTAATTAGTGGTATACATATAACAGAAAAGATCCCAACTTACAAACATACAAATTTCTCATACATAACAAATCTTACCAGCATGCAAACTGCGAACGGACTCTTGAGTGACATCCTGGTCAACTTGGCCACCAGCTTGGTCACGGCCAGGCGATCGGTCTTGCGGATGTGGTAGAGCACTCCGAGCCCGTGGTACTGCACCATCATGCTGGAAAACATGTCTGTCTAGTTATGCTCAGAATTCAGTTATAAATTATAAATATATGAAACTTGTAAGTTTCAAGCTCTGGTAAAACTAATATTTAAATTATAAGGCCCTAATAGATAACTTTCACCAAGTACTTTCCAATTTGAATAAGAAGTCAAAATTCAAAATCAATCAAGAGATACTGTATTTTTCACATATTCGATTCAGTTTTACTATTAAAAATGATATGTTTAACTCAAAACTGGACCGTAAGGTGCATTCATATAACACTAGATACAAATCTGACATCAAACCAGTCATCACAATCTTGAATTTTATGCCGAAAAAAGTACTTATGCAGGTTTTAATTTTGTAAACTCCTCCCTCCTGCAATTAGAATAGAAATGGGCAACATTAACAAATTTAAAGTATTAGTTATTGATTGTTAAAGCCAAACCCGTTTAATTAGTTGGGGGATAGTTTAGAAGAATTGTAAAACCAATTGAGGTTTCATTGATATCTAGCCATTATAGAGACACCTAGTATTAATTAATTAGTATTCATTAAGAGATTAATATTTGTTGTATGACATTACTAGCTATTACCCGCAGGCTTCGCCCTGCGAATTATTTATAAAAACTATGATAGTTTTGTGTGCTGCATTCTATGGTTAGCCTGAGGAACTACTACGAATCAAGAATAGCTGTTTGTATTTTAATCAGCTCAAACAAAAACGAGTTCGCACGCAGCACGCTGACGTGAGGGAAGTGAATTTCCATATAAAAACTTTTAAAACTCAAAATCAATGTAAAAACATACATTTGTCCAATTTTTATTGAAATCTAAAAACACTGATTTTTTAGCTGTTCTGATGCTCCTGGTTTCATTTACAGTACCTGCAAAGCTGGGAATACAATTTTGCGCATTATAAGGTTAAGAGAAGGTCCAGACAGGTTTGAAAGTAGAAGTGAGGTTGCTGGGGATGGTAAAAGTACTCTAACAAAGGAATAACGGGCTTTACTAGTGTAAAACCCCCATAAGACAACGTACTGTGTTTGGTCGATACACATTTTCTTTAATAATTCGGTAAATATTTATGCTAGAATGACAAGAGAGGGCTTAAAACTTTCGTCTCTCTAATTCCCATCCTTTTCCATGCTTTGATTTTACATCTGGGGCTTTTCTGACCCTTTTTGGGCCCAAAAACTCAAAATTTGAAAGATTAATCCCCCAATAAAGGGGTTTAAAGTTTTCTGATTGTTTTGCCCAATGAACTTGTCCAATTGATTACAGAAAGGAACGTCCCTACCAAATTTGAAGTAAATCGGACAAAAAATGTGAACGCTAGAGTGCAAACACATATATATACAATTTTGAACGACCCCCCAAAACGTGTTCAGGGGGTCACGTTAGGAACTTCTATGGTGGTCCCGGGCTTAAGTTTCACCGTGCGGGTCATGCTAATAGTTCACTTTCCAAAGGAAATTCACTAATGAATGTCCATAAGGGATACTTGGGAACTTTGAACCCCATGGGGCATGGCCCTATAGAATTTTCACAACTTTAATATGCCTATATGTTGCTTAGGACTATCAAGTACTTCTCTGCAAAATTTCAGCTCAATCGGTCCAGTAGTTTTCACGTGATGGAACTTCAGAGTTATGCACAAACATCCATACTTTCACATTTATAATATTAGTATGATTCAAATGTATTTTAACCAGTACTAATGATAAATAAAGATGTTTTGAGTTTGAATTTGAGACAATAACAAAAGAAAAATTTGTTACCAGCATACAACCACAATCACAATCATCTTTGGTTTTAGGTTGCACAGCAGTTACAAACGACATTTGCCTTGCAAATTCTGAATGTCAATTATTACAGTAGAATTAAAAGGAGGAAAGAGGTAGGACACAGCTAACTAACCTTGTCAAAGAATGATGATTTAGCTGTGTCCCATCTCTTTCCTCCTGAAATGTCTATGCCTAGTGCTTTTTCCATAAAATCCTAACCTTAAAGTAGGATTAAAAGGTGATTTTACACATAACTGTTTGCTACTGACTTGTCCGAGTTGACGGCCTCCTGCGCCTCGTTGACCCATCGCTTGACCACGTCGTTAGCCACTCGCGTGAGGTGCAGACTGCTTACAAGCGCCGCACTGCTCACCGCACTGTTGCGTTCCACGATGGCCTGCTTCATGTACCTCTCAATGGTCTGTAGCATCGTGGCCTACACAGACACCTTGGCATAACTTTCTGTGGCTGTTCCAGACTGTGGTAAAGTGTCAAGATGGAAAATGTGCAGACATATATTACTTTTAAAAACTAAAGTGTCTAATACAGCGATCATATGTAATTTTGCCTAACTTTTCCAGTCTAAATTTTCTAAACTAAACTGAAACTAAACTGTCTGAACTGAAGTAGGTAATGATTTTCTGACACTTAGTATGAATAAGGGGATGTAATTGGTTAAATATACCTTACGATTCAGTATCCATCTCATAGGGCCTAACAATGAGCAATGCGACCGAAATCAATATCATTATATCATCGCACATGTTTAGGCCTATTTACTGTCATGTATGTGAGTATAGTGTAAGCATTCATTTATTTTGTAGTGGTAATGCGACCAAAATCAATATCATTATATCATCGCACATGTTTAGGCCTATTTACTGTCACGTATGTGAGTACAGTGTAAGCATTAATTTATTTTGTAGTGTTGTGGGACCTATTTAATTGCATCCCATAGTTTAACCACTTTTTGAAATATGCTAATAAAATAATTGACATATTGCAATAAGAAATAACATTCTTTGTAACAGCTAAAAAACAAACAAAACAGAAAATACTTTCAAAGTAGCCTAACAAAAGAATGTTGTATCAGATTTATTTAATTTTTTTCTTTGGACTGCAATTATAAAATCATGAAAATAAAAAAGGTCAGGCAGAGTTAAATTAGAAAAGAGAGTCTAATAGAGTACCTGCAGCACAATCCAGAGAGCTCGTATTAGGTAGCTAATGTTGCCATAAGGACACAATACGCTATCAGGCGGAATTTTAATTGCTTTTAGGATTTATCTACGAAAAACTGACTTAGCGCCTCCTTTTGATAGTTGAGGGTTTCAAATTACTACAACAGCGCGCAAGTCACAACGCAAGCAACGTACTTTATAAATTTAACTTGATTTGTCTGCTCAATGAATCAGCTGTCAACCATCACGCCTCATTAATGGACTCGCCCGCATCATGTCACCACGCCCAGATGGCTTGGTTCTTTGGTTAGGATCTTGCAACAGGAGGGCGCAACAGTTACTGCACCTAGGGACACTGTTTGCCCACAAGTAAAACGTTGTGCTAACTTCCCAGACCAACAGCTACGACACACAACTCACATCGGTGATGCTGCAGAGTGCCCTGATGGCCGCAGCCCTATACAGGTCCTCCTGCCCCGTCATGTCCTTGGTGAGGCTGGAGGTCACGATGATCACGTCCTCCGCCAGTGACGACAGCTCCTTGATACCGAGGTAGACCATACGCCGCAACACCACGTCTCGTGACTGGAACAGCTTCGTCATGGCGAAGAACACCTCCGTCGCCTCTGTCGACCCCAGTTGCTCCCCCTAAAACCACCCGATTTATTTTATTTTAATAAGTGGTAAACTACTGGATCTATTGCTTGAAGCCGAGCAAAATTTATCTGGCTTAAGTTACTTATTAAAAAGGTTAAGTACATGCACTTATTAAAAAAGTAATATTACATGCACTAGGCCTGTTAATATTGTTATTTCATTTCGGCAGTTAGTGTGTTCATATTCAGTTCGTATCATATGTTAATGTTGAAAAACAATGTTTCATTGCATGAAAAGCTATTTATTTGTGTTTATGTTTAATTAATATAAAAGTGTTTTAAACACGTGTTCTGACTTTTTGGAACCTTTCCATAACTACATTATACGATCGCTAATCCGGCTCGTTTGGGACTTTGGTGGTGCCGGATTACCGAAAATGCCAGATTACTGAACGCCATCTAAAACTAGCCGTTATTACGAGAATAGCGGAAACACCGCTAAAAATTGTGAGTCAAAAGGAAATCATTGGTTAGCAAGCTATTATTCCGTGTTTTATTGTGCTTTCTCTGATTTCGGTAGCGATGGAAAATGTTAAAAACAAAACAACTTTTCAACCAGAAAATAGATTTACAGTATTATATTTGCATACATAAGTACAGTTACTCCTGCCGATAACCCGCGAACTCACCGATCGCGCCCGAGCTCTGCCGAATACGCCCAAAAGGCTTAAACAGTGTACAAACATTTTTTTAGAACCCTTTGACCGATGCCGGATAATTGAAAGTGCCGGACCATCGGATGCCGGATTAGCGGGCTTTTACTGTAATGAGAATAGATGAACCAATTGTCTGGTCATGAGATTAAGCATTATCTTTTGTGAAATGTAAAACAGCGCTTTGAAGCAATTATGTCGGTAATATTTGATCCCTTAAAAGAACTAATTTTGTCCGACATTTTGTATCGATGCAATTTTTAGTCAAATTGATGGTAATGAATATTCTATAGCATGTGAAAGCGCCACCATAGATCCAGCACTTACAGAGAAAAAAGCTCTGGCTTATGACTTTTGTCTAGGAAAGACTCACAGTTATCTGTGGGAAAGAAGTTTTACAATTTGCAGGTCTAATCTACTTCTTAATTTCTTAAGGATTTTTTTGTGAATACTGCTACATTTTTATTTCCAGACAAATTTTGAAGATTGAGGTGTCAAATTAAAGGGTATCAATTATGACATTTTTAAATTAATTAAATTTTTCCTCAGCCCTCAGGCTAAATAGTGCCCTAACTGGTCCTTTAAACTCCATGTTATTCTTATGAAAACAATATTTTTGGGCCACATATGGTTTGGTGAACCTTGTTCAAATAAACAACTGTTGAAGACTGTCACTGAGTTGTATACCGTACAGTTTAAGTTTTTGAAACTGAATTGCAATTTATGACTGTGGAGAGAATGGGATACCTAACGACTAGTTTGCGTTTAAAGAGCATTTTTTGAGGGAACAAGAATACAAGATTATCTTCTTCAAAAATGTGATGGGCTCATACGATATTGTCTGCTCGTCAGTATATAAGATAATTCACAAAAAAGATCAATTGTTACTCTATAAGTACTTTCCACGTCAGTCCACCTCGAGTCTAGATTATAACTCAACTCTTTAATACTTTTACAATCAATAATCATATAATTATCCATGGTTTTAGCACTTGAGCTGTAGATATTATGTAAGACTAAATTACTTACGTACCGTCAGTCAACTTAAATTGGAGAAAACACATGTATTACATGTTTTGATGCAACTGCATCATCATCGAAGTTGATTGACCTGATGGTTTCGTAAAAATGAATCAAAAACACAACACAGTACATTTATACATAAACGACGATACAACGAACGGACACAACACATAAAATTAATTTATTATGGGGAAATAGTGCTGGAGCCGGCAGAGTTTTTATATGGCAGAAGAAAGCATTACGAATTTTGTTCAATATTCCAAACATGATTAGCTGTAGATCTTTCTTTGTAGAAAATGAAATTATGACACTTTAAAATATTTTCATTTATCATAATTTAATTTTTGTGAAACAAAACATTTCCAATTTCACTTCATGTAATTCAATTCATAGTTACTTGACTAGACATTCAAATGATTTGTACATCCCACTGGCCAGACTATGAAAATTTATGAAAAGCTATAAATATCTGCAAATTAAACTTTTTAATAAACTTCTCTCCTCATTTAGAAATACAGAAAATATGAATATATTTAAATCAAAATTATCTAAATAGTTAATAAGTCATTCATTTTATACAGTGGATGAATTTTTTAGTAACTCTGACTTCTCAGTGCTTTTAAACTCTATCTAACAGTCTGCATGGTAATGTGTATAATATACAGTTTTAGGAGTTTTGCTATACTGTATTTTAAGATAATAGATTATTTTTTCTGTTGGAACTCAGAGTCTGTGATTTCACTATGTTTGTATAACTTCACATTTTTATGACATTGTCTATTGTAACTATGTATTGCTGAATGACAATAAAGAATTATTATTATTATTATTATTATTATTATTAAAACGAACAGACTGATCAAGTTACTTCAGCAGTCTGTCCTCTGCCCAAGCTGTTCATGTCCGTGTCGACAAGCCTGACTAGTATTATTGTTCGTTTTATGTGTTGTTTCCGTTTGTTTATGTTGTCGTTTAAGTATAAATGTACTGTATTGTGCTTTTGATTCATTTTGACGAAACCATCAGGTAAACATGCAGTTGCATGAAACATCTCCAATTTCAGCTGACTGACGGTACGTAAGTAATTTAGTCTTACACAATAATCATATTTTAAGCATCAGTAAGACTTAGTTATGTTGTTAATTACTGTCATACCTCATAACATCAAAATCATGTAAACTCAAAATAATCCACAGTGAAGTTTAAATCTAACACCCGGGTTTCTTAGCAAGTTTTAAGATTGAAATAGTTTGATGATTTACGATCTCTGAAGAGATAATCTTAACTAGCCTATTGTGATTAAGTTCTAACATGATTAATTTTAACTACATGCTCCACCTGGTTCAGGAGATACAGGATTTTTGTAAGGATGTGTGTACATTTTCTTGGATTCACAGGTGTGTCATTGAAAGTCCTTGCTTCTTGAAGGACGCTCGTTTTGTCCAGGTTTTGAAAAGGGTTTCCTCCACCTGAAATGCAATTAAGATAAAACCACATACAAAAAGAGTACAATTGTTGTTGTGTTTTCAGACTAAACTCATAATTCAGGCCTTATCAACAGACACATTTGTAATTGGTCTGTTTATTTAAATCAATACCCAAAAGAATCTGTCTAAATTTTATAGGTACCGTATGACAGGAATTTCTGTGTTGTAAAGCTATTTTTCACTATGTTTTGAACTTACATAAGCTAGCCTATTTGATTACCATCCTTTGTCTAGGGATCCTCGTAGTTTTCCGAGGTAATTGGGGTGGGAAAATTTATGGGATGAACTAAATACACTTCAAGAGTGAGAAAGGTTAATTCTAGGGAAATCACAAGTTTAAAATGGTAACAACAGTGAAATTACAGGGTTAACGTGTTTCTCTGGGGTAGACTTTCATAAGCGGAACGATATAAAAAAACCTAATGAAATTGTTCAATACAGTATATCGATTGGGTCGATATTTTTATCGATTGCAACATATTTTCTCCTTTGTATATTAGTTATTACGTCAAGTTTGTTTTGTTTAGTTTTTCATTTAAACTAAAACTGAAAATAAAAATAAATAAACATGACAATGCCTCTAGCTTAAATACCTCTTTGTTATTTAAGAGGTATTCCACTTTCATTTCCGAATAGTCCATCAAAGGATTTGTGTCTGTATGCCGATGATGCCAGTTTCAAAATAAGTGATGGTATATTAAATAACTTGGAAAATAGTGCTATTCAAAGTCTAACAGACATAAACAATTTTTTAAATAATCATAAATTATTATTAAATACAAGTAAAACTAACTATATTATGTTCAAAGCTGGAAAAAGTAAACCCTCTGTGGATCCTGTAATAAAAAATTAATGATCAAGCTTTGAAAAAAGTTAGTTCTACAACATTTTTAGGTCTGATTGTAGATGAAAACTTGTCATTTAATCTCTACCTTGATCATGTAGTAAATAAAGTCACCTCAGGTATATTATGCTTTGTATAGAATGTCTAAATTTTGTTCAATAAACACTTTAAAAACTCTTTACTTTGCACTTATAATCATCGATCACTTTTGGTATTGCTATTTATGGCGGTATATCACAGAACTTGGATAGAATTCTCCTTCTTCAAAAATGGACAATACGTACCATGTTGAATCTGAATTTTGGTGTTTCTGTTCGTCAGTACTTTTCTAGTTTGGGCATAATGACTGTCTAGAGTCTTTAAGTTTTTCATAAAACTCTCCACTTAAAACAACTGTGCAAAAACAATTTGGTTCCCAGGCTAGGCGACAGTCACTCATATTTCACAAGAAATAGAAATAAAATTGCCATTAATCCCCGCAAGCTCGCATTCTTTAACAAAAAACATCTTGTGCTGGTGCAAAATGTTTATCTAGGTTACCTGTGGAATTGAAGGACATAGATAATCTTGAGGTGTTTAAAAAGAGGTTAAAACTGTATTTGATAGATAATCTTTTATATGATTTTGCTGAATTGTAGCTAGATGTCTATTTTAAGATTATTGACTGTAAACTGCTGTTAGTGTTAGTTAGTATAATGACACCATTCAATGTATACCATTGTATACTTTATGAATAAAGATATATTTTCAATTCACTCAATTCAATGACACCACATGATAATGTTTTTTCTGGCAATACATGTTTGTGTAGGTGTGGAATCAACGTTTATTATCTGTACAAATTTCAAGACACCTAAAACTGAAACATAATTTAACCGAAACCATAACCGAATAACTTAAATTATCGTTATACCGTATCGAACAATTTCATTTGGTTTTTTATATCGTTCCGCTTATGAAAGTCTACCCTTTCTCAGTTTTCCATGTTATTAAATTTCATTACTTAGTTATTTCCATGTTATTATTTCATTATTTCCCTGAATTAAATCTGTTTACCCTAAAACTTCTTTAAAAATGGGCTACCCTTTTTTCCCACTTGTTGATTTAATCACAACATTCAAATTGCTCCCTTATAACACTCTATTATCCCGAAATCTCATCAGAATTCCTAGATAGATTGGATGAAAAGAATACAGAAGTAGCCTACTCAAAATTGTGGATACAATAACTTTTCCTTTAAAACTCTTTCTAAACTAATTAGAATATTGAAAGAAATGTATCATCAATATCATTAGTTAGACTCTATCCAACGTTACCGTGAGTTTCAAAAGTACCAATGAATCTAATGTATGACTGCTAAACCATCTAATGGGACGTAATCAAACAGAATGTCATAACGTGGGTGTTTTTATACTCGTTTATTACTGATTATATGAGGTGGTGCATTCATATTATAAATGCAGCACCTCGAACTTAAAAATCTGCCTTATTTCATATATACTATAAAGCCTAGTAATGTAAAATAGCTAGGCCTAGGTATTAGCCTATATTTTTAATAGTTTGAATTTTTATCATACACTCATAACACCTGTCATACCCTCATAAATTAGTAGTCTGTAGGCCATTCGGTAGGCGTATATATTTTTAACCCTAAGACTGCCCTGGCCTGATTTATGCTAAATTGCTCGGTGCCCTAGCAATTGTTGCCATTTTGCAGAGGTTTTTTAACAATTCGCAGTGCCTAAACTACTGTTGATAACCTAGTCATATGTATACTCGTTTTGTTCAGAGAAAAGAGAATTTCAATAAAATCAAATAATCCCAGTTGGTAGTTTTTTTGCAAAATGTGAAAAACCAAAATCTTATAAAAATTGATGAAAAAATGTCCAAAAGTAGAGTCCTAGCATTTTTAAATTTGTTTACAGACAATCGAAGATATACAAAATGTAGGTAATTTATTTCACTAAGTGGAAATATGTTTGATTTATTCAAAAACATTTTGTCACCCGAATTACGAAAAGAAATACGGAAACCGGGGAAAATCGACAAACTTACGCTGTACTTTTGAAAAATAAAAATAAAATCGAAAGTATAAAAGTAATATACTAAAACTGTTTTATTACTAAAGGTAACAATACAGTTATTGGAAATAATGCACTTTTGTACAAAGTAATAACTGTTTTAGCGAATTTCCCCTATAGGGAAGAAGCTATTACCGTAGGTCTCATGGTGAGACTTAAGTCCGAGACCATGATAATTTTTTGTTTTGAGGTCCCCAGAAGCCAAAAACACTATTCGTTCAAATTTATATATATATATATATGTGTGTGTGTGTGTGTGTGTCCGTGAATGCGATAACTTGAGTAAAAAACGCCCGATTTCGATGAAATTTGGCTCAAATGTGTAAAGGGACATTTATGACTTTAAGTTCGAAAACCAGAAAAATCGGACCATGGGTGGGGGGGGGTTTATGGGGGTTTTAAATTTTACAAAAATCAGTTTTTTGCATTTTTCACCCTAAAATTTTTAAAACACTTAATTTTGGTTTTGACCATGTTATAGAGCTTAAAAAAACAAATAATATAGTATTTTGAATTATTAACCTAGGTTAAGTGGTTGCGGAAAAAATCAAAAAAAACCTGCTCATAAAATCTCCCATGTTAATCTTATGGGAAAAAGCTTTTTGGCTTTTCCTCAGTTAATTTTACTTTAATCTTAACATTTGCTTTTACCAATCACTTCAGCTCCACAAAACAATCATTTTGGTGTTTAAATTGTGATTCTACGTCCAACCGTTGCAGAGATAATCAAAGTGCTAAACACAGTACGTTGTCCAATGTTATCCTTATAGAGAATAAATAAAATTTGATATCTCGATTATTTATGAATGTATATTGATGAAACTTGGTATTTGGCTTCATGTTGTACTGGTAGATATTTCCACAAAAAATAAATTTGTTGTTGATTGTCCCTGTAGCAGCTAACCTGCATACTCAGCCCTAATGTTATTCTTATAGAGAATATGTAAAGTTTTATATCTCCCTTAATTATGAACTTAAATCATTAAAACTTTGTAATGCAGCTTCACCTGGTTCAGTTATATTGATAATTGCATAAAAACTCATTTCTTATCTTCCTCGTTGCAGCAAACCTGCATACTCCGTCCTAATGTTATTCTTATGGAGAATAAATAAAATGTTATAAATCACTTATTTATAAATGTATTTTTGTGAAACTTTGTAAGTGTCTTTATGGAGGAGTGAGAAACATATAAATGCACTGGAAATTCGCTTAGTACGCAGGTTTGCTGCGACGGGGCTATTTATGACTTTATATGAGTTGAAAAATAAAATTTAAGTTTCGCCAAAAGCCAAAATTAGTTATTTGAAGCTAGATCTAATTGTTATACTTTATTATAATATAATAAATGGTACATATGTTCCTATATTAAATACACTTCTGAACAAGAAAAAACAAAATAAATATATATAGGCCTATATATATATATATATATATATATATATATATATATATATATATATATATATATAGTCTATGTGTGTGTGTGTGTGTGTGTGTGTGTGTGTGTGTGTGTGTGTGTGTGTGTGTGTGTGTGTGTGTGTGTGTGTGTGTGTGTGTGTGTGTGTGTGTGTGTGTGTGTGCGCGCGCGTGCGTGCGTGCGTGCGTGCGTGTGTGCGTGCGTGCGTGCGTGTGTGTAGATAAATGTGAACAAATAAAGGTTCCATAAGCACATATTCAATTCAAAATTCTTTATTGATAGGAAGTAGGTACACAGAGTATACATTGAATAGTGTCCAGTGTATTTTCTTACATCTAATACATATTTACAACAAATTAAAGCAAACCTACATTTTTTAAATAAAGCAAAGTAAATAATTATTTAATCACATTTTTACACAATAAGGTTATTACATTTTCCCTGATGCTAAAATAATACTATAAACCTCCTTCATTACTTTTCAAGTTTTACGAGAGGTGGAAAAATTCATTTAATGAGTTATACTAATCAGATAATATTTTAAGCATTTTTTGAATTTGGTATTGTTATTTTCTAATAATTTGATTTCCCTGGAAATATACTCTAAAAACTTTAGTGCTATGTATGTTGGTTTCCTCTCAAAAAATTACAGTTTATGACGTCTTGTAATAATCTTGTCTTTATTTCTGGTATTATACTGGTGAATTGAGGAGAAATAATACAGATGTGTTATTTCACTTTTTGCTGTCAAAATGGAATTAAAAATATATTGTCCATATACAGTTAATATTTTAAGACCAATAAAATGTATTTGTTTGCAGATACATCCTGTTTTAAATTAAGCAATATTCTCAAGGCACTTTTTGTTTTTTAATGCTTTCAAGGTTAAAATTTTATGTTGATTCAAATAAGCAAATTCTAAAAGAAATATGGGAATGAATATATGCAAAATAAATGTTTGGTAATGTATTAATACTACAATAGGCAGTCATTTTTTTAGAGCAAAGAGTCCGGAGCTGATCTTAGCTAAAATTTTGTTCACATGGCCATTCCAATCTAAATGCTGATCTATAAGTAACCCAAGGAAGTCAGTTCTGGATTTAATCTCAATATTTTGGGAATTAAGCGTTACCACTGGTTCTTGCCTTTTTTGTTTTGTTTTAAATTGAACAAGATTAGTCTTATCTAAATTTAATAATAAATTGTGTTCCATTAGGTAGTTAGTTACTAATACTCTCCATTTCTACCTGGCAACGCATTTCAGTTTCTTCCAATGTATCAGATGTTATCTTCAAGTTTCAATCATCCGCATACAAACATAATTTGGATACTGGCTTATATGATAAAGTACTATCAATATTTTTAAGATAGCATAGGAATAGTAATGGTCCTAAAATGGACCCTTGAGAACTCCAAATGTAACTGGCCGAAGTTCTGACAATGCCTTAATAATTTTTTTATATTCAGTAAGGGAGGTAATTTCTACATACTGACAGCGATCACAAAGAAAAGAATTAAACCAACTCAAAGAATTGTTTGATAGGCCAAGATATTGTGATTTTTTCCAATAGAATGGAGTGCTTTACGCTATCGAAAGCTTTAAATAAATCCATAAATATGGCTGTTGTGCATTTTCCCTTGTCGACTGACTCGACTACTGATTCCACAAATGAGACTGCAGCACTAATCACTGATCTTCCTGATCTAAAACCATGTTGAATATCATCAAATAAGTTGTGTTTTTCAAAATATTTATTTAATTGATTTGAAACTGTTTTTTCATGTATTTTTGATAATGATGGGATGGGATATTGATTTTTCGACTTAAATTTGTAGCACAGGCCTAGCCGTATTTGAGCAAAATCTGCAGAGGTTACTACAAACCATTAAGATAACCTATCATATGCATAGGCCTACTACTTTTGTTCACAAAAGAACAGAGAATTTAAATAAAATAAATAAAACGCAAAGTTCTAATAGTCTTATGACAAAGTTCTCATTACAAAAAGAAAGAACAACTACTGCTGTTTCCAATGGTACCAACCACTTCCTGTTTGGTCCAAAATACAGACACTACGATTTTTTTAAGAACACGTGTTTTATGATATTTCGCCGCTCATGAGTCAAAAATGTTTCACACGCTAATTTAATTCAACTTATAATAGCAATTATATTGATCTGTTACTGCTATGAGGTTTTTTTATATATGTTAATGAAAGTTTAAAATGCCCTCTTTAAAATGGTAGGCCTATCAATATTATTATGTTTCTGGTGTAATTATTAATGGTTAACCCTAGAACTGCCCTAAATCTGATTTTGGCTAAATTGCTCGGTGCCCTGGGCCGGATATCCGGCCCTTGCATGTGTGTGCTGGCTGTACAAGGGCCGCAATCCGGCCCTCGGGGTTATTTTTTTTCAACTGCTTATAACACAATGAATATGAACCAGAAACATAATAATATTGATACCATTTTAACGAGGAGATTCTAAACTTTCATTTTCATATATAAATGGACCTCGAATCAGTAGCAGATCAATAAAACTGCTATTATAATTTGAACTAAATTTAGCGTGCGAAACATTTTTGACTAGTGATCAGCGAAATCTCGTAAAACACGTGTTCTTCAAAACAATCTCAGTGTCTGTATTTTGGCCCAAACAGGAAGCGGTTGGTACCATTGGAAACAACATTAGTTGTTCTTTATTTTCGTAATAACAACATTGTCATAAGTTACGAGTTCAGGAAGTCTGAGAAATAATTTTTGAAATCAGCTGTTATGTGAACTGTTCATTTGCCCCGAGGGCCGGAAATCCGGTCCATGGTAAATCCAAAATAAATAGCTCGATAATTGATTTTGGGTGACGTAAGTCTTACCTTTTTGAAGCCAGGAAAATGTTCTTCCTCTCTGTACAGCTGCCTTACCTACCTCTATCTTCTATGGGCGTCAGCTCACAAATTAATCTTCTGCTAGCAAGAGCCAATGTTGGATTGTAGGTTATGTTCCGTATTTTACTATCACATCTTAGTGTTTTAGTGATAAACAAGTGTATTTGTCATGTAGTGTATGAGTTATTAGTAATATTTATCCATATTACTATAGGAAAATATTATTATTTATGTTTAAATGTGCGTTATTGAAAATGTGAGTACTTATTTTCTACGCTAGGCCTACAAAATTTGGAAATGTTTACTTTTATGACTTTATCTAAAAATCTACCCACCCGCCTTTTTTTATTTTGATTTAATCTAACTTTATATTCTTTTGTGAACAAAAAGAGTATGCATATGACAGGGTTACCTATATTTTATAGTTTGGACACAGACAAAGTTTGAAGTAACCTCTGCAGATTTCGCCCAAATATGGCTATGCTATAAATTTAGGTTCAAAAATCAATATGTGCTTATGGTACGGTACCTTTATTGGTTCATATTTAAGTTACCTATACATATATATATATATATATATATATATATATATATATATATATATATATAGATATATAAAATCAGAAATATATTTACTATAAATATATGTACCATTTAGTATATTATAATAAAGTACAAAAATTATATCTAGCTTCAAATAACTAATTTTGGCTTTCGGCATAACTCAAATTTTATGTTTTTTAAGACGTTTGCTACCACAATGTTAAAAAAAAATCGTAACCACAGACTGCCGCCACAATTTTGCGGCAGGCGTGGCGTACTCATAGCCCAACGCCGCAGATCTGCAGCGGCTGGGTTCATTAAAATAGACTGCTGCCGCAGAACTGCGGCGTTGGTTTATTGATACTAAATGAGAAATTTCTTCGCAACGGTCTATTTTAAAGGTTAGATGGTTTAGGCACGGTCTACAGGATAATCCGCCTTATATATGCAGCGCTTGGTCTGTAGCTAAGACTAGGACCAGTCTACAGGGAAGTTTATGATTTTTTTTCGTGGGCTGTCAGAGTGACCCGGCCGCCGCATATATGCGGCGGCTAGTAGCAAACGTGTTAACTCATATAAAGTCATAAAAACAGTTATTACTTTGTACAAAAGTGCATTATTTCTAAAAACTATTGTTACCATTAAACTTAGTAATATGAAGGTTATAGTATATTGTTGTCATACTTTCTATATTTCAAATGTACAGCATACGTTTGTTGATTTTCCCCGATTTCCAATTTCTTTCCGTAATTCGGGGAAAAAACTTTTCAAATGAATCAAACACATTTCCACGTAAGGAAATAAATTGCCTACATTGTGTATATCTTTGATTGTCTATATCAAAATTAGTGTAAAAATGCTAGGACTCTACTTTTGAAAATTATTTCAAAAATTTTGGTTTTTCACATTTTGCAAAAAAACAACTAACAGGGATTCGTTTTATTTTATTTATAATCTCCTTCTTTTTCTGAACGAAACGAGTATGCATATGACTATGTTATCAACATTAGTTTAGGCACTGTGAATTGTTAAAAAAAACCACTGCAAAATTACCAAAAATGTCAGGGCACCCCGAGCAGTTATACAAATGGCTGCCCGGGGCAGCCAGCACACACATGCGAGGGCCAGATATCCGGGCCGAGGCAGTCCTAGGGTTAAATGTTATGTACAGTTCATACAAATAAATAAATAATAATAATAGGTGTCTGGGGACCAGAATTTGCCCACTGGGGAAAATCAAATCTTACTAGCGTTTGACCGCATCTGTGTGTGTTGCAGGCACATCAGCTAGTGTCAGCCCTCAACATTATTGATCAGCTCGTTAAACGGTTCAGTTTAAGTCGGAAGGGAAGGACAGTGACCTTCGACGATTCAATGCGCAGAGAATCAACAGCATTGTAAAAATAGACTCATCACAACACCCCACCCTACTAATCCCTCTATCTCTCTCCTGTTCTAAGTACATGACTCAGTGCACTGTGCATTGTCGAGGACTGTACAGTTATGAATAGGTACAAATCTTTACAGTCAAAGACCTTTTGATTCAATTGAGAGAAGTGTTGATAAGGAGGAAATATGAAATACCCCCAGTAGGTTAATGTAAACTATTTTATCTAAGAACTAGCCTACATACCATCTTCCTCCTCCTTCTTGTCACGTTTGAATGCCATTAGTGTGAATTAGCTATGAATCCAAAAATAACACTTAAGAAAACAACTAATTATTAATCAAAGCAAATGTATTACAGTGGCAGAGCCCTATCTAGGAAATTTGACATCAGCAATCAGAAATATTAACACAAACAACAGACAACAGTGCACTCAGTACAGACTACAGACACCGCGGAACTCCACACGTCAGCCATCAGCCGGGTTAACTGTTTTTTTCCTAGCCTCATTGATTACGAGTCTATAAAATAGTTGAGTCATTACCACTTGATATAGTCTATGAACACTATAAAAAATGTTATACTAAAATATTTTGTAAAACTTATTTGTTTATATTATACACCATTTTACGAGCGTAAAGAGGAAAACAACCCTATGCAGTATTTAAATTAAATCAGTTTCATTAAATTTAGAAAATAATTTCTTTATTAGCATGATACGTGTTGTTACAACTAAACAGGATAGATAAAATACGTCTTACAACACTATAAAGTATATTTACACCTATACTGTACTTACATACAAGACGGTAAAATATACACAAAAGATGGTACAAGGCAAGGATGGTATGCCTTGTACAATCTTTTGTGTATATTTTACCGTCTTGTATGTAAGTACAGTATAAGTGTAAATATACGTTATAGTGTTGTAAGACTATTTTATCTATCCTGTTTGATAAATTTAGAGACATATATGCTTAAAAAAGTATTTCCTGTCATAGATTGTATGATGTGGACTGTCTTTATAATCATTCAAAGCTATTTAGACGTCTATGATGCAACCACAACATCTTGTATTGAAATAATAGAGATTACGGCCCTGAATGGATTATCGGTTGGACTGTGCTCGTTAATATGAGCCTAAGGCAACACTTCAGGCCTGTACAGGGACGTAAAAAAAATACCCCCGTCAAAGCAAACCCGGATACTCAGTGAATTTCCAATGCACATATTTATATACCATATACATCCACTTTTACCAAGTTTCATAGACACATATTCCCAAATGAGCCTATATAAAATTTTAATTTTTCTCCATAAGAATAACATGGGGATTGAGTACTCAGGTTTGCTGCAACAAGGAACAGAAAATATTAGGTTTTAATGGAAACATCTACTGACCACAACCAGGTGAAGCCACATACCAATTTTCGGCCTTATTCATTAATAAATAAGCAATTTATACAATTTTAATAATTCTCTAAAAGAATAACATGGAGGGCTGAGTATGCAGGTTTGCTGCAACAAGGGACATAATGTATGGTTTTTATACAAATATCAATGAAACTCAACTAGGTGAAGCTACATACAAAGTTATATTAATTTATGTTCATAATTAAGTGAAGCATACCATTTGTCTTATCCTCCATAAGAATAATAGAATAGAATAGAACATAATAGAATAGAATATTGTATATTTGTATTTGTGGATTCAATTTTTTGCTTACAAATACCTGTATCATTTCTTACCATTTCACCACCTACTTTAAATTTACGGCCCTTCGCCCCCATATATACAACACGATGTAATTTTCCCAAGCTTTATCTGTCCAACTAAACATTTTGGTCTGATTCGACGGCTCCGTGTTAAGCCCGGCCGTGTTATGAGCGGCCAGCCGAAAATCGTGTTTAGCGCGGACGGTCGCCTCAGAAATTCCCGCGCCCCGGTCGGTGGGTAATTTGCCTCCTACCTGGACAAGTAATCGTCCCCTTTAGCTCCCTGTCGGAGTACCGCAGTCACGGCAGCAGAACCGGTAATACTATTTGTCCTCGCAGATATTATGGAGACTTGAGTTTACGATTTCTCACCAAATAAAAGGAAATATTTTCAAATTTTATATTACGGGAGAGTTTTGACTATTTTACATAACTTGTTATAATTTGTACAACGAACGAATTGTAATATGCCAGTGTTTTTTAGAGAATTCCCCCTATAGGGAAGAAGCTATTACCGTAGGTCTCATGGTAAGACTTAAGCCCGAGACCATGATAACTTTTCGTTTTGAGGTCCCCAGATGCCAAAAACACCATTCGTTCAAATTTTGATATATGTATGTATATATATATATATATATATATATATATATATATATATATATATATATATATATATATATGTGTGTGTGTGTGTGTGTGTCCGTAAGCACGATAACTCTCGTAAAAAAGGTCCGATCTTAATAAAATTTGGTACAAATATGTAAAGTACTATTTATTTGAACGAGTTCGAAAACCAGACAAATCGCGCCATCCAAAGGGGGGTTTTGGGGGGATTTTGTACCCCAAAAATGGGTATTTTGGAGTTTTTACATGTAATTATCATTTAAATCCAATTTTAATTTATACAACTGAATTCAGCTTAAAAAACAAACAATTTGGTATTTCGATCATTGCTCTACGTCAATTGGTTACTGAGATATTGAAAGTGCTAAACACAGTACGTTGTCCAATGTTATTCTTATTAAGAAAAAGAAAAATTTTATATCTCGGTTATTTATGAACATAAACTGACGAAACTTGGTATATCGCTTCATTTGGTTGTGGTTTGTTGTTGTTTGAACAAAAAACTAATTTTTCGCCTATTGTTCCTGTAGCAGTAAACCTTGGTACTCGGTCCCCATGTTATTCTTATGGAGAATGATAAAGATGTTATATATCGCTTATTTATGAATGTATATGGATGAAACTTGGTATGTGACTTCAGTTAGATGAGTTCTCTTGATATTTGCATAAAAACCCATTATTTTGTGCTCCTTGTTGCAGCAAACCTGCATACTCATCCCTAATGTTACTCTAATGGAGAATAATGAATATTTTAAATATCGCTTATTTATGAATATATTTCTTATGAATTCTGGTAAGGCTTAACGTGTTATTAAGACATATATAATCATTGGAAATTCGCTGAGTACGCAGGTTTGCTGCGACGGGGGTATCTTTTTGTACAATGTTTCAGTGAATCTGAACTTCAGACAATTATAATAATATATCTATTAAACGTGTTAGCTTAAAATTTTAATGTCGTATATAAGAGTTATTTAAAAACATTTTTGGCAAGTTTTATAATTTTACCATACTAAAAAAACAAACATGACATAATAACTAATATACAAACGAGAAAATATGTTGCAATCGATAAAAATATCGACCCACTCAATATACCGTATCGAACAATTTCATTTGGTTTTTTATATCGTTCCGCTTATGAAAGTCTACCTATCATTTGTTTTTTTATACCTTTATACCATCAAATAAACTTAACTGAACACTTCTATATTACGTAAATAATTTTGTATTTGTCTTTATAACAAAATTTTGGTGCGGATATATTTTAAGGTTTTAACGTTTTAAAAAAAATCGTACCATCTGGTTACTGTACAAACACCTACCAGTCTGTCTGAATAATTAGCGGAAATATCCGCTTCCCGTCTGGAACATCTAAAAACTGTATGCGGATATATCCGTCCGGGAAGGGTTAATACAGTACTCAAGTAGGCCTAATTTAATATTAAGCTTGTGAGTTGTGCTGTTTGACTATGCATGCATTATATGTGTGTACCTATATCAAATTATTTAACATGCACTAAAACAAATGATGAGCGTGTGGCACCTAGTGGCTGGAGATATTTGCCGCACCAGCAACTTATAATGTGGCCTCCAGTTTGTAGTTTTGTATCGTACGCTGCCATTATTGTTTGGCTAGTATCAAGGACAAACAGGAATTAAGTTAATGTCCTGCCAAAAGGTAACTTATATTACAAAATTTATGTCACATACACTTTGCAATAGACCTATGCTACTAATCTCTTTAGTTCTTATGAGCTTATTGCACATCTCAAAAAAAAATATATATATAAAACTATATTTACAGACGGTATTGAAAGCAGAAAGTTTCACGCTGATAAATCCGTACACAATATACAAGATTTGGGGTGGAAACATGTTTGCTGAGAGCACCCGAACACGATCTACAGTATTAACAAGACCTAAAGCAGTTAGCGGTGTACACAGAATTATGAAGCGTATGACACATCCCGGGCTCGGGTCAAAAACTAGCTTGAATACAATAAATGTGGCTTTTTATAAATTAAATCAGGCAACCTATCTGTTGGTCAACCAGTGGTTACCGGTACACATTCATAAGCGGAACGAAATAAAAAACATAATGAAATTGTTCAATACGGTATATCAATTATGTTGATTGTTTTATCGGTTTTAAATATCGTTATCGTCTGTATGCTAGTTAATATACATAATTCAATTATGAATAACTTTATTAAGTGGTAACAGAGCGTATCATGGAGAATAAATCAAATGCTATATATCACTTATTTATAAATGTATTTTTATGAAACTTGGTAAGTGGCTTTCTGTGGTAATGAGAAACACACATATTTCTAAGGCTATATGCATTACAAATTCGCTGAGTACGCAGGATTGTTGCAACAGGGGTATTATTCAAATGGAGAATAAGTAAAGTTTGATATCTCTCTTAGTTATGAACCTAAATTAATAAAACTTGATATGCTTAATAACTTGGTATTATATTGATATAACTGTAGCTTATTCACACCTGGTTCAGTTGCAGAACCTATGCAGTCATCCATATGGCTTAAGGGTACGCACTATCTATTACTAGGAGCCATATGGCCTCCTAAGGATGACCGCAGAATTATCATAGGGTAGGCAGGGATATCTGTGGGGTTAGGGGATTCATACTGATAGAATAATGGGACACCTTTCAATACATGTCAAAGACATGTCTCCAATAAATCCTGTGGGACATCCTGGGGATGTCCTAGGGCTTCAGCGAACAATATCGCTTTGTGGTCCGAGGGATGTCCCCAGTATATCCTGTGGTACATCCTGGGGATGTCCTATGGCTTCAAATACAATATCCTTTTTGTGGTCCGAGGGATATCCCCAGATAATCCTATGAGACATCCTGGGGATGTTCTATGGCTTTCATTATCATGTCCTGATTAGGTCCAAGGGACATCCCATGGTCATCCTGAGGGATGTCCCCAGGATGTCGTGGGGAGAGGACATTTTTGTGTCATGGGGACATCCTGAGGGTATCATCAGGATATCGTGGGATGAGATATCGTGTCCTAGGATATCCTGCTTATCCCACTGGGATGTCCTGGGGACAACCTTGTGCTGTGTGGGTTCCTATATGGACTGCAGCTGTGGGGTGGTGCTGCGGAAGTAAATAAAGTGCTGTTAATACAGAAGAAGGCTTTTAGACTGTTGCCTGGTGCTCAATACCTTGCACATTGCAAACTATTGTTTATAAGAGGATTTGTCATGTCTGCCTTTAGCCTATACATCTTTCTCCTTTTGGTTTCAGCTATAAGAAAGAACAAAATTCTATAGCGTGTAGAAAGGGTGTTCATGGTCATGACATAATAAGAAACAAAACTAAATTTGATGTGCCTTATGTAAGGCTAAAAGTTGTGCAATCGAGCCATGAAGTAACTAAGCTAAAGTTGTTCAATCATTTACCTCTGGAAGCTCGAAACCTGACCCAAAATGTCTTTAAATCTAGTGTGAGGGAACTACTGTTGGCCCATCCATTGTGTATTCACTTCATGAGTTCTATGAAATTCCAAAGCATGTTGTAAGTAACTTTTTAAAATTATGAGTGTTGTTTGCAGTTTTATTTTATTTTATTTTTCTTGTTTGGATTTAAATATGATTTTTGCTTGCAGTGTTTGCATGGTTTTTGAATTGCTTGGTGTGTTTTGCCTTTTGCTAATTTATTTAATATATTAGAATATGTAATATGAATATCATGGTGAGTGTCGAGTGACTCACCCTTCTTTCTTTAGCATAGCAGATTTTTCTGTCTCATTTCGGCTAGTTCATATTTTTTCCATTTGATGACCATTCTTTATGTAATCTTCATTCTAATGTCCTGTTTCTGCCTTCTGTCAATATTTTGTTCTAGCAGTCATACTTTCTTCTTTCTTTCAGGATTTAATATTTTTGGGACTTTGGGCTAGGTTAATAGGTTATGTTTTTGTTTGTATGATTTGTTGAATAAAAAATTGATGTAGAGTTTGTGGCTTATATTGTTGACAGTTGTGTGAAATGTTCACCTGAAAAGTAGTCAGTCATAAAACAAAACATTAAAGTAAAATATTGTTTCCTAAATAAATATGATGAGAGCAAACGGTTATCGTAAGTTAGTTCCTATGGGTTATATAAGATGCAATTTCACAAGATTGGTAAACAACTGTGGCAAATCAGCCACACTTAATAACATCAACAACCAATACAGTGATTTAGTACTAACAAGCTCTAGAGTCATTCATTTTTGTCAGAGTTGTCTAAACAATAACCTTTTGCCAGCTTTATTGCATCAGTATTTCAGAAACTCACCAGGACCCAAGGTAGGCCTAAGTTAGATTAATATTGGTTAAACTGTTAGTAAATCTAAACTACCACATTTTACTTTAAACCCAACACTTGTTACACTTTCATAAGCGAAACGATATAAAAAACCGAGTGAAATTGTTTGATATATATCGATTAGGGCCTAGGTCGATTGTTGTATCGATCGTGTTAGGTTATTAAGGTTTTTTTATTTCGGTTTCGGTTGTGTTCGGTCTCAGCGAGGTGGAAGATATTGTCTTGAAATTTGTTTAGATCGTTTAACATTTTAATCTTTGTTTGAGACGCCAATGCAACTTTGGCGTATTTTAAGGCGAATATGAATGAATAATTATTGTGGAGTGGGAGATATGCCTTCTTATTGACTTGTCTGTTAAATAATAAACGTTACACTAATACTTAAACATGTATTGCCAGGTTTGGCTATTGCAACAGATAGGTATTTTAAGATTACCATAATTGAATTATGTATATTAACTAACATACAGACGATAACGATATTTAAAACCGATAAAACAATCAACATAATTGATATACCGTATTGAACAATTTCATTATGTTTTTTATTTCGTTCCGCTTATGAATGTGTACCAGTAACCACTGGTTGACCAACAGATAGGTTGCCTGATTTAATTTATAAAAAGCCACATTTATTGTATTCAAGCTAGTTTTTGACCCGAGCCTGGGATGTGTCATATGCTTCATAATTCTGTGTACACCCTAACTGCTTTAGGTCTTGTTAATACTGTAGATCGTGTTCGGGTACTCTCAGCAAACATGTTTCCACCCCAAATCTTGTATATTGTGTACGGATTTATCAGCGTGAAACTTTCTGCTTTCAATACCGTCTGTAAATATAGTTTTATATATATATATATTTTTTTTTGTTGAGATGTGCAATAAGCTCATAAGAACTAAATAGATTAGTAGCATAGGTCTATTGCAAAGTGGATGTGACATAAATTTTGTAACATAAGTTACCTTTTGGCAGGACATTAACTTAATTCCTGTTTGTCCTTGATACTAGCCAAACAATAATGGCAGCGTACGATACAAAACTACAAACTGGAGGCCACATTATAAGTTGCTGGTGCGGCAAATATCTCCAGCCACTAGGTGCCACACGCTCATCATTTGTTTTAGTGCATGTTAAATAATTTGATATAGGTACACACATATACATGCATGCATAGTCAAACAGCACAACTCACAAGCTTAATATTAAATTAGGCCTACTTGAGTACTCTATTAACCCTTCCTGGACGGATATATCCGCATACAGTTTTTAGATGTTCCAGACGGGAAGCGGATATTTCCGCTAATTATTCAGACAGACTGGTAGGTGTTTGTACAGTAACCAGATGGTACGATTTTTTTTAAAACGTTAAAACCTTAAAATATATCCGCACCAAAATTTTGTTATAAAGACAAATACAAAATTATTTACGTAATATAGAAGTGTTCAGTTAAGTTTATTTGATGGTATAAAGGTATAAAAAAACAAATGATAGGTAGACTTTCATAAGCGGAACGATATAAAAAACCAAATGAAATTGTTCGATACGGTATATTGAGTGGGTCGATATTTTTATCGATTGCAACATATTTTCTCGTTTGTATATTAGTTATTATGTCATGTTTGTTTTTTTAGTTTGTTTTTCATTTAAACTAAAACTGAAAATAAAAAATAAATAAACATGACAGTGACATGACAATGTTGTTTCTGGCAATACATTTTTGTGTAGGTGTGGAATCAACGTTTATTATCTGGACAAATTTCAAGACACCTAAAACTGAAACATAACTTAACCGAAACCATAACCGAATAACCTTAATAATCGTTATACCATATCGAACAGTTTCATTCGGTTTTTTATATCGTTCCGCTTATGAAAGTCTACCCCAAATAATTCAAAGTCATTTTTATTTACCGGTACCAGTATTTTTTCCTCATCGTAGGTCACGATACCGCCCATCCAGAAAGGGTTAAAATACATGCAGCTCACGTTTATTCTTTATAAGGAGCATTAATTAGTGAAAGGTTAGAGTGCTTAACTGAAATAACAGATCGGACTATGGTTAATAGGATACCGCATGGTAGCGGAACAGAAATTGCTTTAAAACTAGTCCAATAACTAGAGTCTACCTATCCAAAATAGGCCTACTGATATTTGTGCATTTTCCAGTACCCACCCAAACATATTTTTTTTTTTAAATGTAGTGGAAATAACGCCCTGATTCTGGAAATGATAGTTTTTTTTTGCGGAAAAGGCTGGAAAACCTCCAAAAATTGGGAAAATCAAAAAATTTTATTGAATTCTTTTAATGCTGATTCTGGAAATAACACTCTTTTTTCTGATCCGACAAAGCATTACCGAGTTACGGCCGGAAAAGTGCCGGAAAATTCTGCAAAAAAGGTTTTATGACTTGGGGGGAAAAAAACCTAATACCCCCGTCGCAGCAAACCTGCATACTCAGCGAAGTTCCAATGAATATATAATCAATAATCAATAATCAACGTATATTGTCAGACAGCACTACAATCATGCAAAAGACATGGTCAGGCAATATACATGCAAATGCTCAGAATTTAGTTATAATATAAAACAAGAAATAACAAAAAGCAATAAAAACAAGCAATAGGCCAAGGTAATAGTATAATAACCTAAATACATGCATAACAAACCATAAGTCCAATTGAGCAATTACAGTCAACAGTCGGCATTACAATTTCAAAAAAGAGTAGACAAGCACTCTGCGATTGGAAACAAAATTGTGAAATTCAAACTTAGGTCAAACATACGGAATAAAAAAATTAAAAAATACAGGTACATTAACAATAACAATAAAATGGTACATGCAAAATCCTTAAGCATAAGTACTGAACAATGAAAACATCTGATTTGGCAAGGTTTCTAAAATTGGCCACGCTCTAATACTTATTTTTCCTTATACAGTATCAGACTCAAAAAACTCTCTTATATCATAAAATGGATTCTGAGTTAGCCAATCATAGATCTTATTTTTAAAAGAACGAAAAGGTAGCAGCTTTGTGTCAACATGCAGCTTGTTAAATAATTTAAGACATAAAATAGGGTAACTATTGGCACAAACACTTAATCTATTATATGGCACATCAATGAAAGACTGTTTTCTTATATTATATGCATGAACATCCATTCTAAGGGGGAAGTCAGCAGAGTTTTTCTTTACATGCAATAAACATACAAAGATATACAGATTGACAACCGTCAGAACCTTAGTTCTAGCAAAAAGTGGTTTACAGTGCTCAAAGAAAGAAGATTTAGTAACAATCCTGATTGCCTTTTTTTGCAGCAAGAGTACATTTTTAATGTGACAACTGTTTCCCCAGAGGATCAAGCCATAACTTAAGATTGAGTGAAAGAAAGCATAATATGCAGGCAGAACATATGTTTCAGGAACTAACTTAACAAGGTTACTTAATAAATAAATTACTCGAGCAAGTCTGTTACATACAAATTCAACATGCGAATACCAAGTCAAATTCCTATCAATAAACAAACCTAAAATTTTGATACCATGCAAATTGTTCTCTGACTCATTACCTATATGTCTGTTCCTTGGCATGCAAATAACATAACACATTAAAACACTTAACAGGATTCATAAGAAGAGCTTTAGTAGGAATGATACATAAGTAATCAAAGACAAATTAAATGAATTTAAATTAAATATTATAGGCCATTGCAAAATTAATCACCTAGGCTTAAAACCTTATTTAGCCAAATAGAAACAAGATAGCCTAGAGCAATAACATAGTATAAGTAATCTTTAACTTAAACTTTTTTTTAAATGTTAAGGTTTAAGTTTAGCCTACTGTAGGCCTAACCTTAAATACCCCTGTCGCAGCAAACCTGCATACTCAGCGAATTTCCAATAAATATATAACATAACACATTAAGCCACTTAACAGGATTTATAAGAAATATATTCACTAACACGTGATATTTAAAATATTAATTATTTTACATAAGAATAACATTGGGGATGAGTACACAAGTTTGCTGCAATAGGTTTTTATGCAAATATCAATAGAACTCATCTTAGTGAAGTCACATACCAAGTTTCATCCATATACATTAATAAATAAGCGATATATAACATTTTAATTATTTTCTATAAGAATAATATGGGGACCAAGTACCTAGGTTTGCTGCTACGGGAACCATAGGCGAAAATTTTTTCGTTTGTACAAACAACAATAAACCACAACCAGATGAAGCCATGTACCAAATTTCGTCAGTTTATGTTCATAAATAAGCGAAATATACAATTTTTCTTTTTCTCCATAAGAATAACATTAGACAACGTACTGTGTTTAGCACTTTCAATATCTCAGTAACCAATTGACGTAGAGCAATGATAAAAATACCAAATTGTTTAATTTTTTATGCTGAATTCAATGGTAAAAATTAAAATTTGATTTAAATAAAAATTACATGTGGAAACCCCAAAACACCCATTTTTGGGGTACAAAACCCCCCAAAAACCCCCCTTCGTATGGTGCCTACGGCGTCGGGCGCCAACAATTTCCCTCAGGGAGACAAAGTTGTACTTTACTCCCCTAATACACAAAGTACCTGGGGGGCCGAGCTTTGCTCGGGGGAAGGCCAGTCAGTTTGTTTAGATGACTTGGAGTAATATCTCACTACTTCCCCCTACTGTTAATCAGATTTGTATAACTCATTTGCCTCTTTTCTACATTTGTAAGGTCACTCCAGTTGTTATTTATAGCTTTATGTCCCTTTGATTTATTTTACTACTCTATATATGTAATCTTCACTCAAATATTTTAATCTCTGCTCTCAGGAAACCACATGTTAATAATCATAAACAACTTGAGTATTACTTTGACAGTTCATCCCTGGTTGATTATGAACAGCTGTTACAATTCTTTTGTTTTGATTTGAATCTCCATAAGCCCAATGTTAATTTTTTTAACTTTTCATTTGAGATTTTTTACATCATTTGATTTTTCCTGAGGATGAGGCCTGTTTAGGATTTATTTTTATCCCAGAAATTAGTTATTTCGAACATTTGAAGGAAATCGTTGAAGCTGTTTTTGAGATCAGTGTCGCAAGCAAGCAAGCAAGCAATCAAACCTTACTCAAATGAGAGTATAGGATAGGATAACTATCATATGTATGTTAACAGAGTTAATTGACATTAAAAAAATAAAATAAATATTTTTTCCTAATTAAAACAAAATGAATTTTCACGGTTTTTAGGCCGTAACTTGGCTATTTAACATTGGATCTCAAAGATTTTCATATATTCTTCATCAGCTGGTCATCCTCAACAATTTGAGTAGGTACCCACATGACCATGTTTTAACAAAATAAATCTTTTTCCGTTTTTATATTTTCCCGGGTTTTCCGGTCTTTCCCAAAAAAAAACTATCATTTCCGGAATCAGGGCGCTAGCCTATTTCTTACATTTTGAAAAAATTTCATTTTCGGGAGGGGTACTGGAAAATGCAGAATTACTGGCCTACTGTATGGGATAAACCACTCAAAACCATCAGTTTGATAGTTTTAAAACTTCATAGTTTTTTTGCACCATCATCGTTAGTTTTCATCACAACCTTCTCCACATGGTAACTTATGAAGCCTTGTAATTTTATTTTCATTTTACTGTACCTATTAAATTGTTTATCTATATTAGTTGGCCTAGTTAAAAAAGTGTGCTGAGGGGCTCATTTTAAATTATTTGTAAAACAGGAAATATGTTTCAATTTCACACTTAAGTTGTCAACAAATTATACGCCCTAGCCCTAGCCTGTTGCAACCAAATGTTGCCTTACTATTGCTTTTAACATGTTTAATCTTAATAACTGTTTTTTACAGTCCACAGTTGTAAAGCAGTTTAAAAAGGAGTATGCAGCAGCAGTTTCTCTACTCCATCGATCTGGGTTTCTGGGTAAAATTCCAAACCCGTACTTTATCACTTCGCGAGGAATCCATACATCATTGAGCAGATTACAAAATAAACCACCGAATGATGATAACAAAAAGCCTGAAAACGATGATGATAAGAAGCTGTCCTCAGTTGTTGCTAAGGCACTCCTTTGGATGCTCAGTGGCTACATGTTCATTGCACTTCTCTCGCTCATATTTCCATCAAGTAATCAACCTGAGGTAATGATAATAATGAACTCCTTTATTATTAAGTCACAAGAATTGTATAATACAGTATACTTTAGAGTATCCGAGATTATCGGGAGAGCCTACCCTTAATACCCAAAACCTCCGATAATGTGTTGTAAATAAGCATTTTGAGGTGTATGATGAAGTTGAGTAGACATACAACTGGATATCCTAGTTGTTAGAGCTCTTGCCACACAATGTGAGGTTTGCCAGACAATCTATTGAATAACTTTGTAAAGGTAAAGGGGAGAGTAATTTAGCAGTGAAATGAAACGTGAGATGACATCATGAAGTTTATTTTATTCAAAATTAGGAAATACAAATTATAAAGAGTGGTAACTTAGAATAGAAAAGAAACAATAACAAACAAGTATTTTTAGTATATGATAGTAAATAAACTTATATCACATGTTTAACCCTTTGAGTGCCAGAGTTTTTTGGTCGTCATATCCCTAGAGTGCCAGAGTTTTTAACAGAGTATATCAAAAAAGTGCCAGGCACAAAATCAACATTTTGCAAGGGTTTGCAAAAAAATTAATAACTTTTTTATTTGGTAAGATATTATTATGAAACTTTTTTGTTTTGCAAGTTTAAAGTTTAGTTATAATTTTATGCACATATATAATATTTAAAAAATAAAAAAAAATAAAAAAATTTGAATACATATATGCATGTGGGAAATTTCTTTTAATTTTTTTATTTGTTTCAGGTAAATAAACATTGTTCAAATATAAGATTTTCACCAAATAACTACTAGATTTATAGAGGACATGTTTCCCAAAATATTTCCTGAAAGTTTCATCAAATTTGGGCTGTAGGCGGACGAGTTATTTCCATAAATGTAAAAAAATATAAAAACGGTAAATTAGTACACAAGACAGTAGCCTAACTTTATTCAAGGGTTTAAGTTTTATTACAATATTATTTCATAAAGCAGACTAACTAGGCCTCGTATATTTATGGAGTATATGTTTACCTGAACATATCCTGGAAATTTCCTGGAAGAAATAATAAAAAGTAATGTCGTAAAAAAATTTTCTATAACAGCGATACACAAAATCAACATTTTGCAAGGGTTTTGTACAAAAAATCAATAACTTTTTTATTTGGTAAGATATTATTATGAAACTTTTTTGTTTTGTAAGTTTAAAGTTTAGCTATAATATTATGCACATATATAATATCTAAAAAATAAACAATAAAAAATTTGAATAGGTACATATTATACATGCAGAAACTTTTTTATATTTTTTTCAGATAAATAAACATTGTTCAAATATAAGATTTTCACCAAATAACTACTAGATTTATAGAGCTAGAAAATATCCTGGAAATGACCTGAAAGAAATAATAAAAAGTAATGACATAAGAAAAATTTTCCATAACAACGATATATCGTTGCAATGTATTTTTCGGTAAGACCACCGACGACGATATATCGTTGTGGGGTATTTTTCGGATGTTCCGTGCACAACGATATATCATTGCGTGGCACTCAAAGGGTTAAAGCAGATCATAAGTGGGTCATTTCCAATACTCCCCCTAACGAATGATCTTGGTGAAGTAGTATATTCTTAAGTCCAAGTTTTGTGACATAATATTCAAATTTTGGGTTGCTGAGAGCTTTCGTTAGAACTAGTGGCTTGAAGGGGCCCATAGCCCCTAACCTTGCTCCAATAATCTGCCTTATCTGATTTCTTTTACTATTTACATACTGAAAATAAGAAGGAACACATGTCAGTTGTAATTGATAAAATTGAAATAAATACTCTTTTATTCATTCCCTCAATACACACAACATTTATTATTATAAAATCAAAACATGTGTTAATATAAACAAATAACATGGCATATGACAATTCATATGGTTAATAAGGATGATGTTGACAACTCTCCAACAAACCCCCTCAACATCAGATGTAACAAAGTCCAAGACTTAAAACTAATTTTTGGAATTTTCCTCCTAGAACTGGTTTGGTCAAAAGATCAGCTTGATTGTCTTCTGTTGGACAATATTCAAGACATATTTCATTTTTTGAAATCTTTTCTCTTATGTAATGTTTTCGAATGTACATGTGTTTTATCCTACCACTGACCTTTTCATTTTCAATAAACTTTATACAGCTTTGGTTGTCTTCAAATATTTTGGTTGGCATTAGCTGTGGATACCCCATATCCTTTAATAGAAGTCTCATCCATACTACTTCTTGGGTAGCAATACTTGCTGCCATGAATTCTGCTTCTGCAGACGATAGAGCTACTGTAGTCTGTTTCTTGCTCATCCAGCTTACAGTATGATTTCCTATCTTATAAACCATTCCGCTGATTGACTTTCTGTCTGTTAAATCTCCCCCCTAATCAGCATCCACGTAACATGAAAGTTTTATTTCTTCTTCTGTGCCCAACTTAAGTTTAGAATCAATTGTACTTTTGAGATACCTGATAATACGCTTTACAGCATTCCAATCACTTTGAGTTGGATTTTCAACTCTCCTGGCCAGTATGCCAACAGCTGAAGATATATCAGGTCTTGATGTAACAGTAAGGTACAGTAATGATCCTATAGCTTTCCTGTACTGTTTGTTATCTGGGAGAGATGGTGACGCTGATGTTGAATTAAGAAATCCAACTTCCATTGGTGTTCTAGCTGGTTTGCAATTTTCTAACCCATATTCAATAATTATATTTTCAATTTTTCTTTTCTGGTGGATGTATTAGTTTCCATCTACTTTCTCTATTTCGACACCCAAGTAATTGCGAGTAACTCCTAAATCTTTCATTTCAAATTTCATTGTCAATTTCTCAAAAGTTTCCTTTACATTTTTTGCTGAACCAACACATAATATATCATCAACATGAATAACTACATACGTGCAGCTGTCACTTAAGTTATTTATATACAAGCAAGAATCAGAATTACTCCTTTCAAATCCAATATCTAGCATCGTTGAGTTAAGCATATCATTCCAGGCTCGAGCTGCTTGTTTTAATCCATAGATTGATTTTTTAAGTTTGTAAACCTTTCCTTTTGTTTCGGGTGTAACAAAACCTTCTGCTTGTTCCATATAAATGTCCTCTTGTAACTTCCCATTAAGAAAAGCTGTCTTAACATCAAAATGATGCACTGTCAGATCTTTCGTTGCTGCTACAGTCAATAAAATTCGTACAGTTGTTGAATTAACCACTGGAGCAAAAACTTCATCATAGTCTTCCCCATACTTCTGTGAGTATCCCTTAACTACCAATCGGGCTTTATAACGCTCAACTGTACCATCACCTCCATACTTTGTTTTAAATACCCATTTACACCCAACAGTCTTTTTTCCTGCAGGCAAATCGACAAGTGACCACGTATCATTATTCAGCAGTGCATTCATTTCTTCTTTAGCTGCAACAATCCAATGATTTTTTTTCAGATTCTGGTAATTTAACCATCTCATTCCAGGATTTTGGTTCACCTACATTTATTTTGTTTCCTTGAGCTACCAATGAAAGTCCTTGTGGTGGCATACCTTTTGTTCTTCTTTCAGATTTCCTCACAATGGGTGTAACACCTTCTTTCTTATTTACGTCCATTTCCTGATCTGCTTCAGATTTCCTCACAATGGGTGCAACACCACTTTTCTTATTTACGTCCATTTCCTGATCTGCTACAATATTTTCAAACGCCTTTCTTTCTTGAGTCACAATGTAGGGTTCCCTTGTTACATTTTCAGGCTCCTCTATTTCCTCTAATGAACCCTCTGATATGTTTCTAGGTTGATGTTCTGCTTCTTTTGTTTTATTTTCAGTGAACTTTTCCTGCTCTCGAAGAAAAAGGTCTACAGACACTGTGGTATCAATTGTAGTATTTTGTGCTAAACCCGGATACGGGCAAAAAGACACTTCCCTTGTCACAATAATCTTTTCTTCCGGTAACCACATTCTCCAACCTTTAGAAACATCAGATTACCCGACAAAAAATCCTTCTTTTGTTCTCTGTTGGAACTTGTCGTTTGTTTGGTTGTGTATGAAACCTTTACATCCAAATTTCTTGAAGTAGGAAACATTTAGAGTGTTCCCGATCCATCGCTGATATGGTAAATCACCATCAATTGCATCAGATGGGCACCTATTTCTCACATGAGCAGCTGTTGCAACTGCATCCGCCCAAAAAACTTGAGGTAGATTTGCCTTAATGAGTAAACATCTTGCCATGTCATTTAGAGTTCGATTCATACGTTCTGCTACTCCATTTTGTTGAGGTGTGCCACTACAAGTAAGTCTTCTTTGAATCCCACAGTTATTTAAAAGCTCATTAAACTCACTGTTTTTAAACTCTCCTCCATTGTCTGTCTGAAGAAATTTGATTTTTCTTCCAGTAAAATTTTCTACCTTATTCTTATAAGTTTTGAATGCCTCTAACGCATCAGTCTTCCTCTTCAAAAAATACACTTCGACCCATCTGGAACAGTCATCAATGAAAGTGATAAAATACTGGGATTTTCCAAGTGACTCAGTTTTCATTGGACCACATAGATCCGAATGAACAATGTCCAGTATATCTGTTGATCTTTCACTTTTAGGAAATGGTGTTTTTGTTATTTTTCCCCGGATACATACTTCACATGGTGGGATTCCTTCTGTTGATTTTACATTAACACCTTTCACCATTTCTAAATTTATTATTCTCTTCAAGTCTCTAAAATTCAAGTGTCCAAATCGTTGGTGCCATAAGAGAAAACTTGACTTCTCATTGCTTACATGACTTTCTTCATTAACTTAATGTACATAATAAAGTCCATTGATTCTGTTAGTGCAAACTTTTGTTTCTCCATTTTGGTCAATTACCAAAGCCACATCTTGTTTAAATATAACTTGATAACCATGATCTGTAATTTTACCAACTGTCATGAGATTTGTGCGTAATTCGGGTACATACAGAGTGTTGTACAAATCTTTATTCAGAGTCTTTCTTCCATTGTCAGCCAAAAAATTAACTGTGCCAATTCCTTTTGCATCTGTTGATGAATTGTTTGCAAGATTTACGCTTCTACCCATATCAGGCTGACAGTTGACAAATTTACTGTACAAATGAGTCATATGTGAAGTGCAACCACTATCTAAACACCACCGAATGTCTTGCTTATTTAACATATTTCCCATGTAACATGTGCCTTCTACAGCAGATTGAAAACCAGCACGTTCTTCTTTAGCAACGGCTGAATTTTGCACTTCTTTCCTTGCTTGTGGGCAGAATCTTGCTTTGTGTCCAATTGCTTTACACACATGACATAGTAATGGGACTCTGAAATTCGGCTGATAAACACTTTTCCTCTGAAATTTTCCGAGTAATGCTTCATTACTACTCTCTTCCTTATTATGTTCTTTCCTAGCTTCCCACTCCTCCAATATTTTTATTTTCAGAACTTGAGGAGAAGGTAGTATATCTCTTGTTTCAATAGCAATTCGAAAGTTTTCAAAATCGTCTGAGAGGGAATATAAAAGTATAACTGTTAAAAGTTCGTCGTTTATCTCTATTTCCATCCCATTTAACTTGTCTACAACATCAAAAAAATCATTGATATGATCTCTTATATCACAATTAGCAGACAATTTTGCTAAAATTAGTTTTTTTAATAGAGATGCTTTTCTGGCTAGTCCCCTGGAATCATAAATACATTTCAACTTTTCCCACACATCAGCTGATGTGTTACATCCTTTAACTTGTTTTAATTCACTTGGGCTTATAGCCAAAATTATATCTGCTTTTGCTTTTGCATCAGCAATCTCCCAAGCTACTTTTTCATCATTCTCATCTAAAGGCTTTTTAGTGGTTCCTAAAACGTATCCAAGACAATCATTCTTCACCAGTATGGCTTCCATTTGCATTCTCCACGTATCATAGTTTTCTCTTGTTAAAAGTTCTATGTTATAACTTGCTTTACTCATTTCTTTACAAATACTTCTCATAATCTGATAAAATTTAAATAAATACTCTTTTATTCATTCCCTCAATACACACAACATTTATTATTAGAAAATCAAAACATGTGTTAATATAAACAAATAACATGGCATATGATAATTCATATGGTTAATAAGGATGATGTTGACAACTCTCCAACAGTAATCACACGTTTTAATGTAAACAAAGCAGACGTATTAAAATCCCCATGCCTTTCTTATGGGGGATGTTTTACGTTATTTCTCGTTTGCTGATAACTTTCTAGAATTACTGCTATTTTTCCCGAGTCCCTGGGATCAAGACCTTTAATTTGAGCCGTCTCCCATTATCCTGTATTTTGCCAAACTCCCACAATTTTGACTTAAACATTTTGTTTACAGAATTATATATAAAGACTAGTGGCTTAAAGGGGCCATGGCCCCTAACCTTGCTCTAAAACTAGTGAAAAAGTAGTAAAACAATAAAGAAGGAACACGTGTGTTTGTAAACAAAGTGGACGCTTAATCACATGTTTTAATGTAAACAAAGCAGACGTTTTTAAATTCCCATGCTTTTCTTATGGGGGATGTTTTACGTTATTTCTCGTTTGCTGGTAACTTTTTATAAATACTACTATTTCCTGAGACCCTGGGATTGAGACCTTTAATTTGAGCCGTCTACCATGATCCTGTGATTTGCCGAACTCCCACAATTTTAACTTAAAAATTCCGCTTACAGAATTTTCTACTTACTAGTGGCTAGAAGGGGCCATAGCCCCTAACCTTGCTCCAACACTCCAGTCTCTCTACTCTTTAAATGCTGAGTAAAAACAGTGTAAGTAGGAACACATGTCAGTTCGTAAACAAAGTACAATTTAATCACATGTTTTAGTGTAAACAAAGCAGACGTTTTTAATTTCCTATGCTTTTCTTATGGGGGATTTTTTATGCTATTAGAGATGTGCTCTTTTGTTATCTTGAATCCCAACTAATCGTTCCATTTTCATATATAAAGCAGTATCCAGAGTATGATTTTCTGTCTGTGGTTGAAGATCCCCCAATCAGCATCAGTCAGTCCAATTATAGGTTTGTTGGTTTTATCAAACACAAGGGACTTATCCTTTGTTCCTTGGAGGTACCTTAGAACACCATTTGCAGCTTTCCAGTGCTCTTGAGAGTAGCAATTATTTGATTGACTCAGGTAACTTACGACATAAGCATTAAACTTCCAATTAAGGTTTTATAAGGTAAATTAACTTGTTCATTACTTGTTACTTTTTCAAGTTTCATCTTTGGATCCTTAGGAGTTCCAATACGTTTACAGTCTGTCATGTTTAATTTGATGTTTAAGACATCTTGAATGAATTTTGATTAATTTGTAATGAGTTTTCCGTCTTTGTAGTGAAACTGGATTCCAAGTCAGTGATTTAATTTGCCTAGATCTCACATTTCAAATGATTTCATGGACCCATTTCTTATTTTGTGAAAAGCCTTTTCTTCTTTAGAGGCTACAATGAGATCATCAACATAAACTGCAATGATTTCATTTTTTGTGTCCGATACATAGATACAAGGATCAGCTAATGATGCACGGAAACGTAGATCTTTAAGTTTAGTGTCCAACTTGTGAAACCATTGTCTTTCTGCTTGTTTAAGACCACATAATGCCTTGTTCAGATGACAGATTTGCTTTTCTTTTGGAATCTGGCTTAACTCGGTTAGCATTTTCTTTGCTTGTTTCTGCAATTCTGTGTTTGATTTGTTTTCATCTATAATTTCTTGTAGGTAGTACTCTAAATCTGGTGGTACTTTCATGTAGATATTTTCTTTGATGTCACCATTTAAAAATGTGGTAGGTACATGTAGTTGATTTAATTTTAAATCTTTCTCCATGGCAATTCCAAGGAAGAGACGTATGGAACTTAACTTTACTACAGGAGCAAAAGTTTCATTGTAACCAATATTGGGTCGCTGAGAAAATTCTCGTGCTACAAGTCACGCTTTTTTCCGTTCTAGGGAACCATCAGCCTTAAATTTTTCTTTTAAAACTAGTTTGCAGTCAACAATGTTAGGATCATCTGTTTTAGGAGTAATGTTCCAAGTTATATTTTTTAAGTGAGATATTATCTCTTCTTTGATAGCTTCATGCCAGTATGACGGATCATTTATTTTTTTAGAAATATCTTCAATTCCTAGTGCAGAATGTTCTGTTTCATAAGCACTAAGCCATTTAGGACTTTCTTTTCATGTTGAGAACGCTGAGAGTTATCGGCTGTAGTAGTACAGGAACCATCACAATCATCTTCAGGAAAAGAAAGTTCTTCGCTTGTGTTAGATATCACAGTTTTATTATCAAGTTCATTAATTATTGGTTGTTGACTTTCAGGCGTTCCAGTTGATTTCTCAGGTTTCTTGTATGTGATCTTGATATACTTAGGTTTTGAACCTTGAACCAGTGTTTTATCTTGTTCTTCTGGATTGTTATTTCCCTCCTCGTTTAACAAATCATAATCAAAGACTATGTTTGAATCAAGAAATGTTTGAAGAACTTTTACATCTCGACTGGTAATTATATTTTTGTAACTAGCAATCCTTATTCGGTATGTTCGAACCCCTTTGTTAGCCCTTATTCGGAGAGTTCCGAACACCCAACAAAAATTCTTTCTATAGCACGTGGAGAAAATTTTCCTTTTGTATTTTTCTTGTTTAGAACGAAAGCTTTGCTGCCAAACACATGGAGATGTCGCACAGAAGGTACTTTTCCAACCCATATTTCAAAAGGCGTTCTGTGATCAAGAGTCTTGATGGACATCGATTTCGTGAGTAGTTGGCCGTGTTGATGGCTTCTGCCCAAAACATTGGAGCAAGTTTGGACTCTGTCATAAGACATCTTGCTTTGTCAAGTAGTATACGGTTAAGTCTTTCTGAAAGACCATTTTACCCTGTCGTGTATGAAGTTGAAAGTCGTCTTTGAACACAGTTTTTCTGCAAATATTTGTCAAACGCATCATTGGAATATTCACCTCTGCCATTGTCTGTTTGCAAAAACTTGATCTTATTTTTAAAGTTTTCTATTTCATTCTTATATATTTTGAAGTATTTCAAAACTTCATTCTTCTGTTTTAGAAAATAAACTTTACTAAAACGAGATTTCTCATCAGTAAATGTGACAAAGTATTTTGACCCACCTGGTGATGTGACTCTCATCGGACCACAAACGCCAGAGTGTACGATTTCTAAAAAATCTAAGTCTTTTGGACTACTACGAACTGGGAAAGGAGATTTAGTAATTTTTTATTGTATGCATACCTCCCAATCACCGAGTTTTTCATTTGCATTTAAACCAAGACCATTCATGGTTTTATATGTAAAAAAATATTTTAAATCACTTTCAATAATATGTCCAAGTTTGGAGTGCCATTCATTTATTTTGTTAGGCCTACTTGTAATAAGGTTAGCTCTTTCTGCTTCACCAAATTCTACAAAGTAAAGGCCGTTTCTTTTTGTTGCCTGTAGAGTTATTTCATTTCTTGAGTTTTTCACCAAAGCTTGATTTTGATAAAATGTTAGGGCCTACAGTAAATTCTTTTTCAGTTATTTTATTTACTGATGAGAGATTAGTGCTTAGATCGGGAACATGTAGCGTGTCAAGTAAGTTAACAACTGAATCATCTTTAGTTAACTTTACGAGTCCTTTTCCCTCAATTAAAGTAGTTTGATTCTTTGAAGCCTTAGAGTATCCTCAGGAGATAGTTCTGAAAGTTCAGTAAAAACTTCTTTGTTTTGACACATATGAGAAGTGCTGCCCGAATCAAAACACCAAATATTTTGTTTAGTTTTGAATTTTACGGATGATAAGCAAATCTCTTGGGTTTTATATGAATTTTCATTGTATTTAGTTTTTGCCCAACATTTTTCGGTAGTATGATTGTTTCGCCCACATTTCTTACAAAAAATCTAGTTTCGTTTTGGTTCAGAATGCGTTTTTGCATTTTTCTTGTACTTATTTTAAAGCTTTTAGAGAAAAATGCTTCTTCAGGGTTTGAGTTTACAACTTTTTGCCTAGCTTCAAATTCTTATAATATTTTGGTCCTAAGTTGATCCGGTTTAGGTATCGCGATACTCTATTGCAACTCAAATATTTTCAAATGACGGACTTAGACTGTATAACATCATTACAGATAAAAGATCATCATTTATTATAATGTCTAGTTCTAATAATTTTCCAACTGTATCTACAAATTGGTCTAAATGATTTTTTACATTTACCCCATCTTTCATTCTGTGAAGAATGAACTTCTTTAAAAGTGTTGCTTTACGAGCAGGACCTTTGGATGTATAAATATTGTTTAAAGTATCCCAGACATCTTTTCAAGTTTCGCAGCTTTTTATATTTCTAAGCTCACCTGGGGAAATTATCAATGTTAAATCAGATTTTGCAGTCAAGTCTTGATGCAACCAAGTTTTCTTCTCTTCACGTTTTGAATCATCAGGGCACTTTTCGTCACCACTCACGTATTTCCAAAGATCTGATTTTATTAATATGGCCTGTGCTTGAAGTTTTCAAGTATCATAGTTGTTTTTATTTAAAGGTTCAATCTGATAATTTACAGTACTTGTCATTGTGAAATATTTTGAAATATTACGGGAACAAGACTTTACAATTCAACCTAGACTGACTAGTAAATGTTTGGTATTGAAAATTAAGTTTATACTTGAGATAGGGATAGAATATATAACTCATGAGTCATTTAAGAGCCCTCTGTGTGCTGAGATGGAAGCGTGTTAGGCCCATAACCTAAAGCGAAGAGTAATTTAGCAGTGAAATAAAACGTGAGGTGCCATCATGAAGTTTATTTTATTCAAAATTAGGAAATGCAAAATTATAAAGAGTGGTAACTTATAATAGAAAAGAAACAATAACTAACAAGTATTTTAACACATGGTAGTAAATTAACTTCTATCACATGTTTAACCCATTGGCGTAGACATACGAGCTGGTCTCGTTCCTTACTTGTAATTTTTTAAACCTATGAATTTAAATAGAAATTTTTTTTTTAAATGGATTAATGGTTCATTCTCATTAAAATACTGATTTCATTCAGTTTTTAGAGTCGCATTGGCACACACACAGTAGACATAAGTAAAAAGTAGCAAATCAGTACTGACCACTTGCAACTCACAAAGAATTAACCGATCCCTTAAACTTCCAAGCAAGCCTGCCACCATTTGTTTTACTTAGGCCCTCCCACCAACGTTGCCACAGACCGGTTAACTCATTGTGAGTTGCACGACTGGTCAGTTTTGGTCGTGTGCGGGAATCGAACCCACGAACATCGTATCCACACCTGGCCAAGGTGTTTCACGACGTAGCCAACTCAGCTAAAACGACCAATGGCCTAGCGGCGATATTAAGGTTTTTCAGTCAGTCCGCGCCCCTAGCGGATAGAACCGTAGTCGCCCGCGGTCATTAGTTACATATTTTGCTACTAGAGTGCAGCACCAATCAAATCCCGTTATAGGCTATTGTGAATGGAATAAAATCAATACCTTAATGGGTTAAAGCAGATTATAAGTGGGTAATTCCTACTATTGTAAAAATGAGGTGGTGTCTGTCTGTCTGTCTATTGTTCCATCACGCCAAAACCACTGGACCAATTCGGCTGACATTTTGCACAAATTTAGTCTATGTACCGAAGAGTGTCATAGGCCTATCACCGTTTAGAAATGTCCTCAGGGCTCTGCCCCATGGGTCTTCCAAGATCCCATGTTATTCTTATGGAGGTGAGTGTTATTTGGTTTATGTCACATACATGTTTTCCTAATTCAATTCATTTAAATAAACAGCTGTTATAAGGAGCATATAACTACAGACTGTCATTGTTTTGTTTTCACCACTCTGAAAACTACTCGGAATTTTCACCCCGTTGCGAAGCACGGGCATAGCAGCTACTTTCCAATAAAAGGTTCAAAGCTTGATCTAGCTGCTATGGGGTCATTAGGCTATTAATTAACGATCCTGTTTGTCTTAGTCAGAAACTAGGGATTTCACTATAATCCATTCATTTGGCTTAGTTGTGTCAGCGTCATAAACAGCAATTTTGTGATATTTTCAAGTGATTGAATTTAAAACATCTTTAAAAATATTGTTAGCGCATTTCCTCTATGGGGAATAAGCTATTACCGTAGTCAGCATGGTAAGACTTAGGCCCGGGACTGTGTCAACTTTTCGTTTTGAGGTCCCCAAATGCCAAAAACACCATTCGTTCAAATTTGTATATATGTATATACAAGGTGTACGTAAAGTCCCGCACGGGTTTAATATTTTCTGAACGATAACAGATAAATCAATAAGATTTGGTACATCGACACAACACTTAAAAATCTACTTTTTGAAAGAACTGTCAGTTTTCTGTCATATCATGGGGACGTCCCGCAAGGAGTCAGAAGGAAATCTTAAATAGGAGCATAGGTCAATATGCACATCACTTTAAAGGGCTTATCTAGCAGAGTTGATGCCGCAAACCGCACTAAAAAAAGGTTTATCCAGTAAAAAATGGCGGCTGTTCAAAGGTTTTATTAAAAAAAGATAAGATCTTTCTAATTGTTACTGTTACCAGTTTTTTCCCCGTTATCAATAGATTTGGACCAAATTTGTAACCCTTGAGGATAACTAACGTCATAATTCACTTCTGTATTGACAGGCATAATGTAGTATTTAGCTGCAGTATTCATTTTAGTTGCAGTTTTGATTTAATGGGGTTGTGGCTACTAATAAAATGTAACCAAGTAAAACCTTTGAACAGCCGCCAATTTTTACTGGGTCAACCTTTTTTAGTGCGGTTTGCGGCATTAAACTCTGCTAGATAAGCCCTTTAAAGTGATGTGCATATTGACCTATGCTCCTATTTAAAATTTCCTTCTGACTCCTTGCGGGACGTCCCCATGATATGACAGAAAACTTATAGTTCCTTCAAAAAGGAGATTTTTTGGTGTAGTGTTGATGTACCAAATCTTATTGATTTATCTCTTATCATTCAAAAAATATTAAACCCGTGCGGGACTTTATGTACACCTTGTATATTTATATATTTATGTGTCTGTAAGCTCAATAACTCTCGTAAAAAAGGTCGGATCATACCAAATTTGATAATTTTATGAAATTTGGTGCAAATGTGTTAAGTACCATTAATTTGTACGAGTTCGAAGTCTAGACGAATCACACCATCCGAAGGGAGATTTTTGTGGGGTTTTGTACCCAAATTTTTTTTGTTTTCACATGTAATTTTAATTTTAATCTAATTTTAATTTTTACTATTGATTTAAGCTTAAAAAACAAACAATTTGGTATTTTGATCATTACTCTACGTCAATTGGTTATTGAGATATTGAAGTTCTAAACACAGTACGTTGTCTAAAATGTTATTCTTAAGGAGAAAAATAAAAATGTTATATCTCACTTATTTATACATAAGTTGACGAAACTTGGTATATGGCTTCATCTGATTGTGGTTTATTGTTATTTGTACAAAAATTTTTTTTCTCCTGTGGTTCCCGTAGCAGCAAACCTAGGTACTCGGTCTTCATGTTATTCTTATGGAGAATAATTAAAATGTTATATATTGCTTATTATTGAATGTACAGTATATGGATGCTGCTTGGTATGTGACTTCACTTAGATAAGCACCATTGATATTTTACATAAAATATGATATTTTACATGGGTTTTTTTGACATAAAAACCCGTTATTTTGTGTTCCTTGTTGCAGCAAACCTGCATACTCATCCTCAATGTTGTTCTTATGGAGAATCTTTATATATAATTCTGTAAGCAAAATTTTTAAGTCAAAATTGTGGGCGTTTGGCAAATTGCAGGATGATGAGAGATGGCTTAAAGGTCTTGATCCCAGGGACTCGGGAAAACTAGCACTATTTCTAAAAAGTTACCATCAAACGAGAACTAACGTAAAGCATCCCTCATAAGAAAAGCATGGGGATTTAAAAACGTCTGCTTTGTTTACATTAAAACATGTGATTATTTGTCTATTTTGCTTTCTAACTGACATGTGTTCCTTACTTATATTGCTTTACTTTCCTAAACACGTAAAGAGTAAAAAATCTGATAGTTCAGAGTATTTGGTGCTAGGTTAGGGGCAATGGGCCCCTTCAAGCCACTAGTAATTATTATTTTAAATATCGCTTATTTGTGAATATATTTCTTATGAATCCTGGTAAGTGGATTAATGTGTTATCGAGACATATATATTCATTGGAAATTTGCTGAGTACGCAGGTTTGCTGCGACCGGGGTATTTGTCCTTATACAAGTAGAATAAAATTTAGTTTTTTTTTGCCGAGTACAGTTTTATATTCAAACATGACATTAAAATGTTTACCAGTATTTGGCAATTAACTAAATGAATTATAAATCTTAGATGACTATTTAAAGTTTAAATTCTAATTAACCCTAACAAAATGTTAAAAAATTATAAGGGGTAGGTAGACACAAAACAAACACTACACTTTAGTGTTCAGGTTGTAAGTAAAATATATATTTATAACTATAATAATAATATTTATTTTCTCAAACAAACTGTACTGACTGAAAACTAGATAAAAGAGTTAATATAGAGCTTATACTTAATTAACAATATACATATACTAATAACATGTTATATAACAACAATTCATAAATCTAAATTACTTATTTATAGCTTATGATTAATTGTTTGAGAAAATGTTGGGCCTCTAAGGCTATGCCTGATTAGAGGTTCCTTTTTACTAAACACTAAAATAAAACATATCAGCATTCAGAACGTGTTCATAATAAATAAATAATAATTTGTTTCCCACTGTGATAAATATAACCATACATATAAGAAACTAAAAAGTAAACCATCTTCAAACTTTGCATAAATTGCAGTTCTGTGAAATTGTAATTTTATAATATTTTGTAATAAACTATGATAAAACTTGCTCATAAATACAAATAAATATATAATTCATAAATACTAACAAATGTACCTGGCATAAATCTACCAATAAACTAGTATCAAATACGAGTTGTATCATCCTTGGACAATATAAATTGACTAACTATATTTAATAAAAGTCTACATTTTCTAAAAATAACAACCACTGCTTGACCTTTTTAAAAAAACTGAAATATGCTTTTAACATTCATTATATGATCAGGAATTTTATCAAAGTTTTTTGGGCCCAAAAGGTCAAAGGTTTTTGTAAAAAATATGTTCTCTGGCTTAGGAGCAAGCACATGGTTGACCTAATAACTAAAAAGTACCTCGGAAGTTTGTTTCTTGCATTACATTTTACAAAGATGATCGTTGTAAAAATACATAAGCTAAATACAGTTAAGATTTTCAAATCTAGGAATTTATTTCTGCATGATTCATCAGGCCTCATTTTGAACATAACCCTGGTTGCCTTTTTCTGCATACCTACAATTTTGTTTAAGTTAGTTTGTGATGTTCCTCCATATAACATTAGGCCAAATTGAACATTAGAATGCACATGTGCATAAAGGGAAAGAGCATGTAGCACATGTGCATGTAGAGAAGGAGCAAAGTGCTAAGTTTTCAATAAAAAACATTTTTCTTATTGCATAAACACCAGAGCTCATCTTTGCACAAACATGATCAACATGGTAATTCCATATTGGTTGATCATCAATTATTAAGCCTAAGAAAGTTGAGCTATTTTTCCTTTCAATAATGCTGTCTTATACTGTTAGTGTAAAATTGTTTTAATCTATTTCTTTTGCATAAGAGGTGTTAGATCAAAAACTATATCATTTGTTTTACTGGCATTTAATAATAAATTTGTACTTGTAAGAAAATCCACTGTAACTTTTAAAAGCTGTTCAGAAAAATGATTAAGTTTCAACAAATTTTGTTCTGAGAGTGTTAGCATTGAGTCATCAGCATACAAGAAAAGCTGATTATGAATTTTTATCTGAGACAGTTATTTACTAAGTCCTCGAAAATAACATATAAACAGAAGGGGTCCAAGTACCGATCCTTGCGACACGGAATAGTTAAGTTCTTTTAAGCTTGATTTGTAATTTGAAATCCTGCCATTCTCAATACATGTTAGTTCTACATACTGATTTCTTCCTCTGATAAAATATTTTAACCACAGCAAAGATAATCGGTGTATTCCACAGCTCTGCAGCTCTTTGATAAGTTTAATATTATGACAAATCCTATCAAACGCTTTGATCAGATACATGAGTATAGCAATTACTTTTTTCTTTCCATCAATGTCTTTAATCACACTTTCAATAAAATTTTTAGCAGCTGCTATCACAGATCTGCCTAGTCTAAATCCGTGTGGTTCTTCTTCTAAGACATTATTTTTTCCAAAAATTCAATTAATCTATTATACATACATTTCTCAAAAATTTGTGATTGTGTCGGTTGGATTGAAATTGGACAGTAATTTATTGTTTCTTTTGGATCCCCTTTTTTAAATATTGGAATGACTTTGGAAGTTTTAGGTTTTTGTGGAAATATTCCTTAGATAAAAGAAAGGATTTAGTTAAAAATTGAACGGCTGCTTTTATTACACTAATTGGCACCTCATCGTATCCACTTGATTTTTTGTTTTTTAAGTTTTTAATTAATTTTGATGCTTCTCCTTCATTTACTGGTTTGCAGTCAAATTTAGGCAAAATTGGATTTCGTATTATGCTATCTGACCCTTGGTAATGTATTGGAGTGGAATCTATCATATTTATATAAATATGAAAAAAGTAATCGCTATGACTATTATATAATAGTCATTAAAAACATGTGCTACTATCTCTGGGTCAGACTGTACATTACCTTGATTCTTAACTTTTATTTTTTTATAAGCGTTTTTCTCATGGTGGAAGGAAACAAATAGGTGTACTATTGTGCAGGTTTGTGACATCATTCGGGATCATTGTATGTCAGCAAAGTGGAGCTTGCATCCTGTGTGACAGATGTGCGGCTTTGACCTATTTAAGGCACTGGAGTAGCACACCTATTTTTTCCCCTCCACCATGCGTTTTTCTTAATTTTGCTCAGATCTTTGTTAACCCTTTCAGTGCTAAGCTTCTGAAAGGAGTAGTTGAATCTGTGATGTTTTGTTAATTTTTTGTAATGTCTTGAACGCCTGAACAGTTAAAATTAAGAAAAACGTGCTTCCGCTGGACACACACAGTAAAGGATAGGTAAAAAGTAGCAAAACACCTGATCAGATTATGTGCAACTCACAAAGAATCCACCCATCCCGTCAGCTTGGACCCGAGCCGTCCACCGTTTGCTTAAGGTCCGCCCTCCCCTTCAACTCTGCCACAGACAGGTGAACTCTCCATGAGTTGCACATAAAAACCACCGACTGTGACGGAATTCGAACCCTCGATCCAAGTGTTACCCCCGGCCGAGAAGGTAACGCCTTAGACCGCACAGCCACTGATCAGACTAGCAACTGTAGCGGACCAGACGGTATTACAGCCTAGGCACTGGAAGAGGTAGTTCAGTTTGTGTCTACCAGGTTTCACTACATGTCAGACTCAGACTGCAGACTGAGAGCCCTAACGGTACAATCGCTTATGAAGCCGTAACAGTGTTTATTCATAACAGATTCAAAAGACGATATATCGGTCCACAGCACTGAAAGGGTTAATAATCTTCCAAGTTGTCTTTGATTTATTTTGTGATTCCTTTAATAAATTTGAGTAGTATTGCATTATTAATATTTTTCTTAAACTTATTTTTTTAAGGTTCTCTTTATCTTTCTCTAAGTCATCATCATTCATCCACTCCAATGTATTGTTGCCATCTCTGTTTCTGGATTTTAGTTTTAGGAATGATAAATCAAAATATACATAAATGTATTATACAAAGTGTCAAATTTATCTTTACATGGAGACTAAAAAGGTCGTACCAATTTTATTTTTTTAAGAATTTTTTTGAAAATATTTAAATTTGGTTGATTGAACCTTTGTTTATATACTGTTAAACTTCTGTTTTGCTTAGTAATCTTATTTTTGGGCTTTTGAGAAATTTCCAATACTATTCCATCATGGTCTGAAAGTGCCGTTATCAAAGAGCTGCTCCTACAGTAGTTATGAGGAATATTAGTTAAAAAATTATCTATGGCTGTTGCAGAGCTTATGGTAACTCTAGTTGGCACATTAATTAAATATCTAAAACCGTAACAACTAAGAAGATTAATAAAATTTGTTGTGTGATTTTCATGACTTAAAACGACAACATTAAAATCTCCTGCCAAGACTACATTGCTGTTGATTATCAAAAGAATATAAATTAATCTATCCAGTTTTTTAAGAAAAATATCATTGCATTATCTTTTAGGAGATCTATAGAATCCGCATATTATTATCTCGTTTGAATTCATAGTAAATTCAGCTGCACAACATTCAAATAATTTTTCAGCGCAAATAGCATTTATGTCAGGCTGATTAATTTCTAGGGGTGTGCGAGTACTCAAAACTTTGAGTTTTCGGCCGAGTATTTTTATACTCGAACTTGACTCGAAACTTTGAAAACTACTCGAAAGTTCGAGCGAGTATTTCCCACCGATTTTCGGACGATCGCTAACGATCGCGACCGGCCAAAACGCGAAGTAACGGCCGTAAAAGGCAATCACATCACGTAAAATCGGCTGAAAATGACGACCGTGAACGATTGCGACCGGCCAAAACGCGTAGTAACGGCCGCAGAAGGCAATCGTATGACGTAAAATCGGCCGAAAATGACGACCGTGAACGATTGCGACCGGCCAAAACGTGTAGTAACGGCCGCAAAAGCCGATCGCATCGTGTAAAATCAGCCGAAAATGACGATCGGACCACGTCATTTCGGCCGTTAATGACTAACGATTTTGTTACGGTATTTAATATTGATTGTAAGCGATGTCTGGACCAGGTGAAATTGGCCAAATGACAACCGGGCCCTGTTTCATCGGCCGGAAATGAATGTCAAACCGTGTTTTGTTTGTCAATACGTTTGTCAGTTTGATTGTACTGGCCAAAACTTTGTATTGCTACTCATGTATTAGTTAGAAACCATGTTTAGATTATCAAATCTAGGATGGTATCCAAATCCCATTACACTATTTTAAACTACCAACTGATGGCAATTACTCGCTCGAAAATACTCGAAACTCAAAAATAATTGGCACTACTCGACTCGACTCGATTTAAAAAATCACTACTCGTACACCCCTATTAATTTCTTTCTATTTTACACCTTCTTTGGCAAAAATTAAAACCACCTCCTGGGATGTTATCTCTTGCATAATGATTAACTATGTCATTACTATTTAAATTAGTTTGTTTAATGTTATTTTGAACATATTTATGTTCTATTAAAATTAATACTGTAGGGTCTATTTCATCTAAAGTGATTAGCAAAGGGTCGATTCTGGATTCAAGATGCTCGATATTTTGATGGAAAATAATAAGTATTTCATGGTTATTTTTATTTTTTACTTGAGAGAATATGCCACTAGAGTTACAGCCTATATTACGTTAGTCTAACTTATGTAAGACAGTGTTATATTTGGTTTGTCAACACCAGCAACATTTTCATTTTGTAATTATATTCTTTACTTGATTAAAGTATAGTGATTATTTAATTTAAGATTATTGGCCTAGAATGAATTATTTCTGTTTTTGTTGTAGCAAATCATCAGATACGTGTCATGGAACGAGTTTGTTCACCACATGTTGGCTAAAGGAGAAGTTGAACAAATCATCGTCCGCCCTGACATCGACATAGTGACCATAATCCTATACGATGGAGCTGTTATAAAAGGGAGGAAGGTATGACGATTGTGCATTTTTAGTTCCTGAAGCAAATTGTGTAATTAAATGCTCTTACTAAATTTGAAAGTCATTAAAAAAATTGGTGGAAATGGAAACTTCCGTAATTTTCCTCTTTAATTCTTTTAATGAATAAAAGTAAAACTCCAATAGGTAGTGTACTTTTCTTTTTGAAAAGCAAGGTAAAAATATCACTGAAGTTTTTAGGAGTTTTAAGTTGGGATGTTTTTGATTAGTCCACTAATCAAATAAAAAAATTACAAAAGAAAAAATCAAATATAAAATACCCCACTTCTCATTGTTAAGATATTTCATTGGAGCCAACTTTTATTGAACAATTATAACAATTAAGTATCACAACACAGTGTAAAGCCTAGTGATATATTATCTCCTTATATAAAGCTACAGAGACGGGTTCACTGACTAATTCACTGACATGTTGTTGTTATTGGCGGATTAGGAAACCCCAGCATTGCTGCTAGTCACCTCTTCCACAAGCGGGAATATTGCGAAGGTGGTTACCGGAAAGATAGGATATAGCAGGAAAGGAAAGGGTGGGAAGGGACGGCAGCCAAATCGACCCCTCAGAGGGCCAATTCCCGTGCCCCTGCGGCAGCTGGGATGAGGCTCTCAACAGGGGACCCTCATTTTGCCCTCAAACAGGTCAACTCAACTGACAGGGTATCCATGTACAACAGCCAGCGACCATTCATTCTCAGGTTGGCAGGAGGGACCAAACCCGGAGACTCTGTCCCTAGCCGCTGCAAATGGAGGGACCAAAGGTGAAAGGGAAGTTAGTCATAATGGACAGCCAAAAGACTTACCATATGTAATGATAACTTCATTTGCTGTACCCAATGTCAGCCTCAAAACTGGTATAGACCAGTCTTAAGGTAGTCCTGGGACTTCACTGACATCAATTATGAGACACTTTCCATTGTCGGACCCTCCTCGACTTCATAATTGAATTAAAGCTCTTGACAAAAAATTGTCATTTTTTTGGGCACTTTTTGGGCGGTAAAAATTTCAGTTTTTCAATTTTTCCACTTTAAGCAGCGGAAAATTTTGATTTTTAGAACTAACGATTTTTTGTCAGATTTAAGATCTGATCATCCGTTTAGCCGCTATTCATCCGAGAAGAGTTAAATTTTAGTGTTTTGGCCCATTTAAATATGCGCAAAGTTTTGGATGTTTTATGAAAGCACACTACCTTTGGCTATTACCACATGTTTGTAACAAATGATTTATATCAAGCTCATTATTGTTGTTTTCTTTGGTAACAAACTGCAATAGTTGAGTTTGATTCAAACTTGTGTTAACTGAGGAATGCAAGTGAGCGAATCAAACTCCTAAAGGGGGTTTGGGTACAAAGCTCCCAAAGATGATAAGCCTAGTTTTGTATATCTTTAACTGTATTTTCTCCACGGTTGTTTTTGTGGTTACAGATTGAGCACAGGACGTTCCACATGAACATAGTGGACATGAAGAAGTTTGAGGAGAAGTTGCGGGAGGCGGAGGAGCGGCTAGGGGTGGGGCTGGACAGCCGAGTGCCCGTCATCTACGAGCGCGGCACGGACACGGCCGGCAAGCTGCTGGTCTCCCTCATACTGGCGGCCATCTTGCTCTCTATCCTCAACAGAGCGAGAACCATGAGAGGCGGCCCCATGTCTTTTGATTACTTTGTAAGGGTCCAGATATTCTTTAATATTTGTTGAATTGCAGCCTTGAGTCTGGAGAAACCTTTAACAGTTAAATTATAGGCTAAACATTCTATAGCTGAAACTTCTTCTAAAAGCTACATATTCTGTAGCTGGTCATTTGCACCAGCCTTTTTTCATATCCAGCAACCCGTAGGTAAGTCACTTACAGCTTGCTTTGAGAAAACATCTTTAGGCCTTGCAATATTTTCATCAATAATGGAAAACATGTGGATGCTATTTGTAAACCATACTAATAAGCCATTTGCCCCCATGCCATTTGCCATAAGCCCCCTTCCATGCACAACTTGTGCTATGAAAGTATCTTATTTTGAAATGACAAAATCAAACAAAAGGACCTTTGGTTTACATGTAATTTTAATGGTTAGGCCTAACTACTTTAGTTTGTTTAATGCTCCAGTCTTTCAGTTTCTGTAATGCTCCCAAATAAACTGTACCTGTAACTGTAAGTTACTTTGTAATCGTAATGCTGTAATAGTATTTGTGTCTTCGCAAAATTATGTTTGACTCTTAAATACTGTACATTCATAAGTATAGCAAGATTTTCTTTATTCTAGTCACAGCTGGGAAGAGCCAAGTTTACGCTAGTGGATCCGGTAGCAGGTCAAGGTAAAGGTGTTCGTTTCGCTGATGTGGCTGGCTTAAGCGAAGCCAAACAAGAAGTGATGGAATTTGTAGATTACCTAAAGAGGCCTGAATTCTACAGGAACCTCGGAGCAAAGGTAACATTTTTAGTTTTAATAATGCATTTTGCACATAGTGCTTTGAAAATCGCAATTATCTTCTTGTTACATTACTTTAATAACTCTTTTGTTTTCAAGAGTATTCATCTAACTTACAGTAAGAGAATGTCTAGTCTTAAAAGTGTTCAACAAGACGCTGTCTCTTTTTTTCACGAGTGGTATTTTTCTTAGGTACCAAAGGGAGCATTGTTGTTGGGTCCCCCTGGCTGCGGAAAAACACTACTTGCCAAGGCAGTGGCTACAGAGTCCAATGTCCCTTTCCTCTCAATGAACGGTTCAGAGTTCATTGAAATGATTGGTGGACTCGGAGCGGCTCGAGTCAGGTGAGAATCAACAGTTGTAAAAATTATATTTGTCACCTGGTATTTTCTTTATTCCACCTGGCTTTGTAACCTGGCTACATTGAGTAAATGTTCTATTTAAGCTCTAAGATTGTTTTAATAAATATGTTATGGTGGGGGGGAGAATCTTTTTAAATTAATAATTCTCTTGCAGTGAAAATAAGATTAGGACCTAGATGAGTGTCTGATATTTTGATGTTGCTTCACTTATGAGGCCGGTAGTACAAAAAGTATTGTTATTCAAAGTGAGATCAACTGTCCACTGTGAAACCTTGAAACCCATGAGAATCATGTGTAAATTTCTTTTACTGTAAAAAGTGTTATTTTTCCGGGGAACTAGAAATTATGTTAACGTGTTGCAAAAATACCCTCGTCGCAACAAACCTGCGTACTCAGCGAATTTCCAATGCATAATATATGTCTTAATACCACATAAAGCCGCATACCAAGTTTCATAAAAATATATTCACATATAAGCGATTTTAATTATTCTCCATTAGAATAACATTATTAATGAGTACGTAGGTTTGCTGAAACAAGGAATACAAACAATTGTTTTGTATGCAATTATAAATAGAATTTAACCAGGCGAAGCCACATACCAAGTTTCATCAATATTCAATCATAAATGAGCGCTATATAACATTCTAGTTATCATAAGAATAACATGGGGGCTGAGTACGCAGGTTTGCTGCTACGGGAATAATCAACAAAAAATCAATTTTTTGTGCAAATATCAATACACCAATACTACATGAAGCCACGTACCAAGTTTCATCAACATACATCCATAAATAATCTAGATATCAAATTTTATTTATTTTCCATAAGGATAACATTGGACAACGTACTGTGTTTAGCACTTTGAATATCTCTGCAACGGATGGGCGTAGAATCACAATTTAAACATCAAAATGATTGTTTTGTGGAGCTGAACAGATTGGTAAAAGCAAATGTGAAGTTTACATTACAATAAACTGAGGAAAAACCATTTTCCCATAAGATTAACATGGGAGATTTTATGAGTAGGTTTTTTTGGATTTTCTCCGCAACCACTCAACCTAGGTTAATAATTAAAAAAACTATATTATTTATTTTTTTAAGCTCTATAACATGGTCAAAACCAAAATTAAGTTATTTAAAAATTTTAGGGTGAAAAATGCAAAAAACTGATTTTTGGAAAATTTAAAAACGCAATAAACCCCTCTTCCCATGATCCGATTTTTCTGGTTTTCGAACTTAAAGTCATGAATGTCATTTTACACATTTGAGCCAAATTTCATCAAAATCGGACTTTTTACCTCAAGTTATCGTGTTAACGGACACATATATAGATATATATATATATATATATATATACATATATATATAAATTTGAACGAATAGTGTTTTTGGCATCTGGGGACCTCAAAACAAAAAGTTATCATGGTCTTGGGCTTAAGTCTTACCATGAGACCTACGGTAATAGCTTCTTCCCTATAGGGGAAATTCGTTAAAAACTGGTGGATAAAAAACTGAGCTAATTTAATACCTTTTTTTTATGTTACGTGTCGTGTTTACAATGGTTGATGATATTACACAATGCAGTTGTGATTGTCAATACTGTTATGCAGTATGATTGCGATTGGTGGTTGGTCAAACTAAGTGATGCATTTGTTAATCTTTAGGCAAAATCTTTAAGCCAAAATTGTGGGAGTTTGGCAAATTGTAGGATGACAGGGGAGGGCTTAAATTAAAGGTCTCGCCCCAAGGGACTCGGGAAAAATAGCAGTATTTCTAAAAAGTTACCAGAAAACGAGAAATAACTTAAAACATACCCAATATAGTGAATATAGAATATATTGCTGAATAATATTCTTAACCTTTGCACCTCAACTGGTTCGTTACGTTTGTAACAGAGACCTATTCAAGGAGGGGCGCAAGCGGTCGCCCTGCATCATCTATATAGACGAGATAGATGCCATCGGGCGCAGACGGAGCGGCGGGGGGCAATGGGACGGATCCACGGGGGAGGGCGAACAGACCCTCAACCAGCTGCTGGTGGAGATGGATGGGATGGCGTCCAAGGAGGGTGTGATCGTCTTGGCCAGCACCAACCGAGCGGATGTCTTGGACAAGGTCTTTCTTTCTCGTAGTAAATAATCCCGCTCTCAAAGCGTGGCCTGCTATAATGATTAGCGTATTTGACTTTGATCTCTGTAAATCACCTATGGCTTTTAGATGTGAGAAAATCCAACAACGAAGTAGTTAGGAACCCGCTTTAAACTGTAACCCAGCTATTTAGAAAATAAAAATCTATGGGTCTCTAGATTAGGAGAACTTGCTCCTGATCTGACAGGTCCCTCTAAAAACTAAACTAATATCTTAAAATATTATTTAATCTTCAGCAAGTAATTTAGTATGGTTACTTTAAAAATAGATATCTGTCTGTCCTCAGATATGTTGACTCGGTCTGTTAAAGGGTTGAACTTGGTTAAACAGTACTGACAAAGCCATTTTTGAGCCTGCAATTCAAAACTCACTTAAATTCTGCTGTCAAGTTTTAAATATTTGCACAGACAAAAAGTCAAGATCTTTAACATTTTTCAGACAAATTAAACTACGATGAACATTAAAAGTAGTTTTTAGCATTTATTTTTATCCAGAAACTATACAGATCGTGATATGAAGTTTAATGATAAAGCAAATATCTGTTCAACTGATGGCTACACAAAGGAAGTTTAGTTTTCTTTAAATAATTTGTCACGGGGTGGTTGTGTTGGGGTGGTTAGTATACCAATAATCTTGTAATAAAAGCCATGTAGCCTGTTCCAACTGGTAAAATAATCTATACTTATTTAATAGGCGAGCAGGTTTTTTGTGACAATCTCTCCTCCTAAACTACCGAACGGATTTTCATGTTTTTCGTGTCATTGGAAAGAGCCTAATGTGAAGTTGTGCAGGAAACGTTTTTTATAGAGAAATAATTTGTGAGTGAGGCCCTGGGGCCCCTTAAAGTTGAGTTTTTTCCCATAAGCTTAACATTGGGAAATAACTATAAGTTTTAAGCAATCAGCTGGATAGAGTAAACACAGTTAATCAGCAGGCCATATTGGCTTTGGAACGGTAACACAATATTTATAAATGATGATCGCGAGCAAAGCCGCGACACATTTACTAGTAATTTAAAACACTTGTATTCCAAAACCCCTTATGATTTACCATAAATAACGTTAGTACTTAATGATTGTTGTGTTTCAATTTAGGCCAGTGTTTTCCAGTTTTCTGAACCGTGAGTTATTAGTTCAAAAGAAAAGTCGCTTGAAAGTTGTTATTTATGGCATATACGAACTCTACAATTTAAAATGAGTGGAAACAATTTCCCTACACTAATAGAAAGTTAAGAAATATTAAAAATGCTGCTGAAATGCGAACAATGTAAACAAATTTCCCCATCATAAAGAGGAAGGCAAATGAGGAGTTCAAATCCGTCCATGAAGAATGGGAAGGTAGATTAGTGATACAAAGTTTGGCCAGCATGGAGAGCCTGTGAATCATTGTTGTGAATTTGGCCGTTACAAGGAGAGAGGTAAATAAGTGATGTATAGAAGTGGAAGTGGACAAAGCTTTCATTTAATCATTTAGTCATAGCTTTATTTTTACTGTAGTCTAGAAGTAAAATCAAATCAACCGTTACCTTTAGTATAAATTTTGAATTTGGTTTCCTTAAAAATTTGGTATCTTGTAAAAATTAATAAATTTAATTTCAGGCCTTACTGCGTCCCGGTAGATTTGATCGCCATATTCTGATCGATTTGCCGACACTGGAAGAACGCAAACAAATATTTGAAACACATCTGAAGGGGATAACTTTGGAACACGAGCCTAGCAAGTACTCTCACAGGATGGCTTATCTCACTCCAGGCTTCAGCGGTAGAAAATTATCCTATTATTAAATTATTATTATATACAAAATAATCATTACAATTGCTTTTATTCTAACCAGGAGTAAATAAAGATGATCTCATTCAGATACGTTAAAGTTCGGTTTATCCAGACTAATGTGGTGGTGTCCTGATCAGGATAGCCAATAATCCGGATAAACCTGCACAGTGATAAGAACAGTACCTCATTAGTAATGATTGGCCAGTGAGTGCCTACATTTAACAACTCACAATACGCTCAAAAAGAGAGTACAACTGGAGAGTACTATAATTTTTCAGACGTTATTTGCAATCAATACTGTCTAATTTAATTAAGGGCAATGCCAAAGTTAGTGAATGGTAGGTATACAGTAAGAATTAATGCTACTGGGATTAAAATTTGAATGGATGTTGTTAAAAAGTACAAACTCCTATTGAAATCTTTGGTTTTATTTGTCAGTATGCTTACACAAATCTGTAACATTACAGCAGTATATGAGTAGAATGAAAGTAAAATTTGTTAATTAGGTTTAACAACTGAAAACACAAAAACTTGATTTGTTTCACTGTAGACCTAGTTAAATTCACCAAAGTCAATTTCACTATAGACCTAAGTTACTTTACTACAACTTAACAGAAATCAAATTATAACACATTCATTTAATATTAAAGGAATATGAAATAACTGTTAAGATCTTTTAACAATTAATAACAAAACTTGTTACAACTGTAGGGTTACAGCAGTATGCTAGAGTTCTATGTGGATCTTGCCGGAAAATTAAATACCCTTGTTGCGTACATGTACATAAACATTTTATAATGCAATCAGTTTCATCCAGTCTCACTGGTCATCATCAGGCTCAATCTGATTTTAACCTACAGTCAACGATTATCCGGGGTAATGACCGGTTGGGGGGGTCACGGATAAACCAAAACCACGGTTAAAACAAAGGGATTCAATAAATTGAATATTACGAGTATAATAAAGGGTCATCAACATTTTTATACTACAATATTGTGTTTTAATGTTATTTAAGATATATTTGTATAGATTAAATACTTTTGAAAATCTTTAAATTGTGATAACACCTACAAACAATCAAGATAATAATAGTTAATACTAGCAATGGTTGATAGCAGTAAATACTATCCAAAACGCCGAATGATATTTAATAAGTTAAAAATCTCTAAACACCGAACTCTCTAAACTACACCGAACAGTACTGTATGCTAATTAATTCCGCACTGGGGGAAAAACCCAATGAGGGTAAACAACGGTGGGAAGGGTGAATGTTTTGAGATGTTTCTATTTTTAGACATCCGCGTCCGACCGTCCGTCGCTGAGGGGAAACTTTCTAAAACTCTGACGTGTACCACCCGTGGCACATTGTTTCCATTTGATTTGATGTCTTTTTAAAATGCATTCAGAACTTTGCTGTGTTCTTTAAACTATGTATTCGTGGTTTAGGTTTATATAGACACACCGTGGCCACCGGTGGCGCACAGGTAATTTTTTTGTCAGAATTATGTTCTTGAAAAATAATGCTTCGTCTTTTTGATCAGATTACTGTTTGCTGGATCGTATTTTTAATCATTTCAAAAATTCCGACTGTACCACCGGTGGTACACATCAGGCTGAACGTGTTAAAAGATTTTTAATTAAAGAAGTCATTTATAATTTTAAAGCTTTATTTTAGTATTGTTTATAAACGTTCTTGGTATAATATCCCTGTTTCAGGAGCTGACATTGCGAACGTGTGCAACGAAGCGGCACTGCATGCGGCGAGGTCCAAGCAGAAGTTTGTGACCGGAGCGAACCTGGAATACGCAGTGGAGAGAGTAGTGGGTGGAACGGAGAAACGCAGCCACGCCATGACTCCGGCCGAGAAAAGGTTTACTCTCAACCTGTCCTGAAATAGTTATTTATGTATTAAGAGTGTAAAGTAAGTCTTGTTGCTTGAGATAAAATTGTTAATGCATAGCAAAGCGCAGTAGCTTACCAAAAGTGACAGACACTTTACACCCGAATTACAAACAAAAATTCACTTTCAAGTTCAAGTTCAAACTTGGCTAGACACCCACTTGAATTCATTGAATTCACGAGATTGAGGTTATAAACACCGAGTCAGTTACCTTGGTCCAAAGCAACAATCAATCAGCAGTTTTTATTAGCTGTCAGCAAACAGAAAAGTAATGTGCAGTGAGCAAAAAACTTTTTCCCTCTCTAATCAGAAAACAGCTGTTTTACAATGCTTTGTTATATCTTAAAGAAGCACTTGTAGAAAACAGTTTTGTTGTCTTTAATCACTTTTTTGTAGATCCTATAAATAATAATATTTGTTTTCAAACTCTTCTTTTCTCTGGGTTCAGTTTGATAAATCAGTTATTTGTAAATAATTTGAATCCTTATTATGTTTTTCACTATTGTAGATGAAATTCATTTTAAAAGCGTAAATTTGTAATATTTTTTAAAGTTAATTTTTTTTCAACAAACCCTTACTAGCTAAGCCCAAGATTTTTAAACCAAAAAGTTGTTGGATCAACTTAATATTTTATTTTTAAATGTGTTTAAGCTTGACTCATTACTCAATATTTGAGTCCTTAGGAGAAGAATTTTCCTAATGTGACTAAAACCTAACTCGGCTAGCATAAACCAATCAAATCAAATCAACAATAACATAACCTATAACACATGCTTCCAGGATAGTGGCATACCACGAGTCAGGACACGCTGTGGTAGGCTGGATGTTGCCCACGACTGATGCCTTGCTGAAGGTCACGATCGTGCCACGCACCAACATGGCGCTCGGCTTCGCCCAGTATACTCCCAAGGACCAGAAACTCTTCTCTAAGGAGGAGGTAAGTGTACACAAGCTCCAAAATGACATCACACTGTTTTACTGTATGTAAAACTTAAGCTCTGCGTACATTTAATTGACGCCTTGAAGGGTTACCTCTGTGAATTGTCAAAAAACTATTTTCATGTAAAAAAATAGATCAAGGTTCATGCTATCGATGTGTGAAGTTCCATTGCTATATCTGAAATGGAAAAATAAATATTAAGGGAGTTGGACTTACTAGGCAATATGTATATTTAAAATGTAATTTGGTTTCTTAAAAAAATACTTATTTAAACATATATTTTATACAACACATCTTAATCCTTCATGATCACCCCATAATGTTAGCTCATAATCCCCCAGAATTATTTAGGCAGTTATGGGGAAGAAGGCCTTTTTACTGACAATTATTAAAAAAAAAACTTATTCTGTTTGCAAATAGAGTTGAAATATGAGTTCAACTGGAGTTGCAGGTTGACAAACAAATGCATTGTAATACCAAACTTCTTTATTGACTTCTTAAATACTTCTGCAGGTGTGTTGAGTACCAGAGAACTTGATAATGTCAAGTTTGAGTGGAGTAATTGCTTATTTTTAATTAATTTGTAATCTTTATTTTTTTCTAGATTTTTGAACGAATGTGCATGGCCCTAGGAGGCAGGGTTGCCGAATCATTAACATTCAATAAAATTACAACTGGAGCCCAAAATGATCTTCAAAAAGTTAGTCAAATGGCATACGCTATGGTGAGTGTACTCAATAAGTAGATATTATAATTAAAGAAAATCTACTGCATTTTAATTTGTTTTGTTTCTAACTCTTTGAGGGTCAAGCTCAAATCTAAATCTCTGAGGTAAAAATTAGTGAAACTCCTGATTAGATGTGCAACTCGCAAAGGATTTGCTCATCCCTTCAGCCTAAACCCTAGCCATCCACCGTTTGTTGCTAAGGTCCAATCTCCCTTTCAACTCTGGAACAGACAAGTAAACTCTCCATGAGATGCACATAAAAACCACTGACAGATGGGATTCAAACCCTCTAAGTACTACCAAGGGTAATACTTAGATTCTGGCCAAGGGGCCAGAAGGATAATGTCTTAGTCTTAGACCCACTGGTCAAACTAGCAGCTGTATCGGACCTGGTATTACAGCCTACATTCTGGACGAGTTTGTTCCATTTCCATCTTCCAAGTTACACCACATGTCAGACCCAGGCTGACCCAGTGCTCAAAACAGCACGACTTCATATTCTGCTTCATTTTGATTTGCCTTTGGATCACTGATCAAAATTAATCAAGAGGTTAAATTACCTATAATTGTCGAGTGATCCAAAACGTCGCTGTATTGAGCGTCCGGTTTCGACCCAGGTAGGGATCATTATCAAGCCAGTATAAAATAATCACTACGAAGAAGTCATGAAAAATGCTTTAAACACAAATAAATAAATACATAATGGATGAACATAGCACAAAAAACACATTTTATGGCCACACAAAAAACACATTTTATGGCCACACAAAAACACACTTTATGGCCACACAAAAAATTGTTCACAGTGCGGCAGGTCCGGGGTGCAGGTACCCCCCTGTAAAATTGCATATAGGTACTCCAATTAATTCAATTAACCATGGTTTTAGGTAGCAGATTCAAATGGTGACATATCAGCACTTGGGGCTCAAAAGGTTAAAGACAAATTAATTTAGATAGTTGTATCCAACATTACAGTTTGATTTTTTAACCCTTCCAGTGCTAGGGACCGATATATCGTCTTTTAAATCTGTTATCAATAGACACTGTTACTGCTTCATAAGCGATTGTACCGTTAGGCGCTTAGTCTGCAGTCCAAGTCTGACATGTGGTGAAACCTGGTAGACACAAACTGAACTACCTCGTACAGAACCTAGGCTCTAATTCCACCTGGTCCGCTACAGCTGCTAGTCTGATCAGTGGCTGTGCGGTCTAAGGCGTTACCTTCCCGGCCGGGGGTAACACTTGGATCGAGGGTTCGAATCCCGTCACAGTCGGTGGTTTTTATGTGCAACTCATGGAGAGTTCACCTGTCTGGCAGAGTTGAAGGGGAGGGCGGACCTTAAGCAAACGGTGGACAGCTCGGGTCCAAGCTGACAGGATGGGTGGATTCTTTATGAGTTGCACATCTGATCAGGTGTTTTGCTACTTTTTACCTATCCTTAACCGTGTGTGTGTCCAGCAGAAGCACGTTTTTATTAATTTTAACTGTTCAGGCATTCAATACATTTAAAAAATCAACAAAACATCACAGACTCAACTACTCCTTTCAGATGCTTAGCACTCAAAGGGTTAACAAATAACAACAAAACTATTTATAAATATTCAATAGAGGTACAGTAAAACTTCGATAGTTCGACACTTGATAGTTCGACAGTCTGTATACTTCGACAAGTGCTGTGACGACATAACATTACAGTAGCGGCGACAATAGTGTCCTTGACGGGTTCGGTGATCAGTCATGGGTGCCCGTTTATTGTTTTTGCGAACGTGTGCTACCGCCCTTTCTATAAATAACTTATCCTTTCTACCCCCTACCCCGTCCTATCCACTCCCTTCCCTGCCTTTCCCAGTATGTAGGTCAAGTCAGTTCGCTGGAGACACTGCGGGAGTTTTTGATTCTTTCGTGATACGCTATTGTTCTTCTGCTCATAATACTCCCTGTGTTAAATTGTTCCATATACTCCCTATAGTTCGACATTTTGTTAGTTGGACACCCCTCTAGTCCACAAAGTGTCGAACCATCGAGGTTCTACTGTATTATAATCGTCAACAGAAAACCTGGGTAGTGAACGTTGGACAATATTTTTAAATGTTCTCTTGAGGTTAGAGATGAAAAGAAATATAGCCGAGACAGTTAATCATTCAGCCATTTCAGCCAAGTTAATTTACTGTATACAATAACAGTAGAGTATTGTACAATATTGTCTGTGGTGTTGTAAGTATGGTATATAAAACTATGTGTACTGTTGGGTAAAGGTGAGGCAGTACGGCATGAGTCAAACAACGGGACTTGTATCATTTGATGAGGAAAAAGGCAGTGTCAAACCATACAGTAAGATGATGGCAGCCTTATTTGATGATGAGGCTAGGAGAATCGTTGCCAGAGCGTACCAGCGGACAGAACAAGTCCTCACAGAGAACAAGGAAAAGCTAGAGTTGGTATGTCGACTTTTTTAAATTTAAAATTAGGGGTATGCGAGTAGTGATTTTTTTATTCGAGTCGAGTAGTGCCAATTATTTTAGAGTTTCGAGTATCTTCGAGCGAGTATTTGCCATCAGTTGGTACAGTAGAACTCCAATTATCCGAATTAATTGGGGATCGGGCCAATTCGGATATGCAGAAATTCGGATAATCAGGTATACCTCGGGAATTAAGCAAAAAACATCACCATACATAAAAAATCAGAATTTTATCGACAAAGTTATTATAAATATAGTGAACAGAAATTGAGCGAACTGTATCAAGAATATACGTCATAAAAATTAAATTACAGGAGTTAAATTGAATACAGTATATACAGTTGCTCTTTTCAATAGGCCTACATACTGTACGTATTTCACTGTTCAATGTTGGTTATTTCACTTGAACATCTCGAGCAAAGTGAGTTTATCACTTAGCGAAAGGACAACACGTTTACGTTTTGTACTCATTTCGAACGATAATCTGGGTGAAAGAACAGTAGCGACTGATGATGAGAAGGGCGGGAAAGGGGTATGACTCATTGTTACCTGCGAAAATATCGTCCGGAAGGTAACAGCGCAGGCTTTTATTTTAGCGCTCACGGCGCATTATCGCTACACGCGCTCCCGCTGTTATTTTCTTGATTTTTATATTTCTATTATTTCACTCAAAATCGATTCGGATAATTGGATATTCGGATAATTGGGGTTCGGATAATTGGATATTCGGATAATTGGGGTTCGGATAATTGGATTTCTACTGTAGTTTAAAATAGTGTAATGGGATTTGGATAACCACTGTAGATTTGATCATCTAAACACGGTTTCTAACTAATACAAGAGTATCAATACCATGGTTTGACCAGTACAATCAAACTGGATTATGTATTGACAAACAAAACACAGTTTGAAATTCGTTTCCGCCCGATAAAACACGGTCTGGTTGTCATTTTCTCAATATCACCTGGTCCAGGACATTGCTTATAAACAATATTAGATGACGAAATCTTTAGTTACGGCCGATATTAAGTGGTCCGGTCGTCACTTTTGCCGATATTATGTATACCGTCATCATTTACGGCCTAAATTAGGCGGCCCGATTGTCATTTTCGGCCGATTTTACGTGATGCGATCGCCTTTTGCGGCCGTTACTACGCATTTTGGGCGGTCAAAATCGTTAGCGATCGTCATTTTTGCCCGATTTTACGTGATGCGATCGCTTGTTGCGGCCGTTATTACGCGTTTTTGCTGGTCGCAGTCGTTAGCAATCGTCATTTCCGGCCGATTTTACGCGATGCAATTGCTTTTTGAGGCTGTTACTACGTGTTTTTGCCGGTCGCAATCGTTAGCGGTCATCCGGAAATCGGCGGGAAATACTCGCTCGAACTTTCGAGAATTTTTCAAAACTTCGAGTCGAGTTTGAGTATTAAAATACTCGGCCGAAAACTCGGAAGTTTGAAGTACTCGCACACCCCTATTTAAAATCCAATTTTTTATGTTTTGACTCTTGATATTTGTGATTTTTCTCCTCAAATTTGTCTCTGATTATTATGGTGTTTTCTAATACCATATTTCCTTTTCCCACTGTCTTATTCCTTTACCAAGTTGGCAATTAACAACAGTGTTGTCCGCAACCAGAAAACAGCCCTCAAAGTCCAGTGCTACTTGAGCAGTGCAGCGATAGGCACAATATTAAACTTAAAAAAACAAAAAAACAATACCAAGTCAAAATTCTGAACAGAAAGAAGTGTATTGCTTTTAATTTGCAAGATAACCAAACATGATTACACAGTGTATGAACAATGGAAAATCTTAATTTATACCATGAAAGCGTAGATGAGACTGACAAAATGAGAACGGAATATCTGATTTGAGTAACATCTTCAGAATACATTCCGTTATCATTGAACTGCCGCCAGAACCTGGGTTTTATGTCTATATAGCTATAGTTTTAGTCACTTCTCCCCTAAAACCCACTTACCACGGTAGCTGAGTGGGTATCGCACTGGCTCTTAGAGCGAAAGGTCACAGGTTCGGATCCCGTCGCCGACCTAACATTTTATCCGTAGAAAAACATTCATACATTTATCACTTGTTTTTATCAAAGGAAATGTTGTATAAATCCGTAAATTTATTTATTTTAAAAATAAATTGAAGATTTCAGGTATGGTTTGTTGTTAGGATTGGCATGGGTGCGTTATCTTAGAACAAACAGAGTATATTGGCCTAGGCAGTGACTTTAGCAGTGTGGTTAATTTAACTTTTAAGAGAAAAGCGAGTTTCCTAAATGAACTAATGTTAACAATTTCTATAGGCCTAGTCAAAATATCCTTAAGGATTAACAATAAGTCGTCAGGTCTAGTTATTTAGATGACAAAATGAGATTTCAATATATTGCTTCAATAGCCTAGGCTATCATGAAATTAAATTCTATAAACATGGGTTGGTCCAAGACCGAACATGAAACTTCTAAAATGGCAAGTAACCTAAGTGTATAGGCCTACTTTTTATAGCCATAGGTCCAAGTTTATGATGAAAACAGCTCACTATAATCCAAACCTAGGATATGTCAAATCATTTCAGATAACCTTTACAAAAGGCTTAGTTTGGTTAGAATAGTTTAAAGCTTTTGTTTGGTTTGCTACAACATTCCTGGTAATGTGTTTAAAGTATTTTACAACAGTTGTATTACCAGTTTAATGTCGGCTTACTCTTACTGTAATCCAACCCTAGGCTATGTCAAATCATTCAAGATAACCTTCCGAGACAGGCTGTTTGTGGTTACCTACAACATTACTGGTAATGCATTTTAGGTAATGTAGACAATTTGTATTATTAATTTAGTGAAAATATAACCTAGCAAATAATTGTCCTACAAAATAAATTTTAAGTTTGGTCGCTTACTGTGACTAACTTGATGAAAGCTTTCTAGACAAATTGAGGCTTTGTACTTTTTACACATGACAATCACAATATTACCAATTGCCTAAGACAATGTAATAAAACAAACTATTTTATAACTTAAGTTAATATCTTAGTATCTACAGTCATCTATCTATTTTGAAAAGTTATTTTGAGTTTTTCGATCTGCCACACGCGTCGTCTGCCACTGTTACAATCGTCACCTCCGACGACTGATGATATTTACACAGAGTAGGCATACTAAGGGAATATTAACTGTATGGATTTTTTTTTTAAACGTACACTTAATAATTTTATAAAATAAGAAATATGCTCACAACTTAAAAATATACTTCGATTTATCTCTCTTGTGTGTTTTCTTGTTGGTAAAAAACCTTTTGTTATCCAGTATAAAAAGGTATACTCTAGTAAACTAACTATTGTTACTCTGTTGTTGAAAAATAGACATCGGCTAAATTTTAACGATTCAAGTACCACTAAAATGGCTTCCAATGTTATTCTTATGGAGAAAAAATAAATTTGGTTTTATGATAATTTTATTAATACTGAACAAAATTATCTGAATAATGAACTCGACCGAGATTTTGACCTGTTAAGTTTATCTGGAAAATTTTAAGTTTAACTGTGGAGGCGTTCTCGAGTTATTTTGGTCACAGGCACGCCAGTTGAGTTGATTCTCTTACCAGTCTTAAGCAGTTAAGTTGTGTATAAGGATAAACTTCACTTCGTTCGATTATCCAATTAGTAATAGCAATCATAAGAAATTCACAATAAAAAAAGGTGAGTTCGCACGCTGATGTGAGGGAAGCAAATTTGCACTTTTAATTGCATCTCCATTGAATAAATTGACAGTTTAACAGGAATTTCTTGTTTTTACCAGGTTCATCAAGCCTAGTTAATTTTAAACATTAATTATTTAAAACTTATACTATCAGAACTACCTTTGTTACGAATGAGTATTAATAGTTAACTCTCTACTATTAAACCTGGTCTTACAATTTAATTGTTTCAGCTGGCAGAGACGCTATTAAAAAAGGAGACTCTGAACTACCCTGAGGTAGAAGCATTGATTGGGCCACCACCCCACGGGCTCAAAAACCTGATGGACCCAGCTGACTACGAAGCCTCTGTGCAGCATGCAGCCGGCAGCAATCCGATGCCCCAGGGGGAAGCCCCGCAGCCATCCGACTCACCCAGCTCTTAGACTAGTACCGTTGTAAAGTATTGTAATTTTTGTTAATAAATAAATTATGCACTATTTTACACTTGTTTAGTCGCTGACAAATTTAAATTTGTAGGTTGTATTCCGATTGCATAGATATGGTTTGTATTTTCTTTGACAAAGAAACCCCCGTCTTTGTTATTCAGCACTCAGTATGAGTATGCTGTGCAAAGGTGCAATGGTGCGATCCATCCTCAAATATTGTAGTTAAAAAAAGGTGAGTTCGCACGCTGATGTGAGGGCCTTCCCTCTACTTGATGTTTTGCACACATCAAGTCACCCGAAAAATATAAATAGAGAAAAGATGGGTATTCTTAGATAAGTCTTGGCTTCCAATTTTTAAAAGAAGATTTTTAATGTTAACTTCATCTGTGGATAATCATTATGCATTGTCCCTGATGTATTCACATTTGATGTAGTTCTAAATTATGATTTGATTTATTGTTTATTTTTGGTTTTATTACCATCCTACTTAATTGGCCAGTCCAAAGTGACATTCAAACGTTACAAAAAAATTAAAAGTTTAAGGAAACATGAAATTGCCAAAGACTAATAATAATAATGTTATTAGTCAATAAGCATTTCAAGTTTGCGAATTGAAATGTTATTGAATATTAGTCGTAAAAGTTTATCAGTTTCTCCACAGAATACCAGCTCAAATATTGTTCTCTCTCTTTTCCCAGTATAACTGGGATTGTCAGGTTTTGCTATGTATTATGTATTGGGGATGTGTCAGTTGTTAAAGTCGGTTTCCCCATATTATTCATATAGAGAATGAGTAAAGTTTTATAACCCCCTTAGTTATGAACCTAAATTAATAAAACTTGGTATGTAGCTTCACCTGGTTGAGTTATATTGATAATTGCAAAAAAAACACCCTAACTTATCTTCCTTGTTGCAGCAAACCTGCATACTCATTTATAATGTTATTCTTATGGAGAATAAATAAAATGCTATATATAACTTATTAATGAATGTATTTTTGTGAAACTTGGTAAGTGGCTCTATGTAGTAGTGATACCCATATATTTGCATTGGAAATTCGCTGAGTACGCAGGTTTGCTGCGACGGGGTATTGGTTTTTCACTGTTAGTTAGTGCTCATATTGGAAATAAGCATTATAATGTTGTACAAATATTGAATGACAAGCTAAACAACGTTTAACAAACTAAGTGGTTGAAATAAGACTCCTCCAGACAACTAATCACTTCCTTTCCAAACCCAAAATAACTCTCAACTAACACAAAAGGAGAATTGTTAGGAGTTCTATTTATGGAACTACGTGAATGAGGAAAACAGATAAGGAAACAAAGCTAGTAGCCTGAGGCCGAGCAACCCTATTCCGGTCAAGGGTCCCGGTAATTTATTCAAGAAATAAGGAGTTTCTAGTTCAAAATGCTAAAACCAAAACAGCTACTAAATAATTGTAAAACGGCTACTTATGATTTAAAATTATATACGTTATTTTAAATAAAATTACTTAAAACAGGATAGAGCCAATTAGGATTTTAGTATTCTTCTGCTTCAACGGGATTCATTGTTTTCATAAACTCTCAGAGGCATTGAATGACAGGTACAGATAAGTGATTTATTGCTCTATTCATGAAAGGTGCTAACGGAAGACGTCTGAAAATGAGCAAAAATCTACCTGGAGCCTGGACACAATAAAATGCCGGTCTGTCTGTCTGTATAGGAGTATTATTTGTGATCACTTCCTTGTTTAAAATGTTCTAGTTTGGTTTTTATAAACTAATATGAAATCTATAAACTGTATTTACGATTAGATTCTGGGTTTCCAAAGTCTGCAAAACTAAAATATCAGAAAAAACAGGTAAACTTATTTTGTTTTAGCGAATGTCCTCTTTAGGGAAGAAACTATTACCGTAGGTCTCATGGTAAGACTTAAGCCCGAGACCATGATAACTTTTCATTTTGAGGTCCCCAGATGTCAAAAACACCATTCGTCAAATTTTTATATATGTATATATAGATGTGCGAGTACAGGTTTTTTAAGTCGAGTCGAGTAAATGGCAAAAGATTTGAATCTTGAGTTCGAGTCGAGTATACAAATAAAAAAAACACCTAGGTCGAGTTGAATTGGATCAAAACAGTGTATTGGGTTCTATTTATAAATGTAGTTGTCAAAATATACTTTCCTAGTTACTGTGACTTGAAAATAACAATAGTAAGCAGGGTTGCCACCGACCAGGAAAACCGGGAATTATGCATGAACTTTGGTAACGGAAAAAATATGTGGATTATGCGGGAATTTTCGGCCAAACCGGGAATTTCAGGTCGCGATCATCGGCGATTGCATAACGCGTTCTGAATAGTAGGCAAAGTTAGTGATACGTTCTCGATGATCGGCGAAGATAGCAACACAATCCCGATGATCGGCGATGTTAGCGAAGCTTTCCCGATGGTCGGTGACGTTAGCGATACGTTCCCGATGGTCGGTGACGTTAGTGATACGTTCCCGATGGTCGGTGACGTTAGCGATACGTTCCCGATGGTCGGTGACGTTAGCGATGCGTTCCCGATGGTCAGTGACGTTAACGATGCGTTCCCGATGGTCGGCGACGTTAGCCATGTGAGTGTGAGAGCTATTGTTGAGGAAACTTTACGAAATGCAGTCATGATTGTCGGTGTCATTTTTTACCAAGATCAAAGAGATTATTAATGTGTATGTTGTTACAAACAGTAGCCTAGGTAATAGAAGTGGCTCATTGTTGTCTGGTCAAAATTTGTAATCGTTGATATGGAGCTGTTTCTAATATGTAGTCTTTGGAGTCACTGGATGATTTGTTAAAGCAAAATTGGCTGGGTAGTCAGGTGCAGATACAGAGGGGGCGGTCATGGGGGTCATGACTCACCTCAAAACCTCACCTTCACGTATTTTACCCATTTTTTGCTGTAAAGGTTATTGTACTTTGACAATTTAGACATTTTTTCACTCATGACCCCCCCTAAAACAATAGTCTGTATCCGCGCCTGTGGATAGTGTATAAGTGGTCAAGTTGGTCGCTTCATAATCTGAGGTTTGTTGTCAGATTGATTCCTAGCAAAAATCTTGAAAATGTTTGGAAAGTTCAAAACTGGATCTGGCTGCCATAATAATGCTTTTTAAGAAAATTTTAATTTTATTTAGTAACGAGATCAGGGTTTGGGCCCACTCAGGGGCGGATCCATGGGGGGGCGGGAGGGGCGGTCGCCCCCCCAACCTAAGAACGTTTGTATTTTATTATTCAGGCATACGATGAAAGTTTGAATAAATCCGAATAAAAATGTAAGCAGCAAAAGCCTCCCGAAACCCCGTTTTTTGGTTCCGAGAGTCAAATTTTGCCGCTCCCGTCTACAAGGTTACATTAAAATTCAAACTAACAAACCTAAACGTTAGATAAATGAAATAAAATACACACCATTATACAGGTGAAATTTTAAACTTTCGTTCCGTTTTAGTATATAACACATTACTTAGATCCATGTATTTAACCTAAAAGCGTCTTACAAAAACATGGATATTCCTAAGTATCACAAAGTTGTTGCAGTTTTGCCAGTTGACAGACCGAAAATGCAGTGTTTTTAACATGGTCTTGGAGGTAAATTTTAGCAGCAAAGGTTGCTACAAATGTATTCGGTGATTATTTTTTACTGGATTTCGCCCGCCTACCGTCGTTTGCTATCAGCGGGGTTTTGTTTACAGGTTAGGTTTGATTTTTGTTTAAAACCGCGTAATCCGTTGCTAGGCAATAAATATCCAGTGGCTAGGCTAGAAGCAAAAAGTGCCTCGAATTATATGTAATGAAATAAGATGAAACAAAGATTAAATTGCGTGCAAACAGAAGCTCATACGCCAAGTATTTTATTTTTTAAACATGTGGTACGACATTTTCATTTTTCGAGTGCTGTCAGCCTCATTCCTAAATGTATCTTCGCATAGTTTAATTCAGTATTGCAGATTTCAAATATGTTTTGTAAACAGTTTTTCGCTTGGGTAAATACTAAAATAAATTGTTTATTTAGGCGTCTTATTGTTCTTACACGCCTACAGATGACGTAGAAAAAAGTGTAATGCCTAAATATTTTATTTTTATTTACGGTCGGGCGCAGTAGAACTAAAGTTAATTTTTGTTTAGCTTGTTTATAAAGTTAAGATTGTTTTTTTCTTGAGTAAAAGGTTATTAATATATTATATTAACTTACTTTCATTCGTTTTATAATTTCATATAGTTAAATAAATAATGGGGGTGCCAGGGACCATCCACAGGGAAGGGGGAGGGGTAATTTTCGGAGACCGCCCCCTCCCCCCCAAACATGACCTCTGGATCCGCCCCTGCCACTCACCCTATCAAGAACATTGAAAATGCCTTTGTCGTCGATAGACACACAAAAAATATTGGTATATATAGATATATATATATGCTATAGTATTTTCTGATTCTTAAGGTTAAATGGAATTTTATATTATTGGGTGTATCTGTTGACATAATTTCCTCCTCCTATCAATAAAAATATTGTAATGTTTTTATATAGAGAACAAAATTAAATTCATTAGTATAAATAATTGACCCAGCGTATAAAAATATGAGATACCGTTATAACTTAAATAAAAACATAATAATATACTTCATAAAAAGTTATAATTTGTTGTTAAAATAGCACTTTAATTTATATTGTAGATCGTTATAGGTGTCGCAAATACATAAAAAATACTATGCAAGTTTACCTGGAATTTTGAGATTTTGACCTGGAAAACCTGGAATTATGCATGAATTTTGAATTGTAACTTTGGTGGCAACCCTGGTAAGTAAAATAAATGAATTCCTGCTTCATTGGAAAAAGGTAAGTACATTTATCTGAAAATAAATCATACCGAAGTAATTGCTTAACATTTTGCTATGAAGATAAAATACTTTTAATCTGTTGGTATTAAGGTTGTTATAGCCGATATAGTAATGATTAACAGTTTCAATAAAAAAATCTCAGTTTTTAATCTGATTTCTTCCTTTTTATTTAATCTGTGATTGGTATATTATGTTTAGGCCTAAGCTACAACTTTCTACGAATGGAGAAAATAAAAATACATTTGGGCCCTTTATTTTAATATTTAAAAGGCCTAAGATTCAAGATTTCTTTATTCGTATACAATCGTGTACATGAATAGGGTCAAAATACAAGGTTATTTCAAATAAATTACAATAACAATGTGCCAAAACCAAACTAAACTAATTGGGTATTAATGTTAATACCTGAACATTTTCAAATTTAGCATTAAGGAATTCCTCAATTCCATAAGGAGCCAAATTAATATAATATTAGCTTCTGTATGAACTTGACTTTGTTACCTTCCTTTTTAACTATGCCAGATAGATTTCTTAAGAAATAATTTCCAATGTATGAGGTTCCTTTTTGAACAGTTCTAGGCGGTGTGTTTATGGACAAAGGTATTTTCCCCCTGGTATCATAATTATGAGATACTTCTTTTTCATTTATTTTATAAACATGTCGAATAGTTTCAAAAACATATAAACCATGTACTGCGAAAATTCCCACTTCTTTAAAACATTAGCCTACTTACTTACCACAAAATGTATTTACTAACATATCTTAGCATTAATTTTAACACTAATAGTCCTAATAAGAACAATCAGTTAGTAACAACATGAAGATATGTTTGAAAGTGCCTGGCAAATCAATTGATAAAATTGAAGCCATGTCTTAAATATACTTGTAAAATATCGCAAATTATTTTAAAAATCATTAATGAAACTTAAAGAAGGCCAAAACAAATCACTTTTGTCTTTAAAAACAGCGCAAATGCCAAAGGCCAGTTGAGCCTAAAATTAATGGATTGACTCAATTTCAATTATTATGGAACAAAAACAAGCACAAACTTATGCTTACCTATTAAATGTCATTACAGATGTGTTTTTGATATTTTACTTTAAAAAATTACAAGGTTAGGTTAACCTAAAGTGGACTATACAGACAGTGTTCATACAACTCAATCTGAAGGTCCTGGTAAATCCTCCATTTTGGTGTGAAGAGCAACACAAATTTATAAGCCACAACTTGCTTATTTATTACTAAAACACTAAAATCCACATCACAACTCTTGTAACACCTCAAATGCATTCACACTGAATTTGAATTTACAGACGACGTGCAGCCGCGGACGACCCTTGGTAACACGGGTACACAGTGGGAGTAAACTCGCTTGAAACTTTTGAATTTCAGTGCCGAACTCGAAATTTAGAGTACTCGCACATCTCTAATATATATATATTATATATATGTCTGTAAGCACTATAACTCTCGTAATAAAGGTCCGATCTTAATGAAATTTGGCACATATCTGTAAAGTACCATTTATTTGAACGAGTTCGAAAACCAGACGAATCGAACGATCAATAGGGGGGTTTTGTACCCCAAAAATGGGTTTTTGGGGTTTTCACATGTAATTTTTATTTAAATCAAATTTTAATTTTCCCCATTGAATTCAGCTTAAAAAACAAACAATTTGGTATTTTGACCATTGCTCTACGTCAATTGGCTACTGAGATATTGAAAGTGCTAAACACAGTACATTGTCTAGTGTTATTCTTATGGAGAAAATGAAAAAAATTATATCTCGCTTATTTATGACCATAAACTGACAACATTTTGCATATGGCTTCATCTGGTGTGGTTTATTGTTTGCATAAAAAACATTTTTCACCTATCGTTCCCGTAGCAGCAAACCTAGGTACTCGGTCCCCATATTATTCTTATGGAAAATAATTAAAATGTTATAATGCTTATCTATGAGTGTATATGGATGAAACTTTGTATATGACTTCACTTATACGAGTTCTATTGATATTTGCATAAAAACCCATTATTTTGTGTTCCTTGTTGCAGCAAACCTGCGTACTCATCCCCAATGTTATTCTTATGGAGAATAATTAATATTTTAAATATAACGTGTTTGAGAATACATTTCTTATAAATCCTGTTAAGTGGCTTAAAGTGTTGTTATATATTTATTGGAAATTCGCTGAGTATGCAGGTTTGCTGCGACAGGGGTATTTAAGGTTAGGCCTATAGTTGGCTAAACTTAAACCTTAACATTTAAAAAAAGTTGTAAGTCAAAGATTACTTATACTACGTTATTGCCCTAGGCTATCTTGTTTCTATTTGGCTAAATAAGGTTTTAAGCCTAGGTGATTAATTAATTTTGCAATGGCCCATAATATTTAATTTAAATCAATTTTGTCTTTGATAGATGCCTACTAAAGCTCAAAAAAGGTTACTGCGGAGAAAATTATTTGGTCTTTTTTGGCAATTTATAGTAAGCATGAAAAAAGGTAACACAATAAGAATCATTTTGGAGCTTATATGGAAATATTTTATTTATAAAATAATTACAATTAGATTACATAACAACACAAAATTAATAATCTTAATTAATAACTTCCATAAAAATATTATTAACTGTATTACAACTATACAAATGAATTAAAGATGGCAAACTACCAGCGAGAAAAATGATTTCATTAGAGTTCAATCGATAACTATACTAAATTGTTTGTGCTTGTTGAAGTATTATTTTTGATGGGGAGATAATTCCAAACAACCAAAATAAATGCAACAAAGAGAATTGACAAGGGTAATTTGTCATTATAAGATACAGTGTGAAGTAAAATCAGAAGGCAACTTTGCCAACTGTGAAAGCTGCTACAACACTCTGCTTTGAATGTGGAATTGAGCCAAAGATTATTATTATGAGCACCAGAAAAGCTAAATATGTTTGAATGCCTTTATCAGTTACTCAAGGTCCTTAAATATTTTTTACTGCAATGTAACGGTAATATTTTTTATAGTAATAGTAAATATTTATTTTAACAGTTAATGATATTATTATTGGAATTTTGATCAGTTAGAGTAGCAGCAGTAAAGCCGGAAATATACAATGGATACAGTACTAAATAATGTTTAAAAAATGTCAGATGCCTGGCAATAAAGTCTTACAATTTCAATTTTACAGTTATTGCCTTCAGTGACTTCAATATATTTATCAACAAGCACAAATTATTAATTTTTTAATAAACACAAATCAACAAACAACACCAAACAATAATAGGAACAAATCAGTTTAACGAGTAAGAATGGCTCGTTAAATTAACATAAATACATGAATATTAACACAAACCAAATAAACCTATACACAAAACTGTTAAGTTTTATGTTCCTGATTCTTGGCAGTACTCTGTCTTGTATAAAATGAGGTGATAACGGGGCCAATATGGACACCATGAGGTCATATCTGAGGTAACAGGTCTCTACTGGAATTGTTACAGTATAACGTAAGCAAAGATTCTGACACTTTCCATTCTTCTGATTGGTAGTATTATTTGGTGTCATGGGACCTTCAAAACTAGTCTAAAAGATTACTTAAAACTCTTGTCAGAGCTATCAAACAACAGAATCCTAACTACTTTAACAGCTCAGACCTATCTGTTTGACAAAGGTTTAAATTCTTCCATCAATAAATCTGTTTATTTTGAACATCATAAAAGCTACAATATCAAAGGAGGTTTGGAGTTAAGAGCTATTTTGTATAATTATTTGTTGTATTTTTTTGTTGTTGTTAAACTTATATTTTAAAACATCATTTTAGTTACCTTTTATATGTCAGTGCAAATTTTAATTTCATTACAATTAGTAAAATAGGCTTACATTAATTTTATTATCTGGTCCTAAACTTCTAATATTTTTCCCCAAAGTAATTGTAATTCAACGAGTATCAACTATTGGAAAATGTCACAAACTTTGCCTCTAAAAGTTTAATGCCTACGTAAAAAAGAAATGGAATATGTGCATCTTATTTACATAAGATTCCAAAAACATGACTTTAAGCTAACTAGTATATACATCTGTAACTTCGGACTCATTCATTGAGCAAAGTATATTGGTACAGGCCGAATCCAACTGAGAAAATTAAAATAGTTGGCTACGCTACAATATATTTATATATATAAAGGACAAAATACTATTTGTACATAACTACTCGATACAAACAGCCAGCTGAGTACACCGAAAGCTCATTTTTCTGCGCTTACGAGGATCTTTCAACCTTTTTATTTACCTGCTACATAAAATATATATATATATATCTATACGAGTTTACAATAGCAAAATAGATTATCAGATTTAAAAATATATAGTAATAATTGTCAATACAAAAATTATGGTCTTAAGTACAACAAAATTATCTGGAGCATATAATAATGTTTTAAACTTGAGTGCGCTAGAGGTGCACCGTAGGAGCTGGAGTTGTTTTAACTGAACGCTCCACTCTTGGAAAGGAGCGGGAGTGACTCCAACCACTCTCAACCCAGCTCCTACTCCAATAGAGCCCTTTCTCTCCTACACCGTTCGTAACTCCTAGCTTCGGCAAAGCTCCACTCCTCCCTCTGATCCTGTTGTTGAGCCCACGGCAATTACCCAAACCTCAAGCAACTTCTAAAACAAAGTGTGTTTTGGAGTAACATCTACTGTGTGTAAGAATTCCCTCAAAATCTGGTAATATTATTAATGACATGAAAACTCACCTCAAGTCTATGAAAGTGACACAACTTTTACATCTTAATGTAAACAATCTATCTGTATCAAAACAAGTTGAGATGCAATTTTTATTATTATTTTATTGGACTTTTTTATTGCATATTTTGCTTCTCATTTAAATTTTTTTAAGGCATAATTCAACACCTTAAGCAAACGGTGGACTGGATGGGTGAATTCTTTGTGAGTTGCACATCTGATCAGGTATTTATTTTACTAGAGATGTGCGAGTAGTGATTTTTTTAATCGAGTCTAGTCGAGTCGAGTAATGCCAATTATTTTCGAGTTTTGAGTATTTTCGAGCGAGTATTTGTCATCAGTTGGTAGTTTAAAATAGTGTAATGGGATTTGGATACCATTCTAGATTTGATAATCTAATCATGGTTTCTAACCAACACATGAGTAGCAATACAAAGTTTTGGCCAGTAAAATCAAACTGGATTAGGACAAAACACGGTTTGACATTCATTTCTGGCCGAAAAAACACGGTCTGGTTGTCATTTGACCAATATCACCTGGTCCAGACATAGTTTATGATCAATATTATACAACGAAATCGTTAAATAAGGCCGATATTAAGTGGCCTGGTCGCCACTTTTGCCGATATTATGTATACCATCGTCATTTTCGGCCTTTAGTACATGATCCAGTCGTAATTTTCGGCCGATGTTTTCCGCCATCATTTACGGCCGAAATTACGCGGTCCGATCGTCATTTTCGGCCAATTTTACGTGACGCGATAGCCTTTTGCGGCTGTTACTACACGTTTTGACCAGTCGCAGTCGTTAGTGAACGTCATTTTCGGCCAATTTTACGTGATGCGATCGCCTTTTGCGGCCGTTACTACGTGTTTTGGCCAGTCGCAATCGTTAGCAATCGTCTGGAAATCGACGGGAAATACTCGCTTGAACTTTTGAGTATTTTTCAAAACTTTGAGTCGAGTTTGAGTATTAAATTAGTCGGCCGAAAACTCGAAGTTTAGAGTACTCGCACACCTCTATATTTCACCTATCCTTACTGAATCTTGGTCTACCGGAACCATGTTTTTTTACAATTTTAAGGGTTGGACAGTTAAATATATTTCAAAAATCAACAAAATAACACACAGTCAACCATCACAGTCACTAACTTGGCATTCAAATGGACAGGAAATAAATTAATTGCATGATAGATTACAGTTATAGCTGCATTTAACAAGCTGTCACCTGTGGCTTAGCTTGCAAAACTTCAATATTAACCTGACCAGCACTATAAAATCTTTGTTTATATTTTACAATATGACTTCCTTGCAGTAGTTGTCAAACATCTTAACTACAGCTGCAAAGTGTATAAACATATCCTCCCATAAAATTTGCACTGGAACTTACAGGGCCCGTGGGTGGAGCCCTAAGTTTGGTTGCAGACATTTTTAGGTCTATATGTTAATGTGATGGTAAGCTACGTTCATGCAAAATTTTAGCATTATTGGTCCAGTAGTTTTTGCTTGATGGAAGTCTAAACATCAATCCAAACTTTCACAAATATAATATTAGTAGGATTTGTAGTTGAAAACAGCTACAATGAATTCGCTCCAGTTCACCATGGAGTAATATATCTGCCTGCCTGAGCACGAAGCGACAACTGGAGCAGGAGCTAGTGGAGCGACTTCGCACACGTAGCTACTAAGGCAAACCTCAACTACACCCACAAATTTTAGTCATTCAATAAATATCAATCTGAAATGCCATACATATCCTTCTTTCGACACAAATCTGAATATCCCTATAAATACAAACAAAAACCGTTAACAGTTTCAAAACACCATTTTAAATAAATCTGTTTGGTATTATGAAAGATAAAAAAATAATTAAATTAATCTCTAAAAATTAGTTTTTAATTAACATTATAAAATTAATTAGTAGGTATAAAATGAACACTATCACAATTATGAAGTTGTTGAAATAAAAATAATATATTAAATATAAAACTAAATACATTATTTGATTGTGAGTTTTTAATAAGAAAAACCTGTTGAGTTTTAAAATTAACATTATGTTTAACTACTTATTTTTAGCTAACGTTATAAAGATATAAAGAGTTTTTACAATAGTGGTTTTAACAAAACAAAAAACAAACAATGATGATTTTAAAATTAAGTATTGTATAGCTTCTTTTAATATTCATAAACTGGTGCAAAGATCAACAAAATTATTTAATACTTAAACAAAATATTATTTAAGTACTTTAGAATTTATTAACTTTAAACACCATAACAAATCTATATGTGACCCCTCTGCAGCTACATTAGTTCGGTATTTTAAGGTTCTCACGATTAAAAAAGGGGAGAGTACGTGCTCATCACCAACCTGAAGTTTTACAAAATAACAAAGTTTACAACAATCATAAATATTATTGCGAAAAGGCTAAAAGTATGAAACTGGTGAACATTATCATTGGCATAAAGTTTACATCTAAGGCACAATCTTTGCAGGATCCACTTCCAAAGCATAAATTTATCTCACTACTTTATTAATTCCCTTTTAAAACTAAAGAATATCATAAAAAGTGCCAAGTGTATTTTAGAACGGTATCTTAATAAATATTATTGGGACACAAAATTGCTATGGACATTTGCAGAACAAAATGAAAAACTAAAACACAAACTCAAAATATCTTGGGGACTTACATATACATGTAATTAATTTCAGTATATGATGCGTTTTTGCTAAACAATTGCATACTAAAGTCAACACAATTCATACAAACAATTTCATTACAACTATTATTTAGATGAAGTTTTGTATCCCGTCGATTTGGTTAGAGCTTACTTATGAAACAGGCATGGTTACAGACTGTAATTCAAGCCAAATTCCATCCCGCAGTATTAAACTAACTGGGGTTTTACAGATTTGATGGACGTGTCCCTCTCAGGACTACAACTCAAGACTCTAAGATAATAGTTCATCATATTGTCATTTTTGGAAAAATATTCATTACAAATTTTTAATATACTTAACAAGAAATCCTGAACTAAAAATATTTTCTCTAAACTCACAGGAAAATTTGAACACAAGAAAAGTGTAAGAAAGCTTCTTAGAAAATACTACATTAACTTCATGAGCACTTTACATTTTTTTGTTAGAGCTTTTCAAAAGTTCAATGCACACACATTTTTGAGAAAAATATTAAATATATAGTAACAACAAAGTAAAGCTTTGTATATTTATATAAATATAACAAATGCATTGAAAACCAATAACAAACATTATAGTTTTATAAAAAATGGGATAGGTTACACATCAACAAACATCATTCTTAGAAAGACTGCAACATGACTGTACACGACGGTCTCAAAGAGAATCTTGGAGCAATATTATCGAAATTAAAAGTAACATGACAAAACATGTTATGCAAGAAAACTACTTTAGCACAGATTTATCATCGCTTTTTGGTAAAAATATAACTAACAACCAGGTTTACCAGTTTAGACTTCTGCAAGTTAACCTTTAGAACATGAAGATACTTCAGAAAGAAAAATATCTCAATATAAATTTCAATAGAGTTAACAAGTTCAATATCGATAATGTGATGCATAATAACTTACAATTAACACTACAGACTACTTAATCTTATAAAAGTTCCTCAATAATCACAAAATGTATAAAACAAAACAAAAACTAACTGTATCTATCGCTCGTTTAGGTTGTACCAAATTAAATCTCATCTGTAACTAAAAACATAGTTCTAAACAGAAATAGTCCGTTGTCTGTACAACTGTCCATGTTTACACAAAGGCTCACATCTTGAGGTCCTCCGAAGCTCCGAGGTTTGCCAGGGTTTTCTTTATTCTGAGAGCGGTGAGTCGCGCCGCCGCGTTGTGGTACCAGCACTCCTTCATCACCTTAGACATCACCACCAACGCCTGCAAAGTGATTGCAAACGTAATACACAGGAACTTTGTTATATATTTACTAGATCCCTACTCCTCAAAATAAACGATTTAAGCGTATAATAATAAAATATATGTACATATATTAAAACCGTAATAATAAGATCCAGTCATCCATATACTAAATCGCAGAGAAACAGGTGATGCAATGATGACATGATGACAAAACAGCGGTAAGTACAGTAATTGTCATCGTATCTGTTAACTGATAGTCCTTTCATACTTAGTGAAAGTTAAGAATACCGGTCGCAATAACACAAAATAAAAGAGAGCAAGTTATCCATCCAAAACCAGTTCTGGAGTTTAACTTGCGCAGCAATACTGCTGTTTTCCACTGCACTGTGGTTTTAAGGTAAATATATATGCATTGGAAATTCACAGAGTACGCAGGTTTGCTGCTACGGGGGTATTTAAACTGTAATTTTAGCTCTCCTAGTTGAGTTAGAGAGATAGGAGTGGTGTCATTGTGTTTCCTTTTTTGTGCCCTTTCATGTGATATACAACACAGTTAAGATGAAAATATTTTTTTCAAATTCAAAAAGAAAATTTAGATTTTAAATTTTGAAAAATGTGTACTTTTGAAAATTAAAAAAATATATGTTTTTATTAGTGGATTCTCAAAGTATAATTATGGGATTCCAATGGGTTCACTTTAATTTAAATGTTATTTTGAATACAGTTTTGACTAAAATACGCAAACTATAGGGTTTTAGTCAAAATATACGAAGTATTTTTATGATACCCCCGTAGCAGCAAACCTGCGTACTCAGCGAATTTCCAATGCATATATATGTATCTTAACCCTAGGAGTGGCGCCATGTTAACGCGTAGTGTGGCAAGCTAAATTTGGCGATTTTGCAGACCTTTTTTTAAAAATCCATATAAATTCAACCGTTAGAGTAAACAAGTTAACTTTATATTCATTTTGTTCAGAAAGAACAGGAGTTTCTAGAAATAGTAAAATAATAAAGATCTAGACTTTAGATAGTTTACCTAAAGATCTTTACCTAAAGATCTAGACTTTAGGTAAAGTGAAAAGAATAAGAAAATTTTGATTTTTTTTTTTAATTTCAAAAGCAGCCAGGGTAAGATTTTTTCCACAGATTTTTTATGGAAAATTCATTATATACATTTTGTAGACAATCTAATTCCCTACATATAAATATATAACATGTTGGGGAAAGAATTTTTTTTATAAGTTTTTTGGGGCATAATGTAATAATAAACGGAAACCTGAAAAATGCGTAAACTGTACAGTGTTAGTTTGTGATGTAAATAAGTAATGTAATATATATGTATACTAATAATGATATATATATATATTTGTAGAGCTAATGAAGTAAGGAATCCAAAAAAGTCATAGGTTTATGGTAAAAAATTATTGTCACTTATAAATACATGTAAATAAAATAACGTTTTAGAATTTTTGCGTATTTGGAAAAAGAAAAAATTCACAGTTTTTAGTATATAACTTTTTGACCAAATATTTTACCCCCAAACCAATATAACCATGCTGTAGTACATTCAATTACCTACATAAAAATGTATAACACTTAGGGTAAATTATTGTTTTTATATGTGTTATGTAGCACTAAACAGTCGCGGATTTGGCAAATTTCACTAGGCCTATGTAGGAGTAAACACAACACTTTATAAACACTATTTGTCACACTTCAGTAATATTTATGCATAATATAATGCATAAAGACTACTGTTATATACACACAAACACTTCACTTACACTAAAAACTCCGTAATAATAAATTATTTAGTAATAACTCACTGATAATAGTTATAAAACACGAAAATATCAAACACGATTTCTCGAATGGAAAATATTTTCATTAGAAATAGCCTTGTAATAATTATTAACTCATAGCAGCTGACGGTGGAGTCAGTGCTGCCATCGCGCAACACCAAATTATTCGCCATTCTTTCTTCTTTCAAATAAGATATTATATGTCATGCAAATATAACATTACACTGGATATATATTCGATTTTGCAATCCGCCGGTTTCCGGCGGATCGCCATTTTACAGAAGAACAAAAATCGTCTGTGTTTATAAAATCATATGATCTGTCAAATCAATATATCGATCTAAAACTCCATACCAAAATGAAATATAACTCCTTGGCTGTGCATTGGTACTTCCCGCAACATCGTGCGACGAAAATTACCCGAGGTGGGTAATTTCAAAAAAGTCATGTTTTGACATTTCCCAAGTGTCGGCTGCAAGTATCGTGTCGCGCCTAAAATTCATTTGATTTCTAATCGTGGTGACATTGTTATATACCTGCTACAGGGTTTGTTTATGTAATAAAATGAAAGTTCAGAATATTATCTTTCGAATGATATATATATTATTCACTTTTGAGTTGATTAATAGTGGTTTATTTACGTTGCAAAATTTTCGGTCAAAATCCGCCGGAAACCGGCGGTCGCCACAATAGGCGACACAAAAATCCGCCGGAAACCGGCGGATCGCCACTCCTAGGGTTAATACCACATAAAACCAAATACCAAGTTTCATCAATATACATTTATAAATAAACGATTTATGACATTTTAATTATTCTCTATAAGAATAACATGGCGGCTGAGTATGCAGGTTTGCTGAAGCAAGGATCACAAAAATGGGGTTTTATACAAATATCAATATAACTCAAGTAGGTAAACCAACATACCAAATTTTATTAATTTATGTTCATAATTAAGGGAGATAATACGTTACTTATTCCCCATGAGAATAACATGGGGGCTGAGTACGCAGGTTTGCTGCTACGGGAGCTATTAGCAAAAAATGTATTTTAGTACAAATATCAATAGACCACAACGATATGAAGCAATATACCAAGTTTCATCAGGATAAGTTGATAAATAAGCGAGATATACAATTTTTCTTATTCTCCATAAGAATAACATTGGACAACGTACTGTGTTTAGCACTTTCAATATCTCTGTTACCATTTGACGTAGAGCAATGATCAAAACACCAAATTGTGCGTCTTTTTAAGCTGATTCGAATGGAAGAAACTAAAATTTGACTTTTACAATAATTATATGTATAAAACTAAAAAAAAACATTTTTGGGGTTCAAAACCCCCCCACAATACCCCTTCGGATAGGTCGATCTGTCTGGTTTTCGAACTTAAAGTCATAAATGCTGCTTAACACGCTTATACCAAATTTCGTCAAAATCGGATTATTTTTACGAGAGTTATCGTGCTCACGGACACATATATATATATATACACAGTATATATCTACAGTTATATATCTACAGTTTCAAACGAATGGTGTTTTTGGGGTCTGGGGACCTCAAAACGAAAAGTTATCACTGTCCCGGGCCTAGGTCTTACCATGCCGACTACGGTAATAGCTTCTTCCCTATAGGGGAAATTCGCTAAAACCAATCGGTGAAACATAAAAAGCATTTTTAATATGCTTTTAATAGCTGCCTTATATAAACACAAATTATAATATTAAACTTAGGTTAAGAATATTTAATTAAGTCGGCCTATAAATGATTTCATTGTGTTAATAAATTATCTACGGTACCGTATAGTTGTTTGTTATCTCAATACCTCTCTAATAAATTGAATGAAATTTAATTAGGATCTAGAAGGCTTTAAAAATAACAGCTAGGAGTATTTAATAATGTTACTTTCCTTTAATAAAATATCAGTAGCCTTGTTTAAGTGAGCAGTCATAGACAAATAAGTTTTATTTGTCTAACTGTTTCAATGCTTCATTAGATTATATCGTGTCCTCCTCAGAAAGTTTGTATAGTCTTTATGTGGGTGTAGTAGGGTCCACAGTACACAAAACATATTTTAAAGATGTCCACAAAATGTCAGGTTTTCCACTTGCAGGGATTCAGCTAGGAAAAAAATTCTTTGAGCAAAAATGCTACAAGCTCTTAGAGACTTGTAGCAAAAATATTTTCCTTTTCACATTTTTATCGCGTGTCATTATACTATTTTTTGGTCTTAAGTTCTTTTTTGCTTTTATTTGTTTTTAAGGTTTAACATTTAAATAATATATAATTCAGCAGAGTCTACTTTTCTTGGTAACTTATCCATTTTAACCATTAAAGTCTGTAATGGAAATATACTAAACATTCTAATAGAACAGGCCTAATATGGCACCAGAACAACTAAAACTCACACAACCCAAACATTACACACACTGAATCATAACCTCTAAGCATATCGCGATCGCATTTGCGCATCACCGATTTCGAGTTGTCTGTTTTCGCTAAGGTACTTCTACACTTCCGCCCGATCGTTGCGATTTCGAGCGACTCGTGCTCGCGAAACCTTCCACATTCTGCAGCAAGTCGAGACCGTGAGCGGCACTAAGTATGGAGGACCTGCCCCTCGTCTCCTTTGACTAGGTCACAAAAACCGACAAGAATCGGTGCGATGGCGAGGCGAGCGCAGTCATCCTTTCGGTTGCGAACTAACCCTCGTCATTCTCGCATTCGCCAATTCGCTCGGCTAGACTCGGCTAATACAAAGTGCACGCCAAACCGAGTCACGGCGCATGAAGTCTGCTAGGGGGTTAGCTACTGTCACTACAACTGTCATTCCAGTAACTCGCCAGTTCCGTTTACAAGGTACGCAGTTGAAATCGACAGCAACTGTTAACGTAATGTAGGTTCGTCTCCTCTACCACTCGCTCAGAGGCGATCTAGTAGAGGCGTAAAGTGACGTAGTGCAACCAAGCCTCTACAACATCCCAACTACTCTTCTAATCTTTTTTGGTTGTGGATCGTGATCACGGACTTTTAATACAATTTGTATTGTTAAAAACAGATTTTCTGCAATAAAATTAAAATATACTTTTCTTTTTCTGTCGCAAAAAAGCGACAGCCTGCCCAAATATTGTCACATTTTCGTGGTGCATGTTACATTTTGCGACAAATGCGACCCGCAGCTTAAACCCTGTCCACTTGGGTATGAAAACGATGGGGAAAGACCAGCTGGGTGCAGAAATGTGACTTTTACTTCATCTTCACTTTCATTTTTATCCAGCACATAAGCTAGCCACCATTTACTGTCATATTTAACAGTTACATAACCGTTAACGTCTGCCATTGACATTTTCCCAATTAGATTTGTGGTGCTCACTGTGCTGTAATTAGTGTCATACGGAAAAACGTTGACTTTGATTTCGGTTAAGTTGTCTTTGATTGGCAAATAAGAAAGAACTGATGAGTTCCTTTTATGGTCTGTGCTTTTTCTAACGGTATACTCAAAAACTCGTCAGTATCTATTAGGGGTGTGCGAGTAGTGATTTTTTTAATCGAGTCGAGTCGAGTAGTGCCAATTGTTTTCGAGTTTCGAGTATTTTCGAGCGAGTATTTGCCATCAGTTGGTAGTTTAAAATAGTGTAATGGGATTTGGATACCACCCTAGATTTGATAATCTAAACATGGTTTCTAACTAATACATGAGTAGCAATACAAAGTTTTGGCCAGTACAATCAAACTGGACTGGTGTTACGTATTGACAAACAAAACACAGTTTGACATTCGTTTCCGGCCGATGAAACAGGGCCCGGTTGTCATTTGGCCAATTTCACCTGGTTCAGACATTGCTTATAATTAATATTAAATGCCGAAATCGTTAGTCACGGCCGAAATTACTCAGTCCGATCGTCATTTTCGGCCGATTTTACATGATGCGATCGCCTTTTGCGGCCGTTACTACGCGTTTTGGCCGGTCGCAATCGTTTGCGGTCGTCATTTTCGGCCGATTTTACGTGATACGAGTGCCTTTTGCGGCCGTTACTACACGTTTTGGCCGGTCACAATCGTTCGCGGTCGTCATTTTCGGCTGATTTTACGTGATGCGATCGCCTTTTGCGGCCGTTACTAGGCGTTTTGGCCGGTCGCTCGTTCGCGGTCATCATTTTCGGCCGAGTTTACGTGATGCCTTTTGCAGCTGTTGTTACGTGTTTTGGCCGGTCGCAATCGTTAGCGATCGTCCGGAAATCGGCGGGAAATACTCGCTCGAACTTTCGAGTAGTTTTTAAAACTTCGAGTCGAGTTCGAGTATTAAAATACTCGGCCGAAAACTCAAAGTTTCGAGTACTCGCACACCCCTGGTATCTGTATTCTCTTCTTGCTTGAAAAACTCAAGTTAACACTTTCAATATTTTGGACTTACCAATCAAAAAGTTGTTGAGGCGTGAGTATTTTATTTTCATAAGGTCTCTGTACGCTTGCCCTTGTAGCCAACCTTTTGACTGCACCACCAACACATGCTCCTTTACTATGAGCTGTAGCCGTCACACTCGATTTCTCAGAAAACTATGCTTTTGTAGTTCAGGATGAGCCCAAAGCTACCATTGATTGTGTGACTATGTAACAATACATCCCTTTGTAATTTATTATAAACAAGATGATAAAGTAAAACATGTCAGCTAGCCTATGTTATTATATCTGAATGTCTGGAGTACAATAAAACAGCTGTCTAATGCTTTCAAAAAAAAGCTCATTCAGTTTTTGAAAAGTTACTTTCAGTTTGATGTTGAGTAAATGTATTACTTTTCCCATGGAAGTGCAGTGCAATATAAGAATAAAAAGAATTTTCCTATTCTGTGTTTCCATACCCAAGATTTTGGAATAGAGGGAGAGAGACACTTTTCGGCTACATCTCATGGTAAAAGAGCATGGTATATAGAGATGGTGTTGGTGGTACAGTGAAAAGGTGACTACAAGGGCAAGCTTACAGAGACCTTATGAAAATCAAATACTCACGCTTCAACAACTTTTTGATTGGTCGATCCAAAATATTAAAAGTGTTAACTTTGAGTGTGTCAAGAAAGAAGATAATATAGATACTGTACTGACAAGTTTTTGAGTACACAGTTTGAAAAAGCACAAATCATAAAAGGAATTCAATAGTTCCATGCTTATTTGCCAATCAAAGACAATTTGACCGAAATCAAAGTCAATGTTTTTTTTACGACACAAATTACAGCACAGTGAGCACCACAAATCTAATTGGGAAAATGTCAATGGCAGACTTAACGGTTATGTAACTATTAAATATGACAGTAAATGGTGGCTAGCTTATGTGCTGGATAAAAATGAAAGTGAAGATGAAGTAAAAGTCACATTTCTGAACCCAGCTGGTCCTTCCCCATAGTTTTCATACCCAAGTGGAAAACCTGACATTTTGTGGACATCTTTAAAATATATTTTGTGTACTGTGGACCCTACTACACCCACATGAAGACTATACAAACTTTCTGAGGAGGACACGGCATAATCTAATGAAGCATTAAAGCAGTTAGACAAATAAAACTTATTTGTCTATGACTGCTCTCTTAAGCAAAGCTAATGATATTTTACTAAAGGAAAGTAACGTTATTTAATACTCCTAGCTGTTATTTTTAAAGCCTTCTAGATCTAATTAAATTTCATTCACTTTATTAGATAGGTATTGAGAAAACAAATAACTATATGGTACCGTAGGTAATTTATTAACACAATGAAATAATTTATAGACCGACTTAATTAAATATTCTTAACCTAAGTTTAATATTATAATTTGTATTTATATAAGGCAGCTTATTAAAAGCATATTAAAAATGCTTTTTGATGTTTCACCCATTAGTTTTATAAAAATACTTCGTATATTTTTTACTAAAACCCTATAGTTTTGCGTATTTTAGTCAAAACTGTATTCAAAATAACATTTAAATTAAAGTGAACCCATTGGAATCCCATAATTATACTTTGAGAATCCACTAATAAAAACACAGTGAAAAACATATTTTTTTTAATTTTCAAAAGTATGCATTTTTAAAAATTTCAAATTTAAATTTTCTTTTTGAATTAAAAAAAATTTTCATCTTAACATATATTGTGTTATATATCAAATGAAAGGGCACGAAAAATGAAACACAATAACACCACTCATATCTCTCTAACTCAACTAGGAGAGCTAAAATTACAGTTTAAAAAATAGTCGGCCGAGCTTTTTTTTGGTGTTTTTTGTGGTCTGCTGATATTTGCACTAAAAAACATTTTTTGGCCAATAGTTCCCGTAGCAGCAAACCTGCGTACTCAGCCCCCATGTTATTTTTATAGAGAATAAGTAACGTGTTATCTCCCTTAATTATGAACATAAATTAATAAAATTTGGTATGTGGCTTTACCTACTTCAGTTATATTGATATTTGTATAAAACCCCGTTTTAGCGAATTTCCCCTATAGGGAAGAAGCTATTACCGTAGGTCTCATGGTAAGACTTAAGCCCGAGACCATGATAACTTTTTGTTTTGATGTCCCCAGATGTCCAAAACACTATTCGTTCAAATTTATATATATGTATATATATATATATCTATATATATATATATATATATCTATATATATATATATCTATATATATATATATATATATCTATATATGTGTCCGTGAATGCGATAACTTGAGTAAAAAACGTCCGATTTCGATGAAATTTGGCTCAAATGTGTAAACTGACATTTATGACTTTAAGTTCGAAAACCAGAAAAATCGGACCATGGGAAGGGGGGTTTATGGGGGTTTTAAATTTTCCAAAAATCAGTTTTTTGCATTTTTTACCCTAAAATTTTTAAAACACTTAATTTTGGTTTAGACCATGTTATAGAGCTTAAAAAAACAAATAATATGGTATTTTGAATTATTAACCTAGGTTAAGTGGTTGCGGAAAAAATCCAAAAAACATGCTCATAAAATCTCCCATGTTAATCTTATGGGAAAAAGGTTTTTGGCTTTTCCTCAGTTAATTTTACTTTAAACTTCACATTTTCTTTTACCAATCACTTCAGCTCCACAAAACAATCATTTTGGTGTTTAAATTGTGATTCTACGTATAACCGTTGCAGAGATATTCAAAGTGCTAAACACAGTACGTTGTCCAATGTTATCCTTATGGAGAATAAATAAAATTGGATATCTTGATTATTTATTAATGTATATTGATGGAATTTGGTATGTGGCTTCATGTTGTACTGGTATATTGATAATTGCACAAAAAATAAATGTTTTGTTGATTGTCCCCGCAGCAGCTAACCTGCATACTCAGCCCTAATGTTATTCTTATGGAGAATAAGTAAAGTTTTATATCTCCCTTAATTATGAACATAAATTAATAAAACATGGTAAGTAGCTTCACCTGGTTCAGTTATATTGATAATTGCATAAAAAATCATTTCTTATCTTCCTCGTTGCAGCAAACCTGCGTACTCAGTCCTAATGTTATTCTTATGGGGAATAAATAAAATGTAATAAATAACTTATTTATGAATGTATTTTTGTCAAAATTGGTGAGTGGCTTTATGTACTAGTGAGAAACATATCAATGCATTGGAAATTCGCTGAGTACGCAGGTTTGCTGCGACGGGGGGTATTTTGTTTCCTTGCGTCAGCAAACCTGCATACTCAGCCGCCATATTATTCTTAAGGAGAATAATTAAAATTTCATAAATCGTTTATTTATGAATGTATATTGATGAAACTTGGTATGTGGCTTGGCTTTATGTGGTATTAAGATACATATATATGAATTGGAAATTCGCTGAGTACGCAGGTTTGCTGCTACGGGGGTATTTTTAAAACTTGGGAGTTAGTTTGAAACTAAAGAGTTTTTCTATAAATATTAATTACAAATTTTGTATAATTAATCAAGCGTGTGCATTAAAGCAAAATTGCCTAATCCCAGTTCATCTTCATCAGATTCATAAACTAAATAACTGGTCTAAAATGTCGACCTCTAATTATTAATCGTTTTTTATTTTGCCTTATTTAAGTATATTAGAAATTATAAGTAGGCCTATTCCAGCAAATAAAATCTTATATTAGTTTGGTTTCTTAACATACCGACACACTACATTCTTAAGAAAACTCTCCATGTAAATAATTTATTACAGTGAAAGATAAATACTTAACTTGGCTATAGTCAACACATGTTGATGATTAATTTTAAATTAGGACCTATATACAACTTCTATTGGGTTTGACATGAAAAAACTACAATAGTTTATTGGAAAACAATGTATGGAAAGATGATTTTTTTTGTAAAACAGTTTTAACAAACGCCGTAACAGTTTTTGCGTTACATTAACATACTTGTTTAGCGACACAAGTGGGGCTACACATGAGAAGATGGGTTTTCGCGGGAAATGTTGGCGCGAGTTGGGAGAATGGAAACGGGGTCAACAATGTTTTGAGCTGAGTTGGGAGAATGGAAACGGGGTCAACAATGTTTTGAGCTGAGTTGGGAGAATGGAAACGGGGTCCAACAATGTTTTGAGCTGAGTTGGGAGAATGGAAACGGGGTCCAACAATGTTTTGAGCTGAGTTGGGAGAATGTAAATGGGGTCCAACAATAAGCCAAAACTTTGTAATAATGTACAAATTCTTTGAGCTTAGCTTAAAACATTTTTCAAGTAAATGTTTAATGGAAACGGGGCTTAACAACAGCTAACCGAATCACAGCCTTTTACTAAACCAACTTTAAGTCTTTTAACTGATGTATCTGGTTTTCCCCGGCAAGCTATTGTTTTAACTTTGAGATTAATTACTTACTGGACACGCCTGCCAACGGTTGGGAATGGACGGTCTCTGACGATCCACGCAGACGACTCTGCGCATCTCATCAATCGTGGGGTCCGAAGGTACAGCATCGAAAAATGGCAGCTGATACTCATCGTAGATCCCTCCCACATTGCACCGCCTCGCTATCTCCCACAGTATGAGGCCTAGTGCGTACACGTCCGCTCTCTTGAACGAGTCAAAGTGGTTCATATTCAATGAGTCTTCTAGAACCTGAAATACAGTATAAGTGTTGTTGAATAACTTACTGTTCATTCATTACTTTTCATCTGCTACTTGTAGGCTTACCAGATGTAACTACCAATCAGCATTTTGCTTATATGCTAACTCATTTTACTGTCTTTGGTTCTATGATAGAAATAATTTAATCATTTTAATGTTTGTTTAATAATATAAATTTTTGCTTGATTCAAATAAAACCAGTTTAATTTAATTTCAAATAAGACAATTTAATTTAAATGTTAAACGAAATATTTAGGGCCTATGTGAGTAATCTTAAAGTTAATTATTTGTCAACCATTCAAAATGTCTTGGTTTAAATACAATTGATTAAAATTTTAGTTGTGACTTGCATGCTGAATCAAAGCTAGGCAAAATGACAATTGGTCTGTATGGTTTGAGGAAAATGGCTAACAAGTAGTTATTTTCTTTAATTAAAATTATTCGTAGAAACTTTCAAAATATAAGACTGAATGTTGTGACATAAGGTTTTGATTTCTTTATGGAAGATAATCAAGTAAAGTCTAGTTAGTCTCATTAGTCGATAAATTTTATAAATTAAAAAAAATAATGAAATACCATTTCCGTTCAAAATGAGGTTAATTTATAGATTCAAAAAGAGATTTCTAAATGAACCTGTCCACATTAAATATTTTACAATAATCACAGGAAAACATCTTAGTTTAAAGCTGTACCAAGAAGATGTTTTACCTCAGGAGCCATGTAACGTTTGGTTCCAACTCTGTTGTTCAAAGGAATGTCGACAGTGTCAGTCGTCACATCGTGACGAACAGCCAGGCCTAGATCACCGATGGCGCAAGTGCCGTTTAACTTCACAAGAATATTCTTAGATTTTAAATCTCGATGTGCTATAGCTGGTTTTCCTGCAAAATTAAAACAAATAAATAGATACAAATTATGGAGATGGCTGAATTTGTTGAATGGCTATCTATGGTATAAACAAATCAAAATCGAAAATATATAGATCGCTTTTGCCAAAAGTGTCCAACAATTACATTCTTTAGTATAGTATTTATACTTTTGTTTAGTTTTATTCAAGTAAAAGATTTGTTGTTAATTTTTTCCTTATCTCAATTTCGCTGAACTCAAAATTATTTTGATAAACATCCCAAATAAACAAAAATTATATCACCTGCCACTTTGCTACTGGCTTTAAGTTTTAGATTATTTGATTTACTTAGTCTAAACTAAAATCTAACAACCTAACCGAACCTGGCAATACAGCCAGAAACATATCTCGGATTTAATGATTTGGTAAAGTGCTTACATCTAGGGGCAAGCTTGATATCTTTATATAACCATCATCCTGTTAAACTGTGCCAAGAAAAAACTAGAGGAACAGTGGCTCAGGTTGACAATGAGACCCTGGATTGGAGGATAAGCACAGCATTAGTTTACTAGTGTTTTGAGTTGTAGCCCCCCTCTCTAAACAAACAAAGCCCACGGTCTCTTAAAGCATCCAATGATAACTTTACTGCTGCGCCTGATCTATTCAGAACTGACCCTGAGTGCCAACAATCTCCATGTGAAGGTGAGCTAGGCCAGTGGCTATGGAGAGCGCCATCCGTATCATGCCCGGCACATCCACCGTGCTGCGGTTCAGATAGTCGAACAACGATCCATTTTCGTGATAATCTGTTATCAGCCACAGCTGAGTCCATGTTCCATTATCTGAAATCAGAGACGTCAAGTTAAATACAAGTTTTTAAAAACACTGACTGCTCAATTTTTAACAAACTGAGGAATCTAAAAGCTGCAAAGAATCTGCAAAACTGTTATGCACCTTTCCTAATCACACAGACACTGAATAAAAATTTAAAACAATGTTCTGCTTGGAGGCATTGTGTTTGCATGTGCACAATCCAATAAAAATAAATAATGAGAAGGATGAATTAATTTTTCATGGAAGAATTTGTCCATCAACTCGTTTGTCGTTTTGCTGTAGTAGGGCAATTTGTTTAAGTGGGTAGAGTAAAAGCTGTTATAATAATCAAAATCAAAAAATCAAAATCAAAATCAAAATCTTTATTGCCGTAACAATTTGTACATTGCATAGCATCGTCATGATGATAATGATAAAAAGATTGCCTTTATCCTGCTGTCCCATGACTTGTCTACTTTTTTTCTGTGAGCAGATTATGAGTGTGGGAGCAGGGTTGCCACACTAACCTGTATTAAAGTATAAAAATTGTACTTGAATATTTTTCATACTTTTGGTTAGTGTAGGAAGGCTCGCCTCATGGCACATTGGATATATTGGTTAATGTAGGCAGGCCCGCCTCATGGCACACTGGATATATTAATCTAGTATTTTACTGTTCTCCATTGCAGATAGTTATATAAATTATCCACTTTATGAATTGTTTTCTAAGTTAAAATGGACCTCGAAGTTAAGTTTTACTTATCGAGGCCAATACAAATTGTACATTGTTTAAAATAAATAAACTATAACAAAATTAATAGTAAAATTCCCCAGTTGCAGCAATCCTGCGTACTAGGCGAATTTATGATACACATTTTTGTCTTAATACTACATAAAGCCGCTTACCAAGTTTCATAAAAATATATTAACAAATAAGCGATATTTTAAAAACCTACCTAAGAATAACATTGGGGATGAGTATGTAGGTTTGCTTAACCCTTTGGCGAGTAATAAATTTTTACGTAAAAAGAGTATGGCCGTTCTGGAACGGCCATTTGCTAAATGGCTGAAAATAGTAAAGACGTTCTGGAACGGCTTTGCATGGTGCATTTGATATTAGGCCTTTTTTATGAAATAAATGCTGTAATTAGTTATAATAAAAGGTTATTGCAATTGTAACATTTAACTGAGTCACGCTGAATAGCATTTTCTATTTGATTCGCACAAGAGTGTACGGGAGAGGCGGGACAGTGCGGCCTAGTTCTTTCCCGCGCCACACCACGCGTCATTTGACCCGAGCACTAGTATTACGTTTTCCCGCGCATTCTGTCACCCGGCCGGGCAGTATTGCTACTAATAGTTGGTTTTTACAGTGTACGGTGTATTATGAGTGCCTAACTTTACATAAAAAATGGAACATAATGAAATGTTTTTTATCACTTATATAACTATTTTATTGTATTTTTAGTAAATAAAAACAGATTTAATGTAATTTTGATGTTTTTTTTTCTTACTCCTGAAGGTCACATTTTGGTATAAAAGGGTTACTCCTTTAATACAGTACACAATGAACGTTCAGGAACGTCCATACTCCCCAAAGGGTTAAACAAGGAACACAAACAATTGATTTTGATGCAAATATCAATACAATTAAACTAGGTGAAGCCACATACCAAGTTTTATCAATATTCATTCATGAATAAGCGATATATAACATTTGAATCATTATCCATAAGAATAACAATGGGGGCTGAGTAAGCAGGTTTGCTGCAAAAGGAACGCAAAATATGGATTTTCATTCAAATATCAATATAACTCAACTAGGTGAAGCCACATATCAAGTTTCATCAATCTACATTTATAAATAAGCGATGTATACCATATTTTAATTCTTCTCCATAAGAATAACATGGGGGATTAGTACGCAGGTTTGCTACGACAAGGAGCACAATAAATGGGTTTTTATGCAATATCAATATAACTGAACAAGAGGTGAAACTACAAACCAAATTTTATTAATTTATGTCATAATTAAGGGAGACATAAGATTTGATTTATTCTCCATAAGAATAACATGGTGGCTGAGTACGCAGGTTTGCTGCTACAGGAAGTATGGGTAAAAATTGATTTTGTGCATTTAAGAATAGACCACAATCAGATGAAGCCACATACCAAGTTTCATTAATATTTGTTCATTAATAAGCGAGATATAAAATTGTACTTATTCTCCATAAGATGACATTGGACAACATACTTTGTTTAGCACTTTTAATATCTCGGTAACCAATTGACGGAGAGCGATTATCAAAATAACAAATTGTTTGTTTTTTAAGCTAAATTTAATGGTCTAAAAAAAGTTTGGGTTTAAAAAGAATTACATATAAAAAGTTCAAAAAAACAATTTTTGGGGTACAGAACCCCCCCCCCCCAAAACCCCCTTTAAAATAGAGCGACCTGTCTGGTTCTCGAGCTCATGAAAATAGATCCTGCCTTACACGTTTGTACAAAATTTCATCAAGATCGGATCATTTTTACGAAAGTTATCGTGCCTACGGACACATATATATACCTATAATATATATGAATTTGAACAAATGGTGTTTTTGGCATCTGGGGGCCTCAAAACGAAAAGTTATCATGGTCTTGGGCTTAAGTCTTACCATGAGACCTACGGTAATAGCTTCTTCCCTATAGGGGAAATTCGCTAAAATAACAATAACCCATTATCCTGACTGAAAAATAAAGGTCAAGCCCCACAACTAGATAGCAAAACACTATTCAGAAACCAAAAATAATAAGCAGATAAATATACCAATCTAAAACAACAATATACACTACAAAAATGAATCCAAACTCAAAAGGATTCTTTACCTTTATTGTCAGCGGCAATAAACCCCAGGATGTGGTCATGCCTGAGCATCACCGTCTGGTATATCTCTGCCTCGCGGAACCACGATCGTTCTTCCCGAGAGGAGAAGATCTTGACAGCAACATTCTCTCCTCGCCACCTTCCCCTCCACACCTCACCAAACCTACCCTTCCCGATGGTCTCAACCAGTTGGATCTGGCGAGCAATGCTGCGCTGGACTAACAGCGGTAGGCCTACAAACAAAGTGTAAAAGTGTAACTCATGAAGAAATTAAATGTCAAACATTAAACTGAATATTTAAGTGAACTCTATGAAGAATAGGTAGAAAAAATCCAAAAGTGAACCCCGCGGAATAGGTTTTATAAATACTGGATACAGATTTTGTTGTATTTACTAAATTTACACCACACAACTTCCTTCTGTATGGTGATGAAATTACAACAAAATATCTGTAGTTTTTCCATTATTACCTAGATATTCTGGGACTTATCTTTGATTTATGGTAACTGTGAATAAAATGTTTTAGGCTAAATCAATGACAATCACATGAATACTCATTTCTAATTGCAGATTTTTTATTATCTAACACGGTTGTTGTCGCTAACCAGTGCGGGTGCACTGGTAGACTACTGGACTACTACTACTACTACTACTATAGACTACTGGAGGGATGGGACAACAACCTATGTTATAAATTTGGATCATCTTATAATTATCAAATGTAGCTAAACAGGATAACTTTTAAACCAGACAAATACGGCCATAGAAATTATTGAAAAATTCAATGTATCGACTCCGGGTTAGGGCTGGGTAGCGTAGTGGTTATAATGCTTACCTCGTAATCTGAGGTTTGCCAAATCAATCCTGAGCTAAGTTGAAATTTTGTAAAATTTCTTTGCTAGGTCCTCCTGTTATTTGTTATTGGGCTATTAATTAATTACGCTTTCTAATAAAAGCTTGACATGAGACAGTAACAAGACCTGGCCTTCGATTGTTCCCCATCAAAACGTTAAGCAATGCCATTGCATGGTTTCACACTTTTATTTGGTCAATGATTTCCCTGACATTCCCAGACCAAAAAAGTTATTTTTGCTGACTTTCTCTAACCAAGGAAGTTGATTTTCGTTGACTCGCGGCTCGGAATGCACACTTTTTTCGAATACGTTTTTATTTTCACACAGTAGTGCTTTGCGTTTGCAATTAAATAAAAATTTGTCTCCGACTTGTATAAAATAGTAAGCATTTTCCCTAACTTTTGGCATTTTTCTAACTTCGGGACTTTCCAGAAGGTGTGAGTAAACCATGCATTGGTGTTGACCAACTCCACCTACCCGAGCCGGAGCCGCTGGTGGTCATCTCGATCATGTCGCGCAGAGACACGGCGCCCAGTATCGGCTGGTCGGGTCCGTCGGCGTCGGGCGGGTAGGGGTAGGCATCGCGCTGCTTGCGGTGCTGCGACCACAGGCTCAGCCCCAGCATGACGGCCAGACACACCATGCAGATGGGCCCGGCGATCATCAGCGCCAGCTCCCACGTGCCCAGCGACCCCCCGCCCATGCTGATCCACGGCCGCTCTGCAACCCCGCACACTCCGTAACACACGCTCACATACTCACACTCACTCTCACTAAACGCTTAAGACAAGTGGAAAACATCTCAGTTGTTACCCCCATCATAACCCTTATTCAACTGACATCCCCCTTGTTCATTGCTCGGCCGGTTAAGCTCCAGACACAACCCTCCCCGCATTTTTAAACACAAATTCTTTATTATTGGAAACAAATAAATGCATGACAATTGCCAGATATACAAAAACTCTCACATCAATTTTTATACAGGTTTATGGCTCATACATCCTTACAACCAACAAATAATTCCTTAAGGCCAACTCCTTTTCAATAAGAAAAAACTCAACCATATTTTAAAAGCTAAAGCATTTTTCCTCTTTTAATTAAAATGGCTATTTTTTGAACATTTTAATAGACCTCTAGTAATTCTGGTGCTCAAAAAAATGTGGTGTAATGGCGAAGAACAGCCAAAACATTAGACACTCAAAAATCATACTGTAACGGTAAAAATGAGACCCCTTTACTTTTTTACTCTATTTAACTTTCATAATAGAAAGCAAGTTCAACGTTAATTTAAGTTTCACCCGGCAAAGTAAAACAAGAACGAAACAATAGATAAGTCACGGTCGGCTGGCCTACTCGCCGAGCGCATAGCGACCTATAGCGAGTTAACAGCTTCTCGTGGCGGACGCCAGGGCGTCTAGCGCTAGTGTTGCTCGCCAGGAGCGGTGGGGGAAGCCCGGAAAAAGCCTCCACGAGCCAGACAGATGGTCAGTCTCTCTTCCGTCACCACCGACACAACATCAGACTTCTAGTAATCCGATTCCAATTTTTTAATTACAGCTTTGTGTTCAACAAAACAATTTAATGGTGACGGCAAACAATAAAACCATCTATCCAAGGCCATAAAGAATTTTATATCAGACCAATTAAATTGTGCATTGTAATCTTGATCGATGAAAATTATGTTTTAAATATGAACAATTTTGCATCACACACTTGCATACGAGTGATCTAAATATTCTAGATTGAATTCCCCAACTAACCAAGATTCCTAGTTATTTTAACATCTCCCAAATGTATTTTTAATGCTTTCAGATAATAATAAACTTAAAGATTTGATATAGATTATAAATAATGAAACCATATTTCCAGTGATGCAATGCATTTTGTATCAGACTACTGTTTGGAAAGTTACCTTCATTTGTTATCAATAAATTTAAAATGTAAATGGGCTGACTCTGAATACTGACCCCAATACAAATAGTCATAATCCGCAAAGCGTTATTATTATTGTTGGAACAAATCATTTACTTCCATTGAATGAGCTTTTAATGGTCTAATATTTGTTTATTAATACATTGAAATGAGGTTTCATACCAAGAGATACGTTCCAGAAATTTTAGAGCCTTAGATAATATTTTAGCCAAATCATTTAAAATTCCTTTATAAAGCCATTTATTGAGAATTTCTCTACAGCATTTGACTAACTTGATTTTACACAGCTTACTGTTATACTTTTAAGTTAAAACACTTACCATGAAGCTCAGCCAAAGATTCATTGTTAATCTCAAAGCAAAATATCATCTGCAAATATTGTTAGTAACTACAAGAAGCAAGATGGGAATGGTTTTTCACAACAGTTAAGAAAATGTATTAGTACTAAACATTTAAAGCTACAAAAATATGAAAGCTTTCTAGACTTTTTTTAACTTCGTAATATTTGTATTATTTATTTTAAAATTTACATTTTATAGTTATAAGTAATAGTAAATAGGCCTGGGGGCCCATTGCATGAAACCAGAAGTATAATTTTACATCTACAGGTGTTGCTATAATAATTGTTAATTCTGTAAATAAATAGGCTGCATAAAAATTATAAACATAAACTTAAATTTATAAAGTTTTATAGGAAACATGAGGAAGATTTAAATATTATTGCAATGCTACAGGCACTTGTAATATTATAAATATTTTCCTATTAAATTGTAGGTTTGAGTGATCTGTAACTTTATACATTATAATTTATAGAAAGTACCTATAAATTTGCCTGTAAACATGTAGACTTGTACTTTCATAAACTGAAGATTTTAGTTACACCAAACAAATTTGCTCATATTCCTTTGCTTTTGTGATAAGTCAGATCAGTAGTTTTTGTCACATTTTGCTATGAATCAATACATTTCTTATATTTATGAACAAATATTTAAAACATAATGTAATCAAGTAAAATCTACACATTTTATTTAGAAACTCTTGGTTGAGTTTTGATAGTTGATTTTTGTAAGCAACTGCTTCACAATCTATAATCTGTTAAATTTAGATGGTTTAAGGGGAGGTTTAATTGTTTCCCCCACTCCTCCGTCTCAGCTTGATACCCTATCCAGCTGATCGCAGATTCAAAATGTAAAAATAGTGTTTATGTTTTCATTCACTATTTGATTCATTTGTTGTTTATGCATTATTCCAGTGAAATTATTCAGTGTTGGTTTGAAATTGAAACAAAAAGTCCTGATATTAGAAGATAGTCTAGCTAAACAAGTTGTGTTCATAGTATACAAATACCTAAGAAATCTCGCCAAAAACCGGCAAAACGTATGTTCTGATACAAAAAAAGTTACTGTTACTGTAGAAAATTGGATCAATTATTATGTTGCGAGGATAATTATGGAAGTGACAGCACGGACGACACTGGAAATGAGGGTCCAGACGCCATGGAAAGAGTTTAAACCACAAATCTATGCTGTTGTGAATAGGCCTGATATAAAACAGAACTACCCATGTGCTGCTGTTCAAGTCTTGATTAAATATTGCTATTATTTTTATTTGATCGTTTTGCTTAAAGATTACCTTAAGTGTAAAACTAACTGCAGTATTTCATCCAAATAATAAAAGTCCGCTTCTCATTTACATTTTCTTTTAATTTATTTGTTACCAAAGCGTGTATTATGATACATTAAGGCATATCTTAACCCTTTTACTGCCGACGTGCGCAAATGCGCACGTCACTAATTGTGCGAGAATCGCCGATGTGCGCAATAAAGCACGTCTAATATTTCTAACTTATTGGCCTTAAATGTTTACCAAATGCCACGAAACTTGAGATACTCGTTGTCAAGACTATGAGGAACATAGAAAAGTACAATTTATACTCTATGACTTGTATAACCTATAAAGTTATACTCATTGATTCCCCCTACCGTCTGTGCATAGTCGACAGTAGTTGCTCTGTGTAGTGAGTGTTGTCTGCCGTCCGTCTTTCAATAATTGTTGTTTATGTTTACTGGTGTTAGTTTGTTGGTTATGTTTGTGGATTTATCCGTGGTTTAGTGAGTAAAGTTTTGATGTCATTACGAAAATGGACAAGCGGAGTAGATCGCCAGTAAGTGAAAATACCATCGTAAATAGGTGTTCACCCTACCTGTTTTGGTGAGCACAGGTGTTGAAAGGGTTTTTTGTGAAATTTTCTCAATTATTCTAAATATTTTTGTCGTTGTTAGTTTAATTATTTTAGTATGTTTTTAGTGTTATTTTATGTTCCTTACAACATTTTTCAATTTAGAAGCCAAATGTACATGTTTTTGTAAAAAAAATATTATCAATTGTATATGCAACTATGTTCAATTTTGAAAATATGAATAAATTTTGAAAAAAGCATTAGAATTCCTGCATTTATCAAGGTAATGGCATGAAAATTTGGGTATGTGTTTACTAATGCCTGTTTTACAACATGTATAAATAAAATTGGTTGAGGTATAAGTTTTAGAGGTAATTCTTCCAAACTAAAAAATATATATTTTTTTTTATTTGTATATATGTATATATATATTTTAACTAAAAAACTATTACATACACCAAAATATATATTTTATTTGAAACAAACAACTCAATACAAATAAAACAAGACCTAACTTATAAATGTCTGATGAAAAATAAAAAAGTTACAAATTTTTTAATGTGAGCGTGAAATTTGGTCTAATTGAACCTGGCAGTCTTGGCAAGTAAATCTTAATAGTGGTCTGACATTTTTGGCGACGTCATAAAAAAAATGGTCGGCAGTAAAAGGGTTAATCTTAAAACTTAAAACATTTGTGCAAAACACGAATAATCGGATACCTAATTTGGTAGGCCTAATGGGAATTTTAAAATAACAGTTGATTTTGCTATTTACTTAGCAATGAGGGAAAGCTTTATTTGCTTTGCTTTATTTATATCTCCCAAAGCTAATAAAGAATAGTATGCAACGATATTAAAACCATTGACTATATTAGCCAATGTTAAAACGTAATAGTCCTATGTACTCGTCATTTTAGTTTATGTTATGATCGTTTTATAAACAGCTATGCAGACGATAGTTCACCGATCCTTCGATGAGCTTGTTTGTCTTTTACCTATACTGATTTGATTTTAAAAAACAGCTGTGATATCATTCAACGGTCTGATTCAGTGGAGGGGACACTAATGCTTCCCCTCAAACCGCCTAAATATATCAGACAGATTATAAACACAACTACTGCATTTTTACTTAATGAGAATGTCAGTGGAGTTAAGTAACTAAAATGGTTTTTCATTTAGATTTAGTAATTTTCTCAAGAAAGTTGGTGGTATCTTAATCTTAATTGATACTTGTTCTAAGTACTAATATAAAATTCTAAGTACTGGAAATATGATTGAAAAACTTTCTTGCAACCTTAAAAAAAGTCAAGTATAGACATTTGTTAACCATATTTAAAACTCTTATCCTATCAGAGTTTACTATTAAATATAATGGTAAGTAATTAACAATTTTTACAATACTGGAAAGTGTTTTGAATCATTGCAGACATTTATTCTGGAATTGACAAGTGGAGGATTTCATATAAATAGTTATCAAATAACTTATAAATATTGAACATGTATATTTATTTCTTATTATTTATTTATTTATTAGTTCTAAGTGTCACATGTAAAAGCTAAATAAAGGTTTACATGAGAACAAAGCTCTCCGGTAAACAGAACAATTGCATTTGTTTTAAAATTTAAATATATTATAAATAGTGTAGGGATCAACACTGATGATAGTAAATTGTTGCCATCAAACCATTATCATTTATGACAGCATGAAAGTGTCATTAAAAAATATTTTGGTGTTTAGCTTTTGTTCCACATTTTATATCTGTAGAAACAAAACATTTTTGTTCTAAACTATTGTTGAGTGTCAGCAATATTGACAAGAATGATAGGAAATTATATTTAAAGATTTTATGACTTTAAACATTTGTCTTAGCATCGTTCAATATACAAACAAGTCTATATGATATTTTTCTCTCTATAAATCAGATTTTTAAATTAAACTAACATCATATCATATATTATATAAACCCTTTATTACCTTTTAAAGAAATCGATAGTTTAAATTTGTTTATTTGCATTAGTGACTAAGATTTGGTCAATCTTAGGGGTTGTTGTGGAAAAAACTAATGTAAGAGTTTTACAACAACATTAAATTAGATTAAGTTTGTAATTGTAAATTTTCTGTAGTACAATTTATTGCAAGTAATTTTAGCGACAGAGTTAGTCTAAAGTAACCATGCTAACACCTACCTTCGTCCCTCCGAACATGAAGAGCAGGCTTCAGTTCTTTGTTACACATGTCTGAGTCTTTGCAACACTGAATGACAAAGGTGTCGTTATTCGCATTCGTGTAATGACAGAAGAAAGGGTTCTCGGGAGGGTAGATTAGCGACCGTTCCAGGCACCTAGGAGCACACACGCCACACACTCAAATTAGGTTAGCCTACTCACACCGCCATTACCTGTCCGGGGGCTTAGCGATGGACGCACCCCCGAGTTGCAATAGTCCTCCAGACAGCAATCTAACATCACTCTATCCGACGTTTTCCCGCGATAGTTGCAGAGTTTGTGGTACTCCGGCGGGAAAAATTGTTTCTTGTCCAGGCAACCTCGCCTTGGGGCATATCTAATACTCAAATTCTATCCCGCTTACAAACAACATCAAACAACAAAAACAACAAAAATAAATAATTTAAATACCTACTTAAAAATAATATGTGAAGAGTTTCCAAGAATTTGTTGTGGCAATACCCTTTAAGGCAATTTGAAATTACAGTAGACCCTCTCTTAATCAAGTGCCGCTCGGATTAACTGCCTCTGCCCAGGCACAAAATAGAGGTTGGTTTATACACCCTGAATTTTAAAACTGTTCTAGGAATCAGGAGACTTCTGTTCCCATCCTTATCGCTTACTAAAATAGAAACGTATCCGTTCAGGGCAAGTTTGGTTATGAATCACGTAGGAAACTTACAATATCGGGGAACGTCAGTTTATCACTACTCTGACGATATATGCAAGATATGCGTATGTATTTTTAAATATTAATAATCAGTGCGGTTAAAATTCAACTTTGTGTGTTTTTTCTAATGAAGTATTCCTATTCTGTAAAATGTGCAGTAGTGTAGCATAGAAGAGAGATCGTCTTTCTACAGTACACAGTAATTGGTACAGGTATGTATGTACACAATCACTTTGCATACTTTCATTGTTACTTAAGTATGTTTAATGGGAAAAATTTCAAAAGTAAGCTTTAATATATGCAGCTGAGTTTTTATCTTTACAATATCAATAATACATTTATTTCTACAGTATTTTACATGTTTTCATAGTTGCCCGTTTTAACCGACCTTTCAGGTTATCCGACATAGGCCCGGTCCCTTGAGGGTAGGTTAAGAGACGGTCTACTGTACTTTCTTCAATTGGATTTTAATTTACTGCATTTAAAAAAGTGATCTCATAATTATTTATAAATATGATGCTGGGCAGGTCAAGGCCAATGCGTAAAAACACTATCAACTGTGTTCTCAATTCATGTGTAAACAATTACTATCAATTTTGCAAAAGTGTCTAATTAATGTAAATCAACAAGCAATGTTTATGCTATTACATTAACTTTGCAGTACTAATGAAATAAAAATCAACCAAATGTTGTTTCTAAATATGGTAAAAACTTAAGTAAGAAACCAAAGTTAAACAATTATAAATAACAAATTTATAAGGGCTGTAGAGTGGCCCTTTAAAAAAATATTGACTACACTATGCCAATGTATATAAATGGTGTAGGTCTACGAGATCTTCTTAAACTGAATTGCGTAAGTTCCTAAAATATTTTATACCGGGTGTCCCACGTAAGGTGTCTCAAATTGATTACGGAACAACGGCTTAACGTACAAGGATGAAATAAAATTATTTCTGGCTAAATCGACCCCAAGGAATAACGTAAAAATATTTTTAACTTTTTTCCGATACAGGGTGTGCCAAAAACTGAGGGTCACTAGTTCGAATCTCGGAATTTTCAAATGTAAACACATGTCATGTTATACATCATTTTAAAGGTATTTAATAGACAAACATTTTGGTGAAAACAGATATTAATTATCTTTTTCCGTTTCAAAATGGCGGCAGTTTGTTTGGGAAAAATCAATATGTTTTTAATACTCTGTGTTTCCTATACCAATGCACATAGCCCTTCTCCGGTTGAGTTTTCTTAATCGTTATGAAATTAGCTTTACTGTGATATGCTACGAGTAACGGTTTTTTGAAATAATAAAAATTCCAAAAAAATTGATTTTTGACAATTTTCAAATGCCCATTGTTCAAAATTTCCAAATAGCAACATATTTCAAGTGGCACATCATTTTATAGGTTTTTTAATTCTTAACAACTTTCTAATTTACACTTACTTCGTATCTCTTTTAGTTTTTGTGTAAATAACAAATAACCTAATTTTCCTATATCAAATGCATGTTATTTGGGTTTAACACTAAATAAAATGGGGCCATGATCAGCTGAGTAGTGCAATCAGCTGTTTTTTCAACATTGTTGCAATACAGCATTTGTTTTGTTAATTTTATTGCGTGTCAATACCAATTCAACATAAAAACCAGAGACCATTTGTGGTCTAGACTAAAATTTTAAATATTTGGATAAGAATTGTTAAATAATAATCTTGTTTTGTTTTGTGTTGTTTATTTAGTGTTTAAGTTTATAAGTTTCGTTAATATTTTTATTTAGTTGTTTTTTATATTTTTTTAAGTATTTTATTCTTATTAGTGCGGATACTAATTTCTGTTATAAAATGCCATACACAAATGAAGAAGCATTCAGCATGTTAATGGTTTTGGGTGAGTGTCTTACTAATTTCAGGGCTGCTGAAAGGCTTTATGCAGAACGATACCCTGAAGAAACTACCAAGGTTATAAGAGTTTTGAGCGCCTAGCAAATAGAGTAAGAACAACAGGAGAAGTACAGCCCTCTAAACATAAAATACGGGAATCTGAGGTAAAACAGGACAGGGCATCAGACATTATAGCTGCAGTAAAAATTGATCCTGAGGTATCTATTTGTCGCCTTGAAAAAGACTCTGGATTAAGCAAGTCTACCATAGGCAGAATTCTTAAGGATAATAGTTTCCACCCATATCACACATTTCACTTCATCAAGAACTTGAAGCGAATGACCATTTGCACCGCATGAACTTTTCATTATGGGGCCAAGATATGATTGAAAATAATCTAGACTATCATTTGAATGTATTGTGGTGTGATGAGGCCACATTTAAAAGTAATGGAGAAGTGAATCGGCATAATATGCACCATTGGAGCCCTACAAATCCTCATTGGATGAGAGAGGTGAACCATCAGAGGCAATGGACTCTTAACACATGGTGTGGCATATTTAGTGGGCGAATAATTGGTCCTTACTTTTTTGAAGGAAATTTAAACAGAGAATTATACAACAATTTCTTAAACAATGAATTTTTACATTTATTAAACGACATTCCAATAGAAAGACAGCGACAAATGTGGTTTATGCAGGATGGTTGCCCAGCACATTACCACTGTGATGTAAGGTTTACTCTAACAGCTATGTTTGGAGAACAATGGATTGGAAGAGGGGGTCCAGTTCCGTGGCCAGCGAGATCTCCAGATCTTACTTGCATGGACTATTACCTATGGGGGAGAATAAAGGACATTGTGTATCAAACTGCTCCTACATCGAAAGAGAACATGAAAGACATTAGAGGGGCTTGTGAGAAAATAAGTAGAGAAGAAGTGATCCATGCCCTTGTGGACTTCCCTAAAAGGATTGAAAAGTGTATGGAAGTAGGTGGCGGACACTTTGAGCACCTTTTTTAAACAGTCAATCAAGTCAGCAATAGTAACTAGTTTGTAAAATAGTTCTGTAAAAATAAATAAATAATAATTTCTCATGTTTTAAATTTATAGTTTTTCTATTTATTTTTTGTGTTATCTGATTGTGTAAATCTGAGCCCTTTCAAGTGGATCCAATTCAATTTAAAACATTGCTCTTTAAAAATAACATACATTATTGAGTAAAATGGGGAGTACTGCACAAGTAAACCAACATACTTTTGATATTGGAAATTAAAGTGTTTTGTTAGTTACAATAAACATTAGTGCATTTTGCATTAGTGTTGTTATTTTGCAATAAAATTAACAAAACGAAATGCTGTATTGCAACAATGTTAAAAAAAACAGCTGATTGCACTACTCAGCTGATCATGGCCCCATTTCATGTAGTGTTAAACCCGAATAACATGCATTTGATATAGGAAAATTAGGTTTTTTGTTATTTACACAAAACTTAAAAGAGATACGAAGTAAGTGTAAATTAGAAAGTTGTTAAGAATTAAAGAACCTATAAAATGATGTGCCACTTGAAATATGTTGCTATTTGGAAATTTTGAACAATGGGCATTTGAAAATTGTCAAAAATCAATTTTTTTGGAATTTTTATTATTTCAAAAAACCGTTACTCGTAGCATATCACAGTAAAGCTAATTTCATAACGATTAAGAAAACTCAACCGGAGAAGGGCTATGTGCATTGGTATAGGAAACACAGAGTATTAAAAACATATTGATTTTTCCCAAACAAACTGCCGCCATTTTGAAACGGAAAAAGATAATTAATTTCTGTTTTCACCAAAATGTTTGTCTATTAAATACCTTTAAAATGATGTATAACATGACATGTGTTTACATTTGAAAATTCCGAGATTCGAACTAGTGACCCTCAGTTTTTGGCACACCCTGTATCGGAAAAAAGTTAAAAATATTTTTACGTTATTCCTTGGGGTCGATTTAGCCAGAAATAATTTTATTTCATCCTTGTACGTTAAGCCGTTTTTCCGTAATCAATTTGAGACACCTTACGTGGGACACCCGGTATACTTAGAAAATGTACTATACAAATATTGTCTTTATAATGCTGATCTAACATTACCGGTACATGTTTGTTAACTATATTACAGTAGTTTAAAACACTCTGTACCCAATAAAAACTAAAGTTACAGTTGGAAATTATTTTTGGTATTTTTAACACTCTCTTCAAACAATGGCGATTAAAAGGTTTTAAAAAATAATCATAATAGTAATTCAGTTATTGAATTTGTTACACAATTTTGTAATTAAAAAAGAGTTACACACTTCTATTACCTAATGATGAGAATAATCATCATAGTAAAATAAACAAGGCATTCAAAACAACAACAAAAAGCAAGAGTGAAAACTACACAATAACTAAGACCATCCACTACAATTTATGGTTCAAAATGTAAAATTGCAATTCTTTTAATTTTTGTTCAAAAAACTTTACTAGAAATTATTTTGGAAATAAAACATATACCTACAATTTATGAGAGGTAACATAACAAGAGATGTTTATACAAAAACAAGAAACAAAATCTAAGATACAAGTCAATCCAATAAAAATATTGAAGATAAAGAATGTCCAATCATATTGATGGACGATGGAATTGTGAAAGAAGTTGACTGCACTAAGTTTCTAGGACTTTATACTTGGACAGACCACATAAATATTTTATGTTCAAACATTTATGTTTTGTGAGAATAATCAAAGTAGGCCTACTGCTATAGAAATATGATACGCTGATAGCGTATAACGGTTTAATATGTCCATATTCATCGTACGGTATTACTCTTTGGGATAGCTGTAAAGATAAGGAATTTAAAAGACTTTTTACTCTTCAAAAGTCCATAAACATAATTGGCATTTTAACATCAAGAGTGTCGTGCAAAACTACTTTCAGGGGTTTTGAAATTGTAACCTTGCTATTTCTTTATACATTTTAAACTATATTGTACTCTAAATTTAAATATGAACAGATTTTAAAAATGGATGCTCATAATTATTTAACACTAGAAATTCTAATCTCTTAAGGCCACAACAACACTAATTTTTCTTTTAATCTTCTATCACATGCAGGTGTGACCTTTTTAAATAAATTACCAAAATGTTAAATGAAACTCAAATAGAAATAAAAAATAACTAAACAAAATATAATCAAAATTAATTTGATTACGTGTTGATATGGACGCTTCTCGATTCTGAAATCATTAGCTTAATGGTATAAATAAACCGATTAAAATAAAAATGTGTTCTATTCAACTGACATTACTGAGACTATATTCTTGTTTCTTATTATGTATCATATTTATATTGTTTATTAAATTATTGTAGGTTAAAAAATCTTAATTTATATTTTCTTTTACATTACTTACAGTTATTTGTATCAATAAACTGTTGATTGATTGATTTGACTACAGAACACCTCAGATTATCCAGACTAATGTGGCAGAATATTGATCCAGATAGCAAAAAACTAGATAATCTGAAGCCACTAAACATCGCATAAATAAGGATCGGGACACTACTGCCTGCAATATAGATACTACAAAATGTGTGAAAAGACTTTAAAACAGAATAAACTGCAAATTTTGCAGGCGCTTTAACTTGTAATATACCTATTATATTAAAAATTTGTACTGTACATTAATGTACGTATAAAAAAGCAATTTAATGATCATAACTTACAATATGAATTTGGATCGTTTTTATTATCGGTTGTAGGTACCTATGAAATAAGGCACTCAATTTCCAAAATTTAATGAACGGTCAACAGTACCGTAACAAAAGTTGTGAAATACCGGTTGCTTTCGCAAGCGCTACCGGCGTAACTGTACGGTGGCTTACTCGACATTGCAGTTTCTTTTTAACTTCACTTGTATTAATGTAAGGTATTAAGGTTGCATCTGAAATTTTGAAGGTACTAGCGCGGGAGAAAAATCACGTTTTGACTGTAATTTACAATGTTATTATTTCTGATATCCTCTTCCGGTTTATCTGGGATCCGGATGATTCGGGTCCGGATAATCCGAGGTGTACTGTACTTCGTAAAATACGATTGTTGGTAGGTACGATGGGTCGGTGCTAAAAACTGACCTGAAGGCATGTTCGATGACTCCGGTCTCCTTGGTGAGCGAGGTGGACGTGAAGCAGTAGCCGTCGGTCTCACAGGTGTGGTTGGTCTCGGCCCCGCAGATGTCACAGTGACACAGCAGTCCTGGAAACCAACACTTGTTGATAAATGTGACGAAACCCTTGTGTCCACTGACGGAATCGTGTGGTAGTTGGAACGATTGACAGGAGGTTTTAACATTTTCACACAGATATTGTGTCTACTGTTAGGACAAAACTATAATTCATAAAATACAGAACCGCATGCATGTGTTTATTTCAGTTCATTTATTTAGCCAAGACAGACAATATACTATTGCACTGATAATGAATGAACATATTACACAAATGTGATCTACATTTCAAACTTAAAATTTAAGTTCATTAATGCGGTAGTCAACCCAATCTTCCTTCAATTGAGATACCATATTTCAACTTCTATAAACCATCAACCAAATTCTTATCAATTTTATTCGATTAATGGATTGTTTTTTTTTAATTTTTTTAACTTAAATGTCGATGTTTTTTGTTTTTGTTTGTATATTCATGGACACGTTAGAATTCTTTCTCACAGAATCTTGTCTTAAGCTTCTCTTTAAATCTATATAAATAGAGTTCTTGTCAGTGTGTGGATCGCCGTACGGCTAAACTACAAGGAGTTAAGGCATGAAATTGTCAGGGTAGGTTCCTTTAGGTTACAGCTGTTGTATCTGACTCTCAGTTTCCTCTAAATCCTCTAGGGCTACTCCAAAATTCCAATGTTATTCAAATGAGACCATACGGTTACAGTTTTCTGCTATTTATTAATGGTATTCAAATAAACAGCTGACATTAGTAATTTACTTTTTTAACTACTTTTATACCCGGGTGAAACCGGTATAATCAGCTAGTATTTTACAGCTATAAGTTACATTTTTAACTGCACTGGTAACCTATATGAATTTATCAATTTATAAAATAATTTCTTTAGTAGCATGATACGTGTCGTTACAACTAAACAGGATGGATAAAATACGTCTTACAAGATCACAAAGTATATTTACACTTATACTGTACTTACATACAAGACGGTAAAATAAGCTGTTCGCCATCTTGTTTCTGTCATTCTCTTGTAAGACGTATTTTATTCATCCTGTTATCAATTTATAGCCGAGTATCTTGTTTGGATTTTTTTATCTCAGAAGAATGGTTCGGAATATTAAAGTGGTTCTTTTATTTATACAATTTCTCAGATTATATTTGGATTTTGATTTATCATTTTCAAATAATTTGTAATTTAGTTTCAGAAACATTACTGTTTTAAGATTGCTTAACTTTCACGAAGACTGGTGAAACTTTGTTAAATCACATCTTTTACATTCATTTATCAACAGACAAAGTAATTTAAGTATAGTAATATTACAAGGTAAAACTACAGTGGGCCTCTATTAGAATATTATTTTTAAATACCTATTTAACATTTAAATTATTAGTATATAAATTTAATTTATCTTCAAAGCAATAGACCTACAGTAGAATTCTCTTAACCAACTCCCACAGAAGCGGAAGGCACCTAGGGCGAATAACGATGCAATTATTTAATCAGCTGTGCATCAACTGGATACGGTCTGTCAAAGATAACGATTCTTTATCCTCACAATCATGGAGAGTGGTTTTGGTATCAGAAAAGACACAACAATTTTGATCTCACAAACAAAAAGAATAAAAATCATATGGTGTTTCTTCAAGAGTAGTTTCTCCACTCTAAAAATTCCTTTTCTGGTAGAAAGGGAAGGGAGGTCTTCAAGCCATTTCAGGAGTTGCCTTTTGAAGCGTTGTCCGTGTCTTGTTTCAGGTGGTTGGGCAGTTTACTGAAGTAGAGTGCTCCTTTGTAGGTTGGCTTCTTCTCAGAGAGGCTAAGGTAGTGTATGGGAAGAGAGAAATTTGAGGTGTTTGTGGTGTTGTGGTGGTGTCTTTGATGTTACTACCAGAAGAATCACCTCACTAATGTACAGGACTGGTACTGTATTTTGTATTCTTTAAAACATTGCTGGCAGCTGCCGCGTATCCTAGGCCTGCTAGGCTCCTCACTGCCTTCTTCTGCTGCAAAAAAAAACTCTCTCCATGTTTATGTTTGTTGTTCGCCCCCAAGATGTTACGCCATATCTGAGATGAGCCTCCAATAGTGAAAAGTACATAGATGTTGTTGCATGTGTTCTTCATATCTTTTTTATTCTTCTGATGACGTAGATGCCTGCTGAGATGCAAGCCTTTTATACAACATAGCAATTTGGATTTTCCATTTAAGATTCTTGTCAAGTGAAATCCCTAGGTATTTTGTACTTTCTTCTACTTTTACAGTGGGCAGGCCATCTTGTTAATTTCCTCTTATTTTGTATGTACATCTGCACACTTATATTTTCATATAAGGTAAGTCATTTGAGCTACAGTAATGCTTGGCTTAGTTAAAAGTTGTGAGTGTTTCTACATAGTTATTCTTTGGTATTTTTATTTGCCAGTGTAAGTACAGTGTTATCTGCATATATTACTGATTAGCATAGACTTTCCACGCACGGAGGTAGGTCATCAGCAAGAGGAATAGGATTGGCCCACGGGCAGATCCTTGTGGCACTTCTCACTGGCTCAATTTGGAATGGTGTAGACCAGTCTAATATAACTAACAGGGTATACAGTCGTGAAACTCATGCGTGAGTTATTCAGGGAGCCGGGGATTTTAACCCTTCCCTCTCTTTTCATTATGAAATCTGCCTTACTTGTGAGGAAGAAACTTGAAGGTTTTATAACCAATAATTTGGTTATCAGCATAACACCAGAAGGGCTAATAATGTACATGTCCTGTGGATAAGTTCAACGCTTGCTGGTAGAAATCCATATGTCAATAGTGTCAAAATTTATAACGAACTACCACAAAACACAATAGGAAAATCAAACCCAAAGAACAGTTTTGACTAACTATAGAGTTCAGGATATGTAATCCGAGGCCTAATATTCATCACAATTACGACGACCACGTCGCATGAAGTGATTCCAGTGGGACTACATAAAGTATCAAGTAGGCCTAAGTAAGTTAAGTATCAAGTAATGTGTCGCCCAAAACTCAAAAGCGATCTGCACGGTTGGCGGCGCAGTTAAAGTCAAACACTAACGATCCACACGGATGGCGGCGCAACTAATGTAAAAACCCTAGATCCTAGTAGTTGGTGGCGCAAACGGGCCTGAGTCCAGGCCAATATCTTAGTGGCGAATACTAGACTGCGCTGTCATCTGTTAGTGTGGACGTGGCATTAGAAGTAGTCGCGCCGGCAACCGCTACGAGTGCTTGTGAGCAGCTCTACTTCCGGACGATAGCTTAAGACAGCTGAGTTTCTAGTCTGTATGTTATATTAGACTGTGGTGTAGACTGCCGGAAATCCCACTGATTTCAAAGTTGGATAGTTTCCTAAGGATCAGATCATGGTCCAGGCAGTCACATGCCTTGAAAGTCAAGGAACAGACTGGTAAGTGTATTTACACTGTCAATGTGGTTAATAATGAAGATTATGAGAGCTTATGAACTGTTTTAACAGTGATTCGTTACCTAAATTGTCTTTACTGTCAATTTGTTAACGCTATAATGTAATTGGCCTTAGCGTTTTCATAGCCTTGTAAAATAAATAAAAATACCCCCGTAGCAGCAAACCTGCGTACTCAGTGAATTTCCAATGCATATATATGTATCTTAATACCACATAAAGCCAAATATCAAGTTTCATCAATATACATTCATAAATAAACGATTTATGACATTTTAATTATTCTCCATAAGAATAACATGGCGGCTGAGTATACAGGTTTGCTGCTACGGGAGCCTTTGGTAAAAAATAGTTTTTTGAGCAAATATCAATGGTCCACAACCAGATGAAGCTGTATACCAAGTTTTGTCAGTATACGTTCATAAATAAGCGAGATATAAAATTTTTATTTTCTTCCATAACAATAACATTAGACAACGTACTGTGTTTAGCACTTTCAATATCTCGGTAACCAATTGACGTAGAGAAATGATCAAAATACCAAATTGTGTGTTTTTTTAAGCTGAATCCAATGGGAAATACTAAAATTTGACTTTTTCCAAAATTATATGTAAAAAATTCGAAAACCCCATTTTTGGGGTACAAAACCCCCCCAAAATACCCCTTCGGATAGAGCGATCTGGCTGGTTTTCGAACTTAAAGTCATAAATGTTGCTTTACAAGTTTATACCAAATTTCATCAAAATCGGATAATTTTTACGAGAGTTATCGTGCTCAAGGACACACATATATATATATATATATATATATATATACAGTTTCGAACGAATGGTGTTTTTGGGGTCTGGGGACCTCAAAACGAAAAGTTATCATGGTCCCAGGCCTAGGTCTTACCATGCCGACTACGGTAATAGCTTCTTCCCTATAGGGGAAATTCGCTAAAAAGGTCAGTTGAACCGAATGATGATATTAACAGTCTAAAACATACACTAATGCTGACATTTAAAACGTTCACATGAACCACTTAATATATAGGCCCTACAGAAGTAATGAACCATGTACATTCAATTACAACTAGGGATGAATCGATTCTCGATACCGATTCTCGATACCAACGATTCTTGGACATTGCTATCGGTATCGAGATTCATTCGTTCAATGTCGATACCGATACCATCGATACACCTGCCGTTTACCTGCGCTACGAAGTGCACGGGAAGAGATACTCCCGCCGTTTACCCGATCTACAAAAGGAACGAGGAGTGTCTGGGTTGGCGGCAAAAATTTTACCTTGGAGATAAGGAAGGAAGAGGGATGGGAGGGATAAGGTTGAAAGCAATAAACCAGTCGGCTGACCAACATTATTTCTTTGAGTCATTATCTTACAGAATACTAGTGAAAATAACATTAAATTATGTAAAATATTCCATTAAACAAATTTTTTAATGATTAACTACAAAATACTACAAAATAATTTTAAATGGTATTATAAATTTGTAACTGTTTTTAACAATAGTTTTAACAACCATAGGTACTGAAACTGAATAATCGTAGGTATCGATGGTATCGGAATCGGGAATCGATTTTTCTGGTATCGGTATCGAGAATCGATCAATTTCGGTATCGACTCATCCCTAATTACAACTTTGTTCTCCACTCGACTATTTGACTCAACTGTAGGGTTTCCCTTTTACAGCATCAGCCTATTACTTTTGTAATCCTGACACCAAGATTATCACTAATATTTTTTATTGATTCACCTTTGACAAAACGTTTGTAATACATTTTAATTTTACTCCATTTTGGACTAAGTCCATTACATTTCACACACGTCTACTCTAACTAATTTAATCGATATACCAATAGGCTATCCTTAACAAAACCTATTTAGGCAACTTAAAAGTGCACTGCTACTAACTGTAGCACTCCCAACACATTCATTTAGAAAAATACCCCCGTTGCAGCAAACCTGAGAACTCAGCGAATTTCCAATGCATATATATATGTCAAAAATAGAGCTTAAAGCCGCTAACCAAGTTTCTTTAATTTACATTCATAAAAAAGCAATATGTAACATTTTAATTATTCTCTTTAAGAATAACTTGGGGCTGAGTACGCAGGTTTGCTGCAACAAGGAACACTAAACAAGTGTTTTTATGCAAATATCAATTTACTCAACTAGGTGAGGCCACATACCAGGTTTCATCAATATAAATTCATAAATAAGCGATGTAAGCGGTTTTAATTATTCTCCTTAAGAATAACATGGGAGCTGAGTACGCAGGTTTGCTGCAAAAGGGCACACAAAAAATGGGTTTTTTGTGCAAATATTAATGGCACTCAACTATGTGAAGCCACATCCCAAGTTTTATTAATTTATGTTCATACTTAAGGGAGATATTTTACTTTTTATCTATAAGAATAAATGGGGACTGAGTGTGCAGGGTTGCTGCTATGGGAGTCATCGGTAAAACTTTGTGTTTTTGTGCTAATTACAATAGACCACAGCCAGATGAAGCCATATACCAAGTTATGTCAGTATACGTTCATAAATAAGCGAGATATAAAATTGTTCTTAATCTTCATACGAATAACATTGGACAACATACAGTACTGTGTTTAGCACTTTCAATATCTCTGGAACCAATTGACGTCGAACAATTACCTAAACACCAAATTGTGAGTGTTTTAGCGAATTTCCCCTATAGGGAAGAAACTATTACCGTAATCGGCATGGTAAGACCTAGGCCCGGGACCATGATAACTTTTCGTTTTGAGGGCCCCAGACCCCAAAAACACCATTCTTTCGAAACTGTATATATATATATATATATATATATATATATATATATATATATATATATATATATATATGTGTGTGTGTGTGTGTGTCCGTGAGCACAATAACTCTCGTAAACATGATCCGATTTTGATGAAATTTGGCATCAACATGTAAAGCAACATTTATGACTTTCAGTTCGAAAACCAGCCAGATCGCTCCATCCGAAAGGGTATTTTGGGGGAGTTTTGTACCCCAAAAATCAGTTTTTTGAATTGTTTACATATAATTGTTTAAATAGCCAAATTTTAGTTTTTACTATTGGATTCAGCTTAAAAAACACACAATTTGGTATTGTGATCATTCCTCTACGTCAATTGGTTACCGAGATATTGAAAGTGCTAAACACAGTACATTGTCTGATGTTATTCTTATGGAGAAAAAGAAAAATTTTATATCTCGCTTATTTATGAACGTATAATGACGAAACTTGGTATACGGCTTCATCTGGTTGTGGTCTATTGATATTTGCTCAAAATAACAATTTTTTGCCAAAGGTTCCCGTAGCAGCGAACCTACGTGCTCAGCCCCATGTTATTCTTATAGAGAATAATTAAATGCTATACCTCCCTTAATTATGAACATAAATGAATAATACCCCCATCGCAGCAAACCTGCGTACTCAGCGAATTTCCAATGCATAATATACGTCTTAATACCACATAAAGCCGCAAACCAAGTTACATATAGATATGTTCACATATAAGCGATTTTAATTATTCTCCATAAGAATAACATTGGTAATAAGTACGTAGGTTTGCTGAAACAAGGAACAGAAACAATTGGTTTTTATGCAATTATAAATAGAATTTAACTAGGCGAAGCCACATACGAGGTTTCATCAATATTCAATCATAAATAGGCGCTATATAACATTCTAGTTACTCTCCATAAGAATAACATGGGGGCTGAGAAAGCAGGTTTGCTGCAACAAGGAAAAGAAAAATGGGTTTTTATATAATTATCAATATAACTCAAACAAGTGAAGCTACATACCAAATTTTATTAATTTATGTTCATAATTAAGGGAGTCATTACATTTTACTTATTCGCCATAAGAATAACATGGGGGCTGAGTACGCAGGTTTGCTGCTATGGGAATAATAAACAAAAAATCAATTGTTTGTGGAAATATCAATATACCAGTACTACGTGAAGCCACATACCAAGTTTCATCAACATACATACATAAATAATCGAGATATCAAATTTTATTTATTCTCCATAAGGATAACATTGGACAACGTACTGTGTCTAGCACTTTGAATATCTCTGCAACGGTTGGGCGTAGAATCGCAATTTAAACACCAAAATGATTGTTTTGTGGAACTGAAAAGATTGGTAAAAGCAAATGTGAAGTTTACATTAAAATAAACTGAGGAAAAGCCAAAAACCTTTTTCCCATAAGATTAACATGGGGGATTTTATGAGCAGGTTTTTTTGATTTTCTCCGCAACCACTTAACCTAGGTTATTAATTCAAAATACTAAATTATTTGTTTTTTTAAGCTCTATAACATGGTCAAAACCAAAATTAAGTTTTTTAAAAATTGTAGGGTGAAAAATGCAAAAAACTGATTTTTGGAAAATTTAAAACCACCATAAACCCCCCTTCCCATGGTCAGATTTTTCTGGTTTTCGAACTTATAGTCATGAATGTCATTTTACACATTTGAGCCAAATTTCATCAAATTCGGACGTTTTTTACTCAAGTTATCGTGTTCACGGACACACATATATATATATACTTATATATAAACTTGAACGAATAGTGTTTTTGGCATCTGGGGACCTCAAAACAAAAAGTTATCTTGGTCCCGGGCTTAAGTCTTACCATGAGACCTACGGTAATAGCTTCTTCCCTATAGGGGAAATTCGCTAAAAACTGGTATACGACTTCACCTAGTTGAGTTATATTGATATTAGCATAAATACCCCCGTAGGAGCAAACCTGCGTACTCAGCGAATTTCCAATGCATATATATGTATCTTAATACCACATAAAACCAAATACCAAGTTTCATCAATATACATTCATAAATAAACGATTTATGACATTTTAATTATTCTCCATAAGAATAACATGGCGGCTGAGTATGCAGGTTTGCTGAAGCAAGGATCACAAAAAATAGGGTTTTATACAAATATCAATATAACTCTAGTAGGTAAACCAACATGCCAAATTTTATTAATTTATGATCATAATTAAGGGAGATAACACGTTACTTATTCCCCATAAGAATAACATGGGGGCTGAGTACGCAGGTTTGCTGCTACGGGAACTATTCGCAAAAAATGTATTTTAGTGCAAATATCAATAGACCACAACGATATGAAGCAATATACCAAGTTTCATCAGGATAAGTTGATAAATAAGCGAGATATACAATTTGTCTTATTCTCCATAAGAATAACATTGGAAAACGTACTGTGTTTAGCACTTTCAATATCTCGGTAACAAATAGGTCGATCTGTCTGGTTTTCGAACTTAAAGTCATAAATGCTACTTTACACGCTTATACCAAATTTCTTCAAAATCGGATTATTTTTATATATATATATTAATCTACAGTTTCAAACGAATGGTGTTTTTGGGGTCTGGGGACCTCAAAACGAAAAGTTATCATGGTCCCGGGCCTAGGTCTTACCATGCCGACTACGGTAATAGCTTCTTCCCTATAGGGGAAATTCGCTAAAAACCCATTTTTTCCCTTGTTGCAGCAAACCTGCATACTCAGCCCCAATGTTATGCTTATAGAGAATAATTAAAATTGTATATATTGCTTATTTGTGAATATATTTTTATGAAACGTGGTAAGTGACTTTATATAGTATTAAGAAATTATATCTCCATTGGAAATTCGCTGAGTATGCAGGTTTGCTGCGACGGGGGTATTTTTTTTTGCTGAATCCGATGGTGAAAAATAAAAATTTAATTGGTAAAAGATGGTTTGCCTATGTAAAAAATTCATAGAACTCATTTTTGGGGTACAAAACCCCCCTAAAATACCCCTTCGGAATGGTCGATCTGTCCGGTTTTCAAACTTAGTCATAAATGTTCCTTCACACATTTGTACCAAATTTTATCAAAATCGGACTATTTTTACGAGAGTTATCGTGCTCACGGACATATATATGTATTAGAGAATAAAATTCACAGTAAAGGGCTGCTATGAAATAAGTATAACAACATGAAAATAACCATGAGTACCCTGTTAAAAACATTTTTTAATTAAATTTGCACCAACATGTTTTGACTTAGAGTAATAATCACAGTGCTAATTCTTAATAGGCTAAGCTAACTTTTAGTGTTATCAACAAACACGTAAATATATTAGCTTATGATAAGAAACAGCTGTTTTATTTTTAGCGAATTTCCCCTATAGGGAAGAATCTATTACCGTAGTCGGCATGGTAAGACCTAGGCCTGGGACCATGATAACTTTTCGTTTTGAGGTCCCCAGACCCCAAAATCACCATTCGTTCAAAACTGTGTATATATATATATATATATATTTATATATGTGTCCGTGGGCACGATCTCTCGTAAAAATCATCCGATTTTGATGAAATTTGAGATAAACGTGTAAAGCAGCATTTATGACTTTAAATTCAAAAACCAGACATATTGACCTATCCGAAGGGGTATTTTGGGGGGGTTTTATACCCCAAAAATTTTTTTTTGAGGCTTTTTACATATTACTTTTGAAAAAGTCAAATTGTAGTTTTCTCCGTTGGAATCAGCTTAAAAAGATGCACAATTTGGTGTTTTGATCATTGCTCTACGTCAAATGGTTACAGAGATATTGAAAGTGCTAAACACAGTACGTTGTCCAATGTTATTCTTATGGAGAATAAGAAAAATTGTATATCTCGCTTATTTATCAACTTATCCTGATGAAACTTGGTATATTGCTTCATATCGTTGTGGTTTATTGATATTTGCACTAAAAAACAAAACATTTTTTGGCTGATAGTTTCCGCAGCAGCAAACCTGCGTACTCAGCTCCCATTTTATTCTTATGGAGAATAAATAACGTGTTATCTCCCTTAATTATGAACATAAATTAATAAAATTTGGTATGTGGCTTTACCTTCTTGAGTTAGATTGATATTTGTATAAAACCCCATTTTTTGTATTCCTTGCTTCAGCAAAACTGCATACTCAGCCGCCATGTTGTTCTTATGGAGAATAATTGAAATGTCATAAATTGTTTATTTAAGAATGTATATTGATGAAACTAGGTATGTGGCTTTATGTGGCATTAAGATACATACATATGCATCGGAAATTCGCTGAGGACGCAGGTTTTCTGCTACAGGGGTATTTCTTTATTGGTACAAGCGTTTTGAGTCTGTTCTTTCATTTATAATTTTATTGAATATTGAGTTGTTTGATTGCATTTGCATAGTATTTAGTGTATTATCTCTATCTTTCTTTTGGCTTTGGTATATATGAAATTCTTCTGTTATGTTCATTTTATGCCCCCTGTTAATAATGTAAAGAATTGACTTGATCTCATTGCAGTTCTTATAAGTATGGTCGGTTTTTACGACATGGTCAGCGAAGGCACATTTTTGGGTTGTCCTATTATTTAACTTGATTGCCTGTATGTGTTCACTGAACAAGCGTCGTTTGAAGCTTCTATCAGTTTTAGAGTGTTTTAATAAATTAGTCTAAAAAATACTATATTGGCCAAACTGGTAGAAGCTTCAAATGACGGTTCAGTGAACACATCCAGGCAATCAAGTCAATAGGACAATAAGATGTAATAGGACAACCCAAAAAGTTTGCAAACAGATCATACCTATAAAAATATTAATGAGAACCTACAAATTTTGGAATACGAAAAGAAAGGACAAAAAATGAATACCAAAGAAGAACTCCATATCTATACGAACTTCCAAAATGACAAAGAAAATATACTCAACGCAGTACAAACTAATGCGCCAAACCCATTATTTGATAAAATTAATGAAATGAGAAAATCTCAGAAACAACTTCACCAACGGTTATAAGCCAAGAAAAAGATAGCATATGATAGTTAGCTATTTTAATTCCACCTGATTTGTCTTTGTTTATTTATATATTAGGTTAATGTACTTACACTGTGAAGATGACTTAAAGTCGAAACACGTGTTGTGTAAAATAAAAATGATAAAAGAGTACTCAAGGTTTATTCCTTTATTTCTTATTAATATAATATTAGAAACCCTAATTTGTGAATCAAACACTTGTATATATACATACCGTACATATATATATATATATATATATATATATATATATATATATATATATATATACTAGTCAACCCGTGCGGAATTTTGCACTATGAACCAAATCTTATCAGCTGATCAGATGTTCTTTTGTTTACATTTTCGCTCCTGTCAAAACAAACTATTCCCTTTTATCTTTCATATCATTCAAATTTCCGAGAAGCGGTATATTTTTAGACGGTGGGTCTATTTTTCGTCAATAGCTGGCACGATAAGCTTTAAAATGAGGGGTAAATCATGGAATTTGATAAAGGAATAAGGACGATCTTGCGGACTGACAGAAAAACAGGCTAGAGAAATAATATATATAATATATATGTATACAGTTTTGAATGGGTGGCATTTTTGGCATCTGTGGACCTCAAAACGAAAAGTTATTATGGTTCTGGGCTTAGGTCTTACCATGCTGACTACGGTACCGAGTAACAGCTTCCTCCGTATAGGGGAAATTCGCTAAAAACACACTCTAACATAGAAAAATTAAATTAAAATAGAGAGACATTTATCGTTAGAATTATAAGCAAAATTACTTAACATGAACAAATACAGCCTAATGCAATTACTTAGAATGATTGTGAGCAACCAACAATTTCCCTGGTACTTTGGTATTATACGGATGCCACCCTTATACAGCGCGCTGCGGCAGTTATGTTAGGATGGGTTATCATAAAAATGATTGTAGGACTTTCCTTGTTTCGTTACAAATCAAATGATACCTGATGAGTCATACTTCCGGCCGCCAAACCCCCTCCAAATAGGCCAAGGTCAGGTCGTTGAGCGGAGCGCGCGCATCACCTGTCACCGCCTGTATCAGTGTCAGTGTCATGAGTGATTTATTGCCGTGCACTACGTTACATTTGTTTTCATAATGAGTGACGTTCTTTTGGTGTGGGATTTACCTCGAAATGAAGAGGAAACCGTACGTATTTTTATGATAACCCATCCTAACATAACTGCCGCAGCGCGCTGTATATTTTGCGGAGTACATGTGGCGATCGGGTGTGGCTGCTAGCGACGGCGACGCATTCAACACGATCCTAGCGGACATCGCTGCCTTTTGGGAGGCACAACACAAAGACCGCTCATCAGAATGCTGTAAAATTTTTACAGTAAGTCAATAAAAGTACGTTTTTTCGAATTATGTAGTTATCCTTTGTATCCGGTAAAAATTAACCTCCAAAAATAGTGGCATCCGTATAATACCAAAGTACCATTTCCCTTTTAGGAAAGAAGCTATTACCGTTGGTGGCATGGGAAGATTTTCACAGAGATTATGATAACTTTTCATGGTTTACATGGTAGGCGCTATTTCCCCTCTGATTAAACAAAACATAGCCTATAATAAAATAATGTGGTAGAATTGGTTAGGTAGCATGGACACGGGTGTGTTTACTTGGGTTTGATTATGAATGGAGAGAAAATGGCAGCTACCATGTAGGCTTCAATTTTTCTTGGAAATTAACATGTGTATACGCTCTAATTGTGTTAAGCTCGTTGCAATCGACATCCAATATCGACTAGAAAATCAGCTTTCAGTGACTATCGCCGTACGATATCCTTCGCCCCCTTAACAACTCGGCTCGCCATATTTATATCTACAGCTCGCCAACTTTATAATCACAGCAAGCCGACTTCAAAACATGGGTCGCCGACATTATGACACTCCTCACCATCTTTTAAAAACTGAGGTAAAGAAATTTAGCCTTAGACCTACTCCATGTAAAAGGGAACCTTTTTGATCAAATCTTTGTCTGGCAAAAAAAAAGCAGTTTGATAAATTTAGGTACCTATGTCACCCCAGACCAGCTGTAGAAATGCTTTCAGACATCTTGGCCTTCTTACACAGTTCCCTTTCTTGTCATCTTTGAAGCAGTCTAGGCTTATGCTACATAAAATCACAGAATATGACACCAATTTATACAGATCACTCATAGAATACCCGGAAAAATTGAAAACCCAGTCCTTCATACACAAAATGAATTATATTGGATTGAATCCAGGCCTTGCCAGAAACATTACTTGGGATCCAACGAATTTCAAAGTTTAAATCAGAAGTAAAGAAATATCTAGTGAAGTCAAGTTCTTATGACATTCACAGTTAACTTACCTCAACGGTAACAATGCCTTGGCTAAGTTAGGTTAAGTTATTCTTTGCTAAGTTTAACCTTTCCTGTCAAATTCCTTATCGCAAAGGATTATAGACGGAGAAATCATGTGTATGTAAGTACGTATTCTCTCAGTAACTTAAACCATTTATAGTCAATTAACTCACATTTAATTAAGTATCTTAAACACTTCTGGCATTGACTATAAATACTGAAGTAGACTTCTCATCGCCATTATAAAATCTGTCCCTAGTTTTGTGTGTGCCAGGGTTCAAAGAGGTCACAGTTCTCACTAATCACCAACAGAGTAGCCAATACTGCTGTAAAGTATTACTTATCATCTCATGGAGGAAATAATACAACAGTTGGTGTGTCAGGAAGCAAACATAAGTTGATTATCACTTGCTTTCTGGGGTGGAGATATTTTACAAGTTAACGTAAATAACTAAAACAAATAGTTGATAGCAGCACAATCTGTTTGTGACCTAATCAAGCTACGTCCGCTTCAAATTCTGGCAAACACTAAAAGTGGGACAGCTGGGCCATATAGATGGGATGTCTCCTTCAGTATAGTCAATGCTTCTGGTTTTAAAAACATGGACTTGTAAATACCATTAAGTTAAATGATTACATGATAGGCTCAGTTATCATAGGTACTTAAATAATAGATTGATAAGTTATGTTGTAGCTAAATAAGCTAAGATATTAGCTGCTCAGACTGCAGTAAAATACTCAATTAGTATATTAAAAAATTATCTATACAACCAAATTTAAATATCAAAATTTGTGTACAAGTATTCTTTGTCTTGAGGCAATTCACATTGGTGAAAATATGTTAGTTTTGAAATAAATTATCTGTATATGTAAATTGTTTAAGCTTAGGCCTGTACACCCAAGCCTTTACTGCAGGTAACTAAACATTTTGAACGTAAACTTACTTTATTTTCTTTAATATCCAAATGCAAGCACATTCATGACAAAATAGGCTAACATACAAAGGACCTAGTCTACGCTTAACTTTATTAGGCCTCAGAGGCCTAGGTGTTAGTTATCACCTTGTATTAATTTATAAGGCCGAACTTAACTGTTTATTTTCACTCATAAAGGAACATTGCCATTTGGGCTGTAGGTTATGGAACATAACTGAGATAACTTATATCTCGGTTTATGGTACCAGTAGGCCCTCAGCCTAAACCATGTCAAATGCAGCAGGCAGCCTAGACCTAACTTACTTTCATAACAAACCTCTGCTGTTCCAGTTTTATAATAAATTCACAATAAAAATAATAACTCATAATTATGGTTAAGACTATGACCAATTATCTTTCTTTTTCTTTTTTGCTAAGGAGTGGGTGATAAGTTGTGTGGTTAGATGACAGGTTTATTTATTGGTAGGTGGACATAACTCCAAACCCCTGGTGTACTAGATAGGGTACTAAACAAGTCTAAATGTAAAAATACTGTTTATTACAATAAAATATTTAAATAACGTACCTTCAACAGCAGTCTGCAAATAAAATGCTAAACACAACTTGAACACAATATATAAAAAGGAAGACATTATGTTACTAAACCGGCTACTACGTAGCTATAAACAACATATGATTAGTAATAATTATTCACATCCTTTTCAATGAGGTTTCCAATATTAACATTTTGCGAAAAATATCAACCAATTATTTATTTAAACTGAGTAATAATTACAACTCGGTCTCGGCCTCCGCCATCACCCATCTCCTCATCCTCTTCTCATCTGCGATTGGATTCGTGGATGTAAGACGGATTGGCTTTGGATTGGTATAATTGGAAGAAAACATCTAGCAGAATGTCAGAAATATGCAAAAATATTATTCAAAGATGTATAAAATGTTTGGTAGTGCTATTTAGAATATATAACTATTATATGCTATTATCATGTGTAAGAAGTTCAGTTTAATGTTTAACTAAATTATAATTTTGGTTGTTATTGTTATTTATGGTATTGTTTGATTATTTGATTATCTACTGATAGTATCTGAACCTAAATTGTTAATTATTTGATTGCAGCCATCTCCAGAAAAACTATGTGAATCAAATGAAACTGTAAAGTGGTGTATTGCCGGGTATGAAATTATAAAGATGAGTCTTTCATTTTGTTGTAAAATCTTCAATATTACATCAAAACAATATTCATTAGAACAATTGTCATTGTTTTCTTATTGATTAATATGTCCCCATGGGTAGGGTGCAAGTGGCTTGTTTTTCTTCTTGAGGATGACTTGTTCCCTTGTAAAGATGGGTTTTAAGGGACTACAGCCCTCTTTCCACCTCATAAATTATTTCTCGGGTCGTCCAGCAGCCAATAATTTATTGGAAGGATTTCAGTCCAGTTGTGTATCATGTACGGGTTGCAGGTTGTATAACTTAGCTCCTATATAAAACGGGTTTCCCTTGTGGTGTTTGAGATCATGGGCTGGTATATCATGGTGTTCCTTAACACTATTGTTTCTTGTCCAATAGCAGCAGCACCGTATTTAGGAACTGTGGGCCCTTAGGCACAGCCGGTGGTGCGGACCCTTACTGCCCAGGTCAGCAAGCTGGCGACCTTTTTTGGGATTCGTGTGGTGCGGGCCGCTATGTAGCCTATGCTTAAATCCGGCCCTGGATAGCATTGAATGTTGCCTTTCAGGTTTGCTAAATCTTGCATGGATTATTAATATGATTTCGAGGGTGTGTATAATCACACTTTCGACGCAATAAAGAATACAAATATAAAATCGTCTGTTCTATGTTTGTAACTATCCGACAAATTTGATGTTGGTTTCTCATCTAATAAATGTTTGTTTAATAGAAGTATCATGCGGACGATGGGAGTGGCATTGATTGAGGATAAGGTTAGGTACTGGGGGGCGGTAGGGGGTCTGATGCTGGTTATAGTAGGGGATACCATAGCAGAAGGTAGTGCTGTAACTGGGGGTGGTGATGAGTACGGTAGGTATCGGGCAGTGGGCAGTGGCAGGTACGGCAGGTGGGAGTGGTAAGAGGTACTGCCCCTGGAGGTGGTTGCAGGTAGAGAAGCTCGAGCAGGCAGTTGGTGGGAATTGCTGGCTGGAGGTGGTAAGGGGGCCGAGGTTTTTGCAGTCAAAGAATGTTTATACATTCCTTGTTCTTAATCAAAATTAGAGATTTACTTTGTATATCCAATTAATTGAGTCATTTAATGGCCTGGCGTCCTGAGACAATACATACATGTGACTTGCCATGTTTAAGGGGCTTTGTTGTGGTTTACCTTTTTTACACTGTTAGATTTATTGAATTGTGATTTATTCTGAAAAATAATGAATTACGTGTTATGCTTAAAAGTAAATAAAAAAATCTTTATCAGAAATCAGAACATTAATTGTCGTATAAACAATGCAGTCAACTCCCGATTATCCGGGGTAATGACCGGTTGGAGAGTCACGGATAACCCAAAACCACGGTTAAAGCAAAGGGCAATAAATTGAATATTACGAATATAATAAAGGTTTATCAACATTTGTATACCACAATATTGTGTTTTAATGTCATTTAACATATATTTATACTTCTGAAAATCTTTAAATTGTGATAACGTCTACAAACAATCAAGACAATAATAGCTAATAATATAGCAATGGTTGATAGCAGTAAATGCTATCCAAAACGCCGAATGATATTTAACAGGTTAAAAATCTCTAAACACCGAACAGTATGCTAATTAATTCCGCACTGGAGGAAAAACCCAATGAGGGTGAACAACGGCGGGAAGGGTGATTGTTTTGAGATGTTTCTATTTTTAGGCGTCCGCGTCCGACCGTCCGTGCAGTGTCAAGGTCATCACTCCCCATCACGCGCCTACGGCTCATTAGAGAAAGGACAGACACCCTCAGATTATGTTGTGTTTACTAAATTGTTTGTATAGTCTTTATTCTGATAAAGTAAATTATATACGATTCTGAAGATAATTTATCAAAATAAATGGTTGATATTGCTCTATTTATGTTTAGAAGGGGATACATAAAAATAATAAAAATAAACCTTTCGTGACCCCGGTCAAACTGCAACCCCATATGAACCCGCCGCTCCCGGATAATTGGGAGTTGACTGTACATTGCTTTCAAAATGTGTTTTGTATGTTCTGTCTAACCTGTATGTTAATAACCTGTTCATTTATCAACAGTTAGTACCTTAAGTATGCAGTTAGTAGCTTAACTAGTTTTGATTTTAAAAAAAGTCCGGTAATGAAACACAGATCATATTAATTTAAATTACTTATCATACATTTAAGGGCAGTTTGGGAGCTTGGGTTTATCTCGAATCCTCACCTAAAAAATTTGATTTTTTCTGGTCAAGCCACAGTTTTTAAATTGACTTTAGGAGCTGCGGTGTAATTTCAGACTTGGTCTAGGAATCGTCTCTGTATGAAAAGGAGGGACAAACCTGAGCTTAAAAAATCCTCTTCGGGAGACCTGGTTGGTATAGACCCAGATCAAAGATAAAATTGGTGGGTTCGGTAAACCATGTTTGAGCATGAAAAAGATAGGCCGTGTCTAAAGATCAGCAATTTTAGGCTCCAACTTGGGCCTGTTAACGTCATCACTACATCCCATTCATAAGGTGCAGCACAATTGCAAACTATAATTGCATATTAACATCTTCACACTTAAATTAAAACTGTCTCTAATATAAGTTTTGTAACGAAATATACATGTATATGTACAATAATATCCACATTGTTATACAAATTCCAAATTATGTATTGATCACTGCCAGTAATATAACATTTTTGGGCAAATCCAATGTCTAATAACTTCTTATAAATGTTAATATTGGTTTTTAATGTTCCAAGGATATCTAAATTACACATTGATACAATTAATTAATGTACAATTCTGAGGCAAAAATAATATCTAATTAACATCTAACAACGGTATATCAAATGTTAAGAAAACGTTAAAATGTACATTTAAATTTAACATTTATAGCACAAACAATTTTGTGACATTTAATCGTTTTAAAAATGTTTAATTAATCATAATATATGTTTTAACATCAACATTAGTACAACATTTGAAATAGCCAAGAAGATCTATTGAATGTTTTGTAAATGTGATTGTGCTGTCTAGGACTGTAGCTGGAGGTGGCTGTATATGGGTAGAGTTAGAGGCAAGTAAGTTGGCACACGAGTGTACTATTCATTTCAACCACTTTTTGTATACTAGTCACATTACAAAAGTGGTTGAACCACATGTGCCACTTCTTTACAGTTTTCTGAAGCTGTCAGATAGTGTTTGTTTACAAATAAATTGCAAAACAAATAGTTTACCAGCAATCATTGCTAAGTTTTAATGCAAGTAATTGCCTTTAAATGTCACAATATACAATGCAGGTACAACTGCAGCAACAGCTGTCATTGAAAACACGATTAAGAAACAAAACATATGGAAAATATGTGTTTAAGACTGAATTTTATGCAAACGTTCGCAGAAAGGTAATAGTTTGTTTATTTCTGTTTGTGCCAACTTACGTGCCTCTTACTTTACAGCTTGGGGTGATGGCAGGAACAGATGGAGCTCAAAATGTTTGCAGGTACTTGCTGGAAGTGGCTGTAGGTACACCTGTAGGTGATGGCAGGAACAGATGAAGCTCAAGGAGTTTGCCGGTACTTGGTACTGTTGCTGGAGGTGGCTGTAAGTTAGGTACAGCTGGGGGTGATGTCAGGAACAGATGAAGCTCAAGGTGATTGCAGGCACTACAGGTACTGTTGCTGGAGGTGGCTGTACAGGCACAGCTGGGGACGATGGCAGAAACAGATGAAGCTCAAGGTGGTTGCTGGCTAAGTTGTAGGTACTGGTACTGTGTTGCTCTAAGTGGTTATGTGGGTGCTACATTCGGAGGCAACGATTCACACCTCATTGGTTGGAGTACAAAGGTTTTGGGTGGTAATATGAGTTAAGTAGCTTGTTTTAGAAATCATAAAGGAGATCTTATAGATTATATTTTAAAAGTGCTATAAACAGTAGAACACAAACTATGACACCTAAATTCTATGGGTCCATGATGTAATTTAAACATAATCTTTAAAATGGAAAAAAAGAAAACATAAATGTTTCAGTACCAAAAGCTTTCTTTACACATTAAATGCATCAACAAAATAATAACTCAATCCAATGTATGGTACAACCAGTACCATGGAAATGAGTCGACCGCCTGCAGGAGGGATCCCACAGCAGAATCTTGGTTTTGTTAAGTTTCCGGTCAAAATTTAAATTAAACATCTCAAGTTTTATGTACAGGTATGTATATGTCAGTATTTTACATTTATAAAATATCGCCGGTCCATTCAGCCACTTTGTAATCTGACCAATAGTTTGGACCGAGGTGGCCCAGTGGGCGGTGGCCAGCCTACAGCGAGTCTAGTGTAGATCAAACTGTGCAGTTTGGTCAAACCTCTACAAATCAAAATGTTGACAACAAAACCACTATAAATCAACGTTGTACATTACCGGTTAAAATCCCAACACCTAAGAGTTACCGCACTGTATTTGAGCAACTATTGTTGAAATGTAGCTTTTAGGTTGTGTTGATGAAAATTAATGCTATGTTGCTTCAAAGTGGCAATAGGTGATATGAAAGGAGTAAAAATCCGTCAGTGGTGGTCTGAGCTAACTTGTTCCTAAAACAACGATTCACAAAAGTATTTTGACTATCCCATGTGAAGGAGTGGGGGACGAAGGGACGAGAGGGATGGTAAAATTGTAACTTTCAGGGTAATCGACAAGCCTCGGATCATTGTTTATTTGTAATTATGTAGCACAACGAACAGCCACCATATAGTGCTCTGAGGAGTTAGGTTACTATATTTTGTCATGAAATATTTTTGTGATTCGCTGTTTTAGGAACTTATAATAACTTACTTTTCATAACAAAAGGAAACATAGATTTGACATTAGTATTTATTATACAATCTATTGAATATTATACAGGATTGATATTTATTATAAGTTTGCTCCGACTAGTTTGTTCTCAGGGTTGCATAGGGATTCGTCATCTACGGTGGTTCTTTGCCGCCGAACATTTAATTGTTTGAATAACATATAATACAGTATATCATAGATTAAAAATTAGTAAGATCAGATTTTGTAATCGTTAATGCATAAACTTAGTAAGTTTGGTGTTAAATTGTCCAGAAATGTTCATGATTGAAGCTAGGCTTTAAAATCTTGATGTTGGTTTGAAGTTTTTTTTTTTTTTTTTTTTTTTTTAAGAGGTTAATTTAATTGGAAAATTCTCATCTCAGTTGTTTGTTAGTATTAACAAACATGTTACTTTCGTCTATTTTAATCCATTTAGGCTTCCTTGGTTGTGTTCATCTTCTTGAATTTTTATTTTATTCCTGGACTAAATTTCGTGATCTATCTTTTGATCCTCAATTTTCACAACTACACCCATATTTGTTTTTCTTTCATTAAATTAGTTTATACACATCGGTGGAATTGTTTCATTCAATGGCATAGTGATCATGGCTTGGTCATCCTTGCTGTATATATCACTATATGAAGTTTGCACATTATTTGTACGCGCTATTAAATATTATCAATGATATAAATTTGGAATAGAAATAATAATTATCAATCTCAAAGAACAATTACAAATTCAAAATTATAAAAATATATAATACATAACACAATATTTAAATATGAAAATTATTTGATATAAAACATATGGTTGTAGAAATAATAGATACTGGAATGGTACGTTGCTCATATATAACCATAGATAAAGAATTTATATGTTGATCTGTTTACAATTTGAATATGACATCTACTTTCAGCTGATCATATGTAATTTGTTTATCTTTCTTAGCTTCTGTCAAATACTTTGTTTGTAAACATACAGAGTTTTTATTGAATCATATTAGCGAATTTCCCCTATAGGGAAGAAGCTATTACCGTAGGTCTCATGGTAAGACTTAAGCCCGAGACCATGATAACTTTTCATTTTGAGGTCCCCAGATGCCAAAAACACCATTCGTTCAAATTTGTATATATGTATATATATATTTATATGTATATATATGTGTCCGTAATCACGATAACTCTCGTAAAAGAGGTCCGATCTTAATGAAATTTGGTACAAATGTGTAAAGCACCATTTATATGAACGAGTTCTAAAACCAGGTGAATCGCACCATCCAAAGGGGGGTTTTTGGGGGGTTTTGTACCCCAAAAATGGGTTTTTTGGAGTTTCCACATATAATTTTAATTTAAATCAAATTTTAATTTTTACCATTTAATTCAGCATAAAAAACAAACAATTTGGTATTTTTATCATTGCTCTACGTCAATTGGTTCCTGAGATATTGAAAGTGCTAAACACAATACGTTGTCTAATGTTATTCTTATGGAGAAAAAGAAAAATTGTATATCTCGCTTATTTATGAACATAAACTGACAAAATTTGGTATATGGCTTCATCTGGTTGAGGTTTATCGTTGTTTGCAAAAAATACAAAATTTTCATGTATGGTTCCCGTAGCAGCAAACCTAGGTAATTGGTCCCCATGTTATTCTTATAGAGAATAATTCAAATGTTATATATTGCTTACTTATAAATGTATATGAATGAAACTTGGTATGTGACTTTACTTAGATAAGTTCTAATGGTATTTGCATAAAAACCCATTATTTTGTGTTCCTTGTTGCAGCAAACCTGCGTACTCATCCCCCATGTTATTCTTATGGAGAATAATCAAAATGGTATATATCGCGTATTTATGAATTTAAATTGATGCAACTTGGCATGTGGCTTCACCTAGTTGAGTAATATTTATATTTACATGAAACCCTATATTTGTTGTTCCTATTTGCAGCAAACCTGCGTACTCATCCCCAATGTTATTCTTATAGAGAATAATTCAAATTTGATATATCACTTATTTGTCAATATATTATAATGAAACTTGATTTGCGGTTTTATGTGGTATTAAGACATATATTTTGCATTGGAAATTCGCTGAGTACGCAGGTTTGCTGCGACGGGGTATTTATTTAATTATTTTGCCATCAAGAAACGTAGTATATGCTACTCAAGAAACTATTTGTTATTATTTGTAGCTATCTACCCTATAAGATTTGTTGACACTATTATTGTACTTATTGTGAATAAAGAACTATTTGATTTGAATTTAATTGAATTGAAAGCTTAAAATATTGGTTAAACTGCATATTTGGTAGGGGACGAAATAAGTCATACCATTAGAATATATTAGGAAAAGTAATTAAACAAGCGTAACAAGTAATTAATTCTTTTAGATCGGTATATTTGTGTTTTGACTTTATCAAGTGTTCTGCAAAGTTAGATTTCATTTGTTTTGTTGTTCGATTTAAATCTAACTTTGCAGAACACTTGATAAAGTCAAAACACAAATATACAGATCTAAAAGAACATCTAACAATTTTAGAGTTTGAACGAGAAAGAGAGAAGCTATTTGTCAAAGAAGAAATGAATATTTACTTTAATTTTAAAAAAGACCCTTCAAACATACTAAATACAGTTTTACCTAAACAATCAAACCCGATATTTGATAAAATTGAAAAAATAAGAACAGGGACGTATAAAAATCACTTAATATAGTATTCAAAGAAAATAACAGAAGAAAATAAAATATATTATCGATTATGACAAACAATTCATATGCAACTTTAAAATAATTAATTTTAACATATGATTAATATTTATTTTATTTTAAATGTGAGGTTATATTTTTATAGACTTTGATAATGGCCTAAGCGCACGAAACATGTCAGTCTAAAATAAAAATGTTTTTTATAAAAAAAGGGTACTTTGTTAAAATATGAATATACATCTTATAATATTAGTAACCCTAATCAATCATTATATCATTATAACATAATATATATATATATATATATACAGTTTCGAATGAATGGGGTTTTTGGGGTCTGGGGACCTAAAAATGAAAAGTTATCATGGTCCCGGGCCTAGGTCTTACCATGCTGACTACGGTAATAGCTTCTTCCCTAAAAGTGAAATTCGCTAAAACAAGAGGCCCCAGGACTGATCCCTGCAGCACACCATGCCGAATAGTCTGCATCTGCTTATTTAGAAATTCTCAATTTTTAACACCTCACAAATATTTATGTACAGTAGACACTCTTTTATCCGGCATTCTATGAACCAGCACATTCTATTAACCGGCACCAGGCGACCCGGGTTTTTCCAGGTATTTTCGGTCGTTTCCGTTTCTTACTGCGACTGCGCTGGACTGTTCCCACCTTTTTCTTAGTCACCTGTTGTTTGTTTACGTCTCAAGCAGTAACGTTCAGGGATGTTCGTAACCTTTGCTCAGTACACTACTGTATTCAACCGTGTTTTGGTTTTTTTGATTGGTTTCTATTTTTAGACGCCAACTTCCGCCCGGCTGTCTGTCTGTCTGTCTGTCTATCAGTCCACAAATGCAGGTGTTCCGGAGCAGTGCCAAGGTCAACCAACACACGTGACCACAGCTCATTACTGTAGCGAGATGACAGACTCTCAGATTACTGTATTCCCATTAATAACTAAAAAGTTCTATTATCCGGAAAAATCGATCTACCGGCATGGGCGTGGTCCCGAACATGCCGGATAAAAGAGCGTCTACTGTAGCATCATTCTGTTCCCTCTGAGATTTGATTTACTGAGGTTCCACTAAAATGCCTTTGGCACTCAAGGCGAGATAGATTTTAAAGACAGTCATCAGTGTTGTGGCTTTTGATTGGCTGAGGGGGCAACATCTTGAGCGTGAAGCCTGAGGTGGAAGAGGAGCAAAGCAAGTTCACTTTGCCTACATTGAAAAGACTCAGAAGTTATCAAAATCTGCATCTTAAAGGATCAATTTTACTCAGTTTCGAGCAACAGGTCCTTTATATTATTTATTGGTCGTTCATCCTCTAACAAAGTCATTGCAGGATTACCATGGTTCACCAGCTTGGTAATCTTTTGAATATTTACATCTTTTTTGTATTTCAGTTCCAGAGGTGTTCTTGTATTGAATTTTTTTGTACTTTATTGATATATTAATACGGTAGGGTTTTTCTTCACAGTCATAACTCGATACAGCTGGACAGATTTTAACGTTTGAGGTGCCAAATTAAAGTTATTTTTACGTAGATTGGCCAATACGTCTCAGAATTTTAAGAAAGGCATCACTTAAACACAGTAAAGGGCTGAATCTTCGGAACAGTGGTGCTATACAATGGTGGAAGTCTAAACTACGCATGTTGATTGAAAGTACGTTGTCCGTTTTGATATCAGATGTTTTATTATGTTTGTTTACAATTGAAGAAACCTTTCGTTGGGTACAAACTTGCTCGGATTCGAGCAACAGGACAACTAGTTGAATAATGTTATTTTAATTGAACTGAGCGAGATAAGGCATAGGATAAACAACATGTTATAAACTCAAAACCCGACTTCTACCAGTCCTATTTCAGTCAACTTGTAACTCATCACAATATTCCTTACCACACCCCTGGGGGTCCCCGGATGCCCCGTCTCTCACGGTCAGTGGCATGCCATTGGCTTGCTGACTTTAGGTGCTTGTAATTGTCATTTCATAACAATTTAACGACATCTGTCACTCGTATCAGCATCAATCAATGGACTATATTTCCAGTGGTACTTAATACACTTTATAGTTAAAATTTGGTCACAACATAAATTTAGTTGAGAGACTTTCACAAAAAACTATATGGGTCACCAAACTGTTTAAAATATACAAGATATCAAAACTGCTATGACTGTGAATAGCTTGTCCAGTTCTTTCTTCGTCAAGAACATGGGAAACAGAAAACACTTAGTTTATGATCAACAAATATATTTTTTACATTATACTAGGTGTACGCTCATTCTTCCCGTAAGAGGATGAACGAAGACTGAATTTTCGTCAAGAACATGGGAAACAGAAAACACTTAGTTTATGATCAACAAATATATTTTTTACATTATATAAATATGTCATGTACATTTCTTCACTGTAAAGCAGCCCCTAACTGACTAACACTGTGATGCAAATAATTATACAACAAAATCTATAAAACACCTAGAACATAACAACACCAACTAAGTACCTGAGATGCTACATAACCGAACAACATTATCGATAATTGCTTTATTGGGTTAATAATAATTTATTTAACTTGAAGGTAGATGATGATGGTTTTCAACTAAATTTGACAAATCCCATATGAAAGGATTCATTTTTTTAAATACAATCATATTAGGTGGACGGTATTACATAAATTTGAAAATTAAATAATATTTTAAGTAACATGTTATTTAAAGTCTCATTATATTTAAAATATTTATGATTTATGTCATTGAATAGATTTGTTTTTGTGCTTATGCTATCAGTTCTGTATGGTATCAATTTCATAGTACAAATAACAATATTATTCTCTTTGAGCTCAGTCTTAGGGGAGGTGTCATTTTCAATCTCACCTTTCATCAAATCGTCTTTTGTATCAAGTTTCCCTATAAAACAAAAACCAACGCATTTGAATGCAGGTGAAGATAAATTTATAAATATTTAAATCGGATAACAAAATTCAACTTCATACGAAACAATACAATATTTGTATACAAACCATGTAACGTCACAGTTTTCTTATAAAAATATAAAACTATTAAAAGAAGAAACCAAGACCATAATAAAGAGATCAGTTAATGAAAAAGCTCTGAAGGAATGTTCATCAATTCCAGACACCATTATATAAAAAAGCACCATAAAACAAAAACAAAAAATATTTATTAGTCATACCATAAATCCCACCAGTGTTTAATTTCAGTGTAAAATAAATCTCTTTATTTCACTGTAATGTTTTTTAAGCAAAAATATGTCTAAACATTAGTACAAACGGACAATTTAAATTTCCGACAGCATATTTTAAGGGCAGTGAGAGTTTGTATCCATTTTCAGGTCCTTTTTACCAGTTCTGTTTCAGGAAGTTGATGAGGCCATTAGTTGAAGGATCATGAGAATTGACAGGTGATTTGTCTTGCAATTCTGGCTCGATTGCTTTTGCCAACTGTTTCCCAAGCTCCACACTAGAAGAAAATAAAAATGTAGGAAACCAACAATGACGAAGGTTGTAACAGCTCACAGTACTAATGATTTACTATGCAAATTTTCTTTCAGGACAATTCTTAATGCTGTAATAAAGATTGCCTACTTGGCTACCCTGTTCAGTAAAATATTTAACGAGTTTGCACGCAGCACGCTGACGTAAGAGAAGTGAACAACATAAAACACATAACAAACTTGTAAAAATCAAAATCAGTGTAAAAACATAAATTTATTCCAATTTTTATTAAAGTCTGAAAACATTGATTTGTTTGGCTGTTCTGATGCTCCTGGTTTCATTTACCTGCAATGCTGGGAATGCAATTTTGCGCATTATAAGGTTAGGAAAAGGTCCAGTCAAATTTGAAAGAAGGCATAACAGGTTTTTCTAATGTAAAACCCCCATAAGACAACGTACTGTGTTTAGTCGATATATATTTTCTTTAATAACTCGGTAAATAGTTATGCTAGAATTACGAGAGAGGGCTTAAAACTTTTGCCTCGTTAATTTCCATCTTTTTACATCTGAGGCTTTACATCTGACCTTTATTGGGCCCAAAAACTCAAAATTTGAAAGATTGATCCCCAAAAGGGGGGTTTGAGTTTTCCAATTGTTTTACACAATGAACTTGTCCAACTGATTATAGAAAGAAACGTCCGATTTAATTTGAAGAAAATTTAAATAAAATTTCTTACTCACAGTATTAAATTATAAGTATGTATTTTAAAGCTAAATAATTTTATTCAACTGCTTTTCTCAGCGCAAAACAAAGTATAAACTTACCCCGCCAAAGAAATAGTCATGTCGTTTCGGTCAAAAAAACAAAAAAACTATTGAAACATTTCAAAATTATTCTGCACACAATTAAAATTAGCCTACATCTAATTTAGGAAGAAACCACTTAATCCTGCTTTCTTATCTTTATTTTATTATCTATATAACACAACGATGAACTAGGACTAGGTGTGAATTCAACTTTTTTGCTGTTGGCATTTTCTTGATTGATATTGGAAACAGTTTCTTCCTTAGGCTTAGGTTTTCTTCATTAATAAAATTTATTTTTTTCATATATCAATAAATATTTTAAAAAATCTTAATTTTTGTTCGGCAATTTTTTATCCCTAAAACTTTAATTTGTATACACTTTTAGCAGGAAACAAAACCTCTTGCTTTTTAAATGTGCCTTTTTGGGGTTCCACCTTCAGGGCTCTGCCCAGTGGGCTTTCAAATTTCAAATTATAATCTTACGTTCATTTAATCCAAAGTTAATCATTCGAAAGAGTTGTTAAGAAATTTAACTAAATATTTAACAGCTGATGATACAGTAACAAAACACAACAAAACAGCAAGAACAGATGTTTCAAGCATAATATAAATCAAATCAAATAGCTAATAGCACAACGAGATATATATATATCTATCAATAGAGGTATTGTCTGGGGTAAAAAAACTGTGCCTACATGCTGACTGCCATTTTGACCCTCTATACCCTCTGGTCTCCATAGCAAAAGTATGTTAACCAATCAAATGCTCTCTTCACATTACTCTTTGCCAAATTTTTTGTTTAAAAAAATATCCTCCAGTGAGGCTTCACTATTTTAACACGAGACGAGAGCTCTATATTTATTTATATCTCGTTGTGATAGCATGGTAACAAAATATAAATTTATAGAATCTTATTGGGGCTAGATAATACCATAAAAACCATTATTTGCTTGAAGTAAAGCAACTACATATACTCATTACAAACAAACAAAATCTTTTTTAGGGGAATGTACTTACCCCCACTGGTCGAATGAGTTGATATCCCAGATCACTCCTTGAGTGAAGATTTTGTGTTCGTACAGCGCTGAAAATTAGTAAACAAATTTGAAAATCATCTCTTTAATCTAAAATTTCAAATTATTTAAATTTAAACTTGTGTTTTTTTATTTGAAAGGCATGTTCATCATTAATTAAAATTTTATGAAATCAAATTATACATAATGTGGAAATTAAAACTAACGGTGGGTTGGTCAAATAAAAAAAATAAAGACTTGTCACTGTAATCACATGTGGTATCTTGACAAGAGAACTTGAATTCTAAGAGACAAATTAAAAATGACTGTATGTTGGTTTGTCTCAGCGTACGTCCTTAAGATGACCAATTTCCAAAGGTGAGCTATTCAAAGGTCGGTTGAATTTTTTATCCGTTCAATTTCCATTCGTTTTTTTTAAACAGTTGTCGGTTATCGGTTTTGGTTATTTTTCAAAGAACTTGCCTAATAACTGTCTCATCCATAATTTAAATTTAAGTTTTTACCTCGATTCTGAAATTCGGCCTATCTTATATCACAGGGTCATTATCAACTCACAAAAAACGTTTTTACCAAACTTTAATTGATTCTATAAATACCTATTTCAGACTTAAATACTACTGCCGAGACACTATGCAGTAGAGTTGGTTAAAAAGTCACAAGTAATCAATCAAAGACAAATCAAATTAATTTAAATATTATTGGCCATTACAAAATTAATTAATCACCTAGGCTTAAAACCTTTTTTAGCCAAATAAAAACAAAGACAGCCTAGGGCAGTACCATAGTCTAAGTAGTAATCTTTTTCTTAAACTTTGTTAAGATGTTAAGGTTAAAGTTTAGGCTAAACCTTACTGTAGGCCTAACCTTAAAAACAAAATAAGTCTAACGGTTTTAGCGAATTTCCCCTATAGGGAAGAAGCTATTACCGTAGTCGGCATGGTAAGTCCTAGCCCCAGGACCATGATAGCTTTTCGTTTTGAGGTTCCCAGATGCCAAAAACACCATTCGTTCAAAAATGTGTATATATATATATATATATATTTGTATGTGCCCATGTATAGCGATAACTCTCGTAAAAATGGTCTGATTTTCATGAAATTTGGTACAAACATTTAAAGCAATATTTATAACTTTAAGTTTGAAAACGGAGCCAGATCGCTTTATTTTGGGGTATTTTGTACCCCAAAAAATTTTTTTTTAGTTTTTTACATATAATATTTTAGTAAGTCAAATTTTACTTTTCACCATTGGATTCGGCTTAAAAAGACCATCAATTTGGTGTTTTAGCGAATTTCCCCTACAGGGAAGAAGCTATTACCGTGGTCGGCACGGTAAGACCTAGACCCGGGACCATGATAATTTTTTGTCTTGAGGTCTCCAGATGCCAAAAACACCACTCGTTCCAAACTGTGTATATATATATATATATATATATATATATATATATATATATATATATATATATATATATATATATATATATATATATGTATGTATGTGTGTGTCCGTGAGCACGATAACTCTCGTAAATATAATCCCATTTTGACGAAATTTGGTTTAAACGTATAAAGCAGCATTTATGACTAAGTTCGAAAACCAGACAGATCCACCTATTCGAAGGGGTATTTTGGGGAGGTTTTATACACCAAAAATGAGTTTTTTACATATAATTTTTGAAAAAGTCAAATTTTAGTTTTTTCCATTGGAGTAAGCTTAAAAGACGCAAAATTTGGCGTTTTAATCATTGCTCTACGACATGTGGTTACAGATATATTGAAAGTGCTAAACAAAATACATTGTCCAATATTATTGTTATGGAGAATAAGAAAAATTGTATATCTCGCTTATTTATCAACTTATCCTGATGAAACTTGGTATATTGCTTCATATCATTGTGGTTTATTTATATTTGCGCTCAGCAGCATTTTTTGGCCGATAGTTCCCTTAGCAGCAAACCTGCGTACTCAACCCCCATGTTATTCTTATGGAGAATAAGTAACATGTTATCTGCCTTAATTATGAACATAAATTAATAATACCCCCGTCGCAGCAAACCTGCATACTCAGCGAATTTCCAATGAATATATAACATAACACATTAAAACACTTAACAGGATTCATAAGAAATGTATTCACAAACAAGCGATATTTAAAATATTAATTATTCTCCATAAGAATAACATTGGGTATGAGTACGCAGGTTTGCTGCAACAAGGCACACAAAATAATGGGTTTTTATGCAAATATCAATAGAACTCATCTTAGTGAAGTCACATACCAAGTTTCATCCATATACATTCATAAATAAGCGATATATAACATTTTAAGTATTTTCCATAAGAATAACATGGGGAACAAGTACCTAGGTTTGCTGCTACAGGAACCATAGGCGAAAAATTGTTTTTTTGTGCAAACAACAATAAACCACAACCAGATCAAGCCATATACCAAATTTCGCCAGTTTATGTTCATAAATAAGCGAGATATACAATTTTTCTTTTTCTCCATAAGAATAACATTAGACAACGTACTGTGTTTAGCACTTTCAATATCTCGGTAACCAAAGATATACAATTTTTCTTTTTCTCCATAAGAATAACATTAGACAACGTACTGTGTTTAGCACTTTCAATATCTCGGTAACCAATTGACGTAGAGCAATGATCAAAATACCAAATTGTTTGTTTTTTCAAGCTGAATTCAATGGTATAAATTAAAATTTGATTTAAGTTAAAATTACATGTGAAAACCCCAAAAAACACATTTTTGGGGTACAAAACCCCCCAAAAACCCCCCTATGGATGGTGCGATTCATCTGGTTTTCGAACTAGTTCAAATAAATGGTACTTTACACATTTGTACCAAATTTAATTAAGATCGGACCTTTTTTACGAGAGTTATCGTGCTTACGGACACATATATATATATATATATACATATATAAAAATTTGAACGAATGGTGTTTTTGGCATCTGGGGACCCTCAAAATGAAAAGTTATCATGGTCTCGGACTTAAGTCTTTCCATGAGACCTACGGTAATAGCTTCTTCCCTATAGGGGAAATTCGCTAAAATTTGGTATGTGGCTTTACCTACTTGAGTTATATTGATATTTTATAAAACTCCATTTTTTGTGTTCCCTGAGCAAACCTGCATATTCAGCTGCCATGTTATTCTTATGGAGAATTATTAAAATGTCATAAATCGTTTATTTATGAATGCATATTGATGAAACTTGGTCTGTGGCTTTATGTGGTATTAAGATATATATATATATATGCATTGGAAATTCGCTGAGTACGCAGGTTTGCTGCTACAGGGGTATTTATCATTTCTCTACGTCTATTGGCTACAGAGATATTGAAAGTGCTAAACACAGTACGCTGTCCAATGTTAATCTTATGGAGAATAAGAAAAATTGTATATCTCGCTTATTTTTTTGTCGATAGTTCCTGTAGCAGCAAACCTGCGTACCCAGCCCCAGCCAGTCTCATCTACCCAGCCCCAGCCAGTCTCATCTACCGTGAGACACTCTGTTTAAATGTAGGAATAAGAAGAAATAAGGTTTTTATAATTTAACGTTTATGAAAGTATTACAATTGTTATTGTCACTGGTGATCGTTAGGATCGAGTACGAAACCCCACGGATCAATGTCTTGCGCCATATTGTTATTAATAATCACTATTATTAGCAACAGTATGGCGCAAGACATTGATCCGTGAGGTTTCGTACTCGATCCTTAACGATCAGCAATGACAATAACAATTGTAATACTGAGAATCGTTGGAACTGAGACAGAGAAGGCAAATCATTATGATTATGTTAAAACAGCATATTTTGCCTTTTTCCAATCCATTCTCAGGTACGGTCTTGTAGCTTGGGGAATTACCACAAAAATTACTGAAGTACTCACTCTTCAAAAAAAAAAATTAAAATAATCTTTGATGCTCCCCCTTTAGAACATTGTAAACATTTATTTAAAAACTTGCAGATTCAAACTGTAATCAATCTATACCTTTATGATTTATTAAAATACGTATTTCAAAATCCTCACCTAATAGTTCCTAATAGCAATACACACTCTCATAACACTAGATATAAAAACTCTGCAGCTATATCTTTTAATAGGCTTAGTAAAACTTGCAAAAAACACTCTGTAATGTGTCTAAAGGTGTATAACCATTTGATACCTCTAGCCTCTAAGTACAACCAAAAAATGTTTTTAAATAGGTATTTAGGGCTGAGCGAGTAGTGATTTTTTTAATCGAGTCCAGTCCAGTCGAGGAGTGCCAATTATTTTCGAGCTTCGAGTATTTTCGAGTGAGTATTTTCCTTTAGTTGGTAGTTTAAAATAGTGTAATGGGATTTGGATACCACCCTAGACTTGATAATCTAAACATAGTTTCTAACTAATACATGAGTAACAATACAAAGTTTTGTCCAGTACAATCAAACTGGATTACGTATTGACAAACAAAACACGGTTTGACACTCGTTTCCAGCCGATGAAACCGGGCCCGGTTGTCATTTGGCCAATATTTCACCTGGTCCAGACATCACTTATAATCAATATAAAATTATGAAATCGTTAGTTACAGCCGAAATTACGCGGTCCTATCGTCATTTTCGACCGATTTTACGTGACGTGATCGCCTTTTGTGGCCATTAATACGCGTTTTGGCCAGTCGCTATCGTTCGTGGTCGTTATTTTCGGCCGATTTTATGTGATACGATTGCCTTTTGAGGCCGTTACTAAGCGTTTTGGCCGGTCGCAACCGTTAGTGATCGTCCGGAAATCGGCGGGAAATACTCGCTCGAACTTTTGAGTAGTTTTCAAAACTTTGAGTCGAGTTTGAGTATTAAAATACTCGGCCGAAAACTCGAAGTTTCGAGTACTCGCACACCCCTAATAGGTATAATAGTTGGCTGCTAGACAATACTTTTTATTCTCTTGAAGAGTTTTTCCGTTTTAAACCAGCTGATTTCTAATGTTATGTTATTTATGTTATGTTGCATTATTTAATTAACAAGTTAAGTCATTTTAAGTTATGTTATGTTGTCCAGCGAATTTTATTTAGATATAGTTTATGAATATGATGAACTTGGCACGGTGGTGTATGTGACTTTGTCAATGATCTCTGTACAGTAGAGTCTCACAAACTCGACTCCCGATAACTCGACACTCTGGGAAACTCGACACCTCATTTACTATACAGTACATGTATTACAAGACTATATATTTTGGAAACGAGGACAATTAGTTATTAATTCTCAATTTTTAAGTATTTATCTAATGTTTATATTTTTCTTCAGTTTGTAATACAGTATCATTATACATTTATACTATAATGTGTTTAAGTAAAATCTAATACAGTATACAATTTACAGCTAAATAATGTGTTTTCCTCCCCTCCCAATGTAATTCTGGATAACTCGACATTCCACAAACTCGACAGGGTCTTAGTCCACATTGTGTCGAGTTTGTGAGACTCCACTGTATTTGTATGACAATAAATGGAATTTTATTTGATCTGAGTCATGTCAATATGGCTTTGTGATATCGATATGCACAATCTGATATAATTGAATACACTCATGAAGGTTGTACGTGAGTTGTCGCCGAATACACTAATAATCCTGGTCTCTGGTGTCAAAAACACTAGTGATCCGCGGTTGGAGGTCAAATCTCGTGCTTCTTGTTACTCTTGCATTGGTTATAATTTGTATTCTCACCACAAGAGCTAATGAGGCGCTATTTTTCCGGGTGGTAAATTCATGAATGTAACTTATAGTTGTGATGCGCGTGTTCGAGACGTAACATATTGAAAATATTGCGATAGAGATGATACGATACATATGATGCATCACTGTCACTAGCAGACTAAGTCCGAACTTCAGTCGATTAGTATTTAATTTCTTAAATCTGGCATTCTTTTTAATTTGTGTTGAGGTTAACTAATTTTTTAAGCTTTAACAGTCTGTTAACTTAGGAATAAATTATTTGGAACATGATTTTCCAAAAGCAAAATGTTTTTAACAACACGAGTATTGCGATTCAGTGCCTTGATATGATATGGTAATACTTTTGATATCGAATAAATGTGATCGATAAGCAGTAAACTCTGCCTTGAGCGTGAAAGTGTTACTACACACCGATTGTTATACCAAAGTGAGATGACATTTAAGTATTGGGCTTATGTATCGCGATACGTGTATCTCTTTTATTGTATCATTTTTTACTTTCACTGATAAATCTCATTGACTGGGTTAAAAGTCTAAGTGATGTTTGTACAAAATAATAATGCTTATTTCCAATACGAAATGCTTATTTTCTTACTGACAGTGAAAAACCAAAACCGACTTTTAACCATCGGTTGTCGGTTTCGTTTTTTTTCTAAAAAAACCAGTAAAACCGACAACTGACTTTAAGAACCGACACATCCCTAATGAATATGAAAATTTACAATCAAAATATTTCATCAGAAATATTCTTACCAATAAGAGCACCCAGATTAAACGGAGTGACTTTCTTCACAACAATTGAATTGCTGGGTCGGTTTCCTGTGAAAACTTTGTGGGGAAGAATTTTCTCAATGTCACTTTTGGGCAGACCAGACTTCTCAAGTTCTACTTCCGCAACTTCTGAAGACTTGCCTAAGGCCAAGGCTTCTGTTTGGGCCAAAAAGTTTGCAAGTAAGATCTGTAATAGAAAAGAGATTTATTTGTAGAGGAAAACAATTTTATCACCAAAAACAAAACAAAAAATCAATAATAATAATTTTCACCTTCTCTATGCATATTACAATTTCAGTATCAATATTTTGTTCCTAAGACTAAGTACATATTGTATTTTAAGAAGCTAAAAAATATGTTCTACTTAATTTGAGCATCAGCCAAGAGCAAATAAACCCATAAAGCCATATGAAACACCACAACATTGCCTTTGTGGTGTGGATAATTTATGATCCAAAAAAGGTACCAAAAGCACGCCACGGTGCTTGACGCCTGGGAAAGTAATTAAAAGCAGACAATTACGAAAATAACCAAAACCAATATTTTAAAATAGAGTTATTTAATTTTGGTTTCTGTTGACAAAAGCATACTGTAACACTAACGGTACTAAGCCAAATAGAGGCGAAAAGTAATTCCAGAGCATATGCTAACCAGGCGTCAAGCACTGTGCCCCGAACTGTACGGTACAGAAGTCTCCTCAACGAAATTCAAACGAAAAAGATTTTGAAGTTCCTACATTTAATCAAATATTTTACTGGCATAGCTAGGGTGGCCATAAATGTTTTGGCCTAGGCCAGGACAAGTACCCGGGGGGGGAGGGGGTCCCCAGTGAAGTCCGAAAACCTTTAGCCTTACTTCATGGAAATGGGTTTGTAAAATCAAAACCAAGATCTTCATCTTTATTACTCACACGGTTGAAAAATATAGGCCTAATCATAAAAACTTTGTGTTCCTTAATACCTACTTAAACTAACAAACAATGGCTTGGCTGAAGAACAGAAATCATTTATATTTATTACTCCCAGGCATCATAAAACCTATTACCTATAACCTGAATTTTCGTCTACTTTTTAAAACTGTACTACAGTTTTCCAAGCTTTTATAAATTGCTATGAAACTATTGATAAATTATTATCTTTGTTACCGGTAGTACAAATATTTATTTTTTTAATTTTTGCACGAAATCGGGACATTGTAGGGAATTTTCGAAACCGACAGGACGCCCTCAAAAGCGGTCTAAACCAGGACTATCCCGGCCAAACCGGGACATATGGCCACCCTAGGCATAGCTGACAAACATTCAAAAATGAAAATGCAAGAAAATGAAATCTGAACCTCTAACATCACATGTCTTGTAGACACAACACTAACTCAACTGGTCTGTCGACTCGTTTATACTGCTGATCACTGAAACACTTCTCTAAAAACATCCCACATAACTTAGTCAGGCTAAGTTTACTGAACTAAGAGTTCTCACCTCTTAATGTTCAGGTTTGATGGGTAGGTCCAGAGAAAGATCTTAAATTTTGTTTAAAAACTAGATCCAAATGCCATTTGTCATTGGGTTAGTGCCACTTTCAAGAAAATATTTAATTTAAATCCAGTCCGGGAATAAAACCATTCTATATTTAACACATTTTTTAATGCCACTGGCATTAATTCTCCAAACTTGCTGAAACAGTTATTTTAAAAAGGCTTCTAAACCACTGCACTGGCACTGTATGATCTGCTAAATTACTTCTAACATGGCTTTACAAAAACAAAAATCACAACGATAACATTTTTTATTTAAACTTAAGCCACTTTATACCAGAAATTCAGTCACTTTATGCCACAAATCAATATGTCTGTGCTTTGATCTAAATAATGCAGTACCATACTGGACATGGGCAAGCCATAGATGACAATGTGATACAAGTATCTTAGTTGTAAGCCAGAAGGAAACCAGTGCTCTAACTTTTACCACAAGAAGCCTACCTTGCGAGGATATCGCTCTCTATAGTCTATTTATCGTAGGTTTAGGATTGACTCTAGTGACACCTGTTGGGGCTAGTGGAAACTATACAAGGGAGTAGCATCTCGCCCGGCCAATGACGGGACAGCTTTGACCGAACATAACCATAGCAACCAAACACTTTTGTCCAACAGTGCCAGATTGTTTTTTTTTTTTTACTGATCACCATATATCTAAGGTGTCTGCATGTTTGTTTTTATTCAGCCACGGAAATTATGGTAAATGCACAAATGTCAGTAAAATTTTTAACGTTTCTTGTTTTGATTTTGATCTTTCAATGTGTTGTTCAAATATCTGAGGTATTTAATGTGCATTTCCCGTGTTTTTGGCAAACTGAGGAAAGTGATTCCCATAGTATGTTTTCACCACATGTATACACCACCATAGTATGTTTTCCCTTTACATGTCACCAACCTTGTGGTGTACGCCGCCCTGTATAGGGTTGAGCGTGTTGGCGGGCGCGATGAAGTCGCAGGGGATGAGACGCGTGCCCTGGTGTATCAGCTGGTAGAAGGCGTGTTGCCCGTTAGTGCCAGGCTCTCCCCACACGATGGGACCCGTAGAGTAATTCACCTTCTCCCCACTCCGCGTCACATACCTTGGGAAACAATCATAATTGTTTTACCACACCAATTTTTATAACATTATTTTATTAATTAATTTTTGGGTTTAGGGAAGCATTGTGTTTGTTGCTCGATCATAAAACCACTGGCTGGATTGGCATTAAATTTTGCATGGTAATTTTTATAATATCCAGTCTACTCGGGAGTGGAGTTGTGGTTGAATGAGTGAACATGTGATTTTTGTGCTCTTCAGTTTTTTACACAAATCAGTGGTAAAATTAAATGTTTTGAGAAATTTTTTTGTATGTGAATGTGCTATAAAATTTTATCTAAAAAATAAGTAAGTAGTATTTGTTGAAAAACAGTTTAAGAAGAAGTAATCAGTAAACTAAACAAATTTAATTTTAATTTTCATGAATATTTCTTGGAAGGAAGATTAGATCAAGGTAAGAAGGGACCAGGGCAGGGTGCAGCTACTGACCTTGGCACTGTCAGAGATAAGCACCTGCAAGGCTGAGTCACAGCCCAAATGTTTACAGACATTGTTATCTGAATCTGTCAAACTTACTACTATTTTGAATAAATATATAATGTTAAACAATGACTACAGACAAAAATACCACCGTCGCAGCAAACCTGCATACTCAGCGAATTTTCAATGAAGATATAAATGTCTTAATACTACATAAAGCCACTAACCAAGTTTCATAAAAATATATTCACAAATAAGCGATGTATGCAATTTTAATTATTCTCTATAAGAATAACATGGAGGGTGAGTACGCAGGTTTGCTGCTACGGGAGCCTTTGGCAAATAATTTGTTTTTTTTTAGCAAATATCAATAGACCACAACCAGATGAAGCCGTATACCAAGTTTCGTCTGTATACGTTCATAAATAAGCGAGATAAAAAATTTTTCTTTTCCTCCATAAGAATAACATTAGACAACCTACTGTGTTTAGCACTTTCAATATCTCGGTAACCAATTGACGTAGAGGAATGATCAAAATACCAAATTGTGTGTTTTTTTAAGCTGAATCCAATGGTAAAAGCTAATATTTGACTTTTTCAAAAGTGATACGTACAAAATTCAAAAGTACATTTTTGGGGTACAAAACCCCCCCAAAATATCCCTTCGGATAGAGCGATCTGACTAGTTTTCGAACTTAACCCATTGGCGTAGACATATGAGCTGGTCTCGTTCCTTACTTGTAATTTTATTAACCTGTGAATTGGAGTATAAAATTGGTGTTTTCAAATGGATTAATGGCGTATTTTAATTAAAATTGTTTTCTTTCAGTTTAGAGAGTCACACTGACACACACACAGTAGACATAAGTAAAAATTAGCAAAATCAGTGTTGACCATGTGCAAGTCTCAAAGAATTAACCGATCCCGTCAGCTTCCAAGCAGCCTGCAACCGTTTGTTGTACTTGGGCCCTCCCACCAACGTTGCCACAGACCGGTTAACTCATTGAGAGTTGCACAACTGGTCAGTTTTGGTCGTGTGCGGGAATCGAACCCACGAACATCGTATCACCACCTGGCCAAGGTGTTTCCACGACGTAGCCAACTCAGCTAACACGACCAAAGGCATGGTGGCGATATTAAGGTTTTTCAGTCAGTCCACGCCCCTAGCGGATAGAACTGTAGACGCCTGCGGTCATTAGTTACATATTTTGCTACTAGAGTGCAGCACCAATAATTCCCGTTATGGGCTACTGCAAATAGAATAAAATTACTACCTCAATGGGTTAAAGTCATAAATGTTGCTTTACACGTTTATACCAAATTTCATCAAAATCGGATCATTTTTACGAGAGTTATCGTGCTCACAGACACACACACACACACACATATATATATATATATATATATATATATATACATATACAGTTTCAAACAAATGGTGTTTTTGGGGTGTGGGGACCTCAAAACGAAAAGTTATCATGGTCCCGGGCCTAGGTCTTACCATGCCGACTACGGTAATAGCTTCTTCCCTATAGGGGAAATTCGCTAATAACCTTGTTCCTCCTGGATGGAATAGGAGTGAGGTGGTTAGGAAAAAAGGACTTAGCGCCGGAAAAACTGATGTATATATTACTTCACCAAGAGGAAAAATATTTCGTTCAAAAAAGGAGCTATCAAAATATATAGAACAAAATAGTCTAAAGCTAAAAATTGCAGATTTTAATTTCAGTACATCTGGTAAAAGTATAACTAGTGAACTAAGACAAATGTAAGTGGTAACTTCCCCACAATTTCTCAGGACGCTTCAACTGACATAAGTACAAATGCAACAAATGACTGTATTGTAACAAACCTTGATGGAGGTGAAACAATCTCAACATCAATAAATTCGTCTTGTATCAGCATAAATGATATTACAGGAGTTTTTTCATCAAGTCAAGTTTTATCCGAGCATGTGTCTGCAAAAAACCCAAATTTGTTTGTCTATTTTAAATAATGACTGGCTTACTGATGAAGCTATTCAACACTACTTTGAGTTGTTGTCTTCCAAGGTCATTAAAAATTAAAATATTTTTCTCATGAATCCGATTGTTGTGCAGGCTATAAAATGTTTGGAAGATGTTAATTATTTACTGCAAGATTTAAATTTGGCTGAAAAAACGCACATCCTGATACCAGTAAATGACTCACCTGCTGCGGACAAGCCCGGGGGCTCCGGCTCTCACTGGAGTCTCTTCTTGTATATAGGGGCTCAAAATGAATTTTTGTATTTTGGCTCAACAGACTCATCAAATTATGCGCATGCATTAAAAATCTCAAACTCACTGCGTGAATATTTTGGTGTAGTGGAGAACAAGGAAATTTTAATGGTAACAGTGCCAAAACAACTAAACCAGTATGATTGTGGCATACCTCCTGCTCTTTACAGATGTGATTGTTCAGCACATATTGCAAACATATGTCTCATGACTCCTGCGAAAAACTGTTCCCTGTAATCACTGAGTCTGAACTTATTACTAAACGTGCTCAACTTGGCGTACTGTACAATAATAGTAGTAATCTCAGCCTAACTACAGACACGTTGACGGCAATGATGTTAAATCCAGCAAATTGCACTGTAATACCATCACCATTGAAACACTTACAAATAAATAAGTCAAAAACGTCAGAGGAAAAGGAAATCTACAAGTCCAGCAGTAACATTGTTCCTTCTGAAACTCAATGTGAACCCCCTAAAGAGATTGTTGATGCAAATAAGTGGCAAACGGCCACCAAGAAAAATAGAGGGACTGTAGTTTGTGGTAAAGTAACCTCAGAACACCTTGAGCAGAACGTAAGGACGAGCAATAAATATGAAATTCTATCAAGCGACGACCTTAAAGGTAGCTCAGACAGTGGAAAGAAGATACCAGAAATTCATAAACCTTTGCTAAGTAAACAATCAACAATTAACGAGCAAAGTAATTTTAGGACAACTCCTGAACTGGTAAATATAACTTTTTGCACTGATAGCCAAGGTAGAGATGTGAAATTAAAAATAGAACAACTAAGCAAATATAAAATAAAAACATTTGGATACGTGAGAGCAAATGCTGGATTGCTTCAAATAATACAATCATCTAATTTAGAGCTCAAAAATCCCGTTATTATAATGGGGGGAACTAATGACAGATAACCTAGAGAATATTTACAGGAAGCTAGAAAGTGACCTAGACAAATTATGCACACAAAGAACAGTATTTATTACGACCGTACCAAAACGCCACGATAAGCCAGCTATGCATAAAGCAAATCAATATATAACACTACTTAATAATCACATTAGAGAATTAAAAGAAGAAAACAAAACATTTATTTGATAAATCTGGATAGATTAAAAAGGTATCACTTTACAAATCACGGCCTGCACTTGAATAACAGAGGGAAGAGTAAACTAGCTCAACTTATAATTAATGCTCTGAATTGGAAGTATGAACAAAGTAACGAAAATAAGAACATGGAATGTAAAATTCAAATTATTCAGACTCATATAGGAAAAATAATTAACAAATTTCAAGATGATAAAATTTGGCCTTTGCACACTCAATATCTGCAGACATTCATAATGATAGACAAGAAATGAGTAAAGGGGTTGCAGTTGTTTTTAGAGACACTTTTGGAAAACCGAAACACTCAGACTTTCTCAACAAGCGTTTAACCTGTCAGACATCTGTAGTAGTGATGGTCAAAACCAGAAATTTTGAATCTCGAAACCGAAACCGAAACTTACAAAATCGAATCTCGAATCTCGAAACTCAAATCGCGAAACCCTATTTACTTGCCTGGGTATGGTTATGAAAAATAAATCCAGAAAAATTAATTAAAACTAATTATATATTTTGGTTAGAGTTGATCTTTCAGAAATAAAAAATCAATAATCCAAAAAAGGTGAAGGTAGACGACCGATGACAGTAGGCTTTTGACCTTTGCATCATTGATCGAAACACGGGCGTGATTTCTGTTAAAAAACAACAATAAAGACACAAAAAATCTCAGCAGTTTCGAGTTTTGATTCTCGAAACTCACCGATCGAATCTCGAAACCGAAACTTTTCCAAAGTTTTGGTGGTTTTGAGATTCAAGTTTTGGTTTTGACACATCACTAATCTGTAGGAGGAGCTACAGTTTACGGTCTGGTGACTAAAGCTGAGTTTCATGAGAAGCCTACCGTGCCAGATTATAACAAAGCTTTTAATGAATTGACTCAACATTTCAAAACAAAAGGACTAGAAAAACTTATATGTTCGCCCATAGGCTGTGTTCGGGATAAAATTTCAATTGATGTATTTGCTGAGAACTTAGTTAAACTTTAGCTCAATACTGCAGCCTCTGTGAGTGTTATTGTTTTTTATGAAAAGACTAATAGACCAATCAGAAATGGTTTAACTTACTCAACATTTTTTAAAGAGCTTAATTTCGCCATTGAAAAGTACGCCAAAAGGACCTCAATTGATGCACCGTTATCTAAAACATCAGGTTAACGTCATGTATTCAAGATATGAACTCCTTCCCACCATTACACTTGGCAGAACATCAGCTCTTGAATCAACAGGGAGAGTAAGCAGTACTGGTGCAAGAAGAGGAATCACAACCGGCAGTAGTTGAGAGTGAAGCTGTTACCCGCAAGACCCCAAGAGCCCAACTGTGTCCCAGTGTTGATACTCGTTCAACTCCGGAGTGTGCCAGTGTAGTGAGCTAAGGGGAAAATCCGTTTACAAAATGTAGAAAGGCAAAGCCAAGCAAATCCACCTGTCAATGTTCAAGATGACGGTGTGGTAGAAATATTAAGTAAACCTAGCTGTATTTTGGTTCATAGAGAAATTAAATTGTGGAAGCCATTGGCTGATTTTCAAGAAATGTTAGAATATCGGGATCTGTATATAAATGATTTTATTAGTAACCTACTATGCAAGGGAAACTTCATAAATAAATAACATAATGGCTGTAGAAAAAAATACTACTTTGAACAAATGTACATGGTCATTGCATTATAATGTTCAGGGTTTGAGGTCAAGGGGAAAAATAGAAGAATTTAAACAATTAATATGTGGGCTGGATATAGAAATCATTTGCTTAAATGAGCATTGGTTAAAATCAGCTAAAATATTTATAATACAGAATTTGACAAATTATAAGGTAGCAGCTTTTTATTGTCGAGAAAAGGGTATTCGGGGGGGCTCTTGTATTTTTGTTAGAAATAATTTGCAGTATAAATTGAGAGAGGATTTAATGATTTATTTAAAGGAAGACCGTGTGTTTTTCTGATCAAAATGGAACTTGTCATGTTGTTGTTTCTCTTTATCATAATACAGATGTTAGAAATATAAATATTTTTCTGTATAAGTTGGAAAGATTGTTTAGTTTATTGAAAAAAGAATCTAAAACAAAAAATTTATATAGCCTCTGATTTAAATATTGATGTTTTGAATAAATGTCGAAACATGGTTTTAAGGAACCGTCTTATGAATTTGCTGGCAATATATGGGTTAGATATAAATTTCCATTTACCAACTAGGGTGACAAATGAGTCAAAAACCTGTATAGACAATATTATTTCTAATAAGCTTGTGTGCCAAAGTTATACTGAATTTGGCATGTCTGATCACAGAGCTTTATTAATCTCACTCTTTGGAAATCCTAAAAATGTAAACCGAATAAACAAGAATTTTGTAAACAAGAGATATTTTACAGAATTTTGCATGAAAATTTTTCAAAGGCTATCAAACAAATAAATTGGGAGTACAGTAAGAAAAAAACATCTCAACAAAATTTTGATTTATTTTTCTCAATGTTCAAAACAAATTTTGAGTACTACTTTCCACAGAAATCTGTGCATATTAAGACATGTACAAATTCTAAATTTGTCAACAAAAAATGGGTTACTAATGGAATCTGTATCTCTAGTATGCGTAAACGAGAACTCCATCAGTTATCTAAAACCTCAAAAGGCAAAACAGTTTTACAATATATTAAAATATACAAAAAAGTTTTTAAAAAGGTCTGTGGTGCAGCTAAAAGAATGGCAAACAGTAAATGTATTATACCCCTTCACAAGAAATGTAGCAAAGATGATCCCGAGAACTATAGGCCCATTTCAATTTTACCAGCTTTATCAAAAGTTTTTGAAAAATATGCTAATGACCAGCTGAGTATTTTTTTAAATAGGGAAGGAATCATTTGTAAAAATCAATATGGATTTCGAAAGGGGCATAATACTGTGGATGCAGCTGCAGAGATGATAAAACATGTGACTGAGGCTTTGGATGGGTCACAGAGTACTGCAAGTATTTTCTGTGACCTGTCCAAGGGGTTTGATTGTGTTGACCACCAAATCTTATTAGAGAAACTGCATTTTTATGGAATTACTAAAACAACTCTTAACTGGTTTAGATCATACTTAACGAATCAAAAACAAAGAATTATTTTGAACAGAAAAGATAAAAAATACATATCAGATTGGAGTGACGTTAATCGTGGGGTACCGCAGGGTTCAATTTTGGGCCCATTGTTATTCATTATTTATATTAATAACTTACCAACAAATATTGTTCATGCCAAAATAATACTATACGCAGACGACACTTCATTGGTTTTAAAATGTGCAAATAATATTGATCTAAACTTGGCAATGAAAACAAATTTAACAGAGCTAAAAAGTTGGTTTGACGTTAATGGATTAAAATTAAACTGTTCAAAAACTGATGTTTTAAAATTTCAAACACTTCAAAATAAAAACAAGTACAATAGTGACACATTTTTTGATGAGAGTGTCATAAATGTAAATAATTTAGTAAAGTTTTTAGGTATAAATATTGATAATAATTTAACTTGGAGGCCACTGATAGAAAAGTTAAGTAAAAAATTAGGTTCAATTTGTTTCCAGATGTATATTTTAAGAGAAACTGTGGACTTAAAAGTCAGGCTTATGGTATATCATGCTTGTTTTGGTTCTTTATTGCAGTATGGTGTAGAATTATGGGGGAATTCTTCTGAGGTCCAGACTATTTTTAGAATACAAAAAAGATATATTAGAAAAAATGATGTTTTTAAAACGCAACCAATCTTGTAAATCTTTTTTAGGGAATTCAATATTTTAACTCTTCCTTCATTGTATATTTTTAAATGTTTAATTTTTGTACATAAACAAATTGATACTTTTTATGATAGGCAAGTAGTTCATTGCTATAACACACGGTCTAAGGATCAACTCCAATATCCCATACATAGACTAAAGTTATATGAAAATACTCCCCACTATATGGGTTTAAGGTTTTACAACAAATTGCCAAATCATTTTAAGGAGTTAAATTTAGTAAAATTTAAGTGTGCCTTAAAATAAATTTTAGTTGATAAGGTTTATTATAAAGTACATGATTTTTTGAATGACAATACATTGGAGTTGGTCTAAACAACAAATTTATTTGATATCTTGTTCAGGTATAGAATTAGTTTATTTTATAAGAGATATTGATGAGCAACCTGTTTACTTTGCAAATAATGTATTGTTTGTAAACTGTGTGAATGTTATGTTGCAATAAATATCTAGAATCTTGAATCTTGACTCCAATGCCATGTACACAGAAGGGCGCTTTTACTTAAGTATACTACATATAATCTATGGAAATAGTTCAAAAGACAAATTGCTACAATAAAGTACTAAAAGTAAGGCCAGATAAATTTATAATCTGACAAAATATAAACAAATAGATCTTGAAATTAAAAATTGTATAGAGACTTGAAAAATAAGCTTCGAGGGAGGGAGGGGGAAGAGAGGGAGTGAGAGAAACTATTATTACAAAGCGTCGAGCTTAGAAAAGCTGTTAACAAATACAACAAATAAATAAATTTTATCTTTTACAAACATAAATGTGGTCTTAAACATCTACAATAGCCAAAGTCTTTATTAATTTTCATTAGTTTACTAAATAATATTTGCATTTATGATTTAATACTAACTTTCCGTTAGACTCCATGTCGCCCTGCTGGAAGTAAGCAGCGAATCTGTGAAGATATTGATCATAAGGCAACAAAGCGTGGGTTTCTGCCCCGAAGAAGTTGTGGTACCAAACACCCAAAAGTGCTAGTATCACTGGTGCCTGAAAACAAGGAGGGAATAGTTCATACACATAATCAGCTTAATCAAAGAGAACAAATCTTTTTAACTTGTTTCAGTCTACAGTTTGCTACTTCTTTATTCCTTGTATTGTCTGTTAAGTCTCTTCTACTTTTTGTCTCAATTTCACAGACGTAATTCAATCCTATCTGTCATCACTGCTTTGCCTATGTTATAGCTGATAACCTAATCTTGTTGGGCACTTTTTGACACGGTCATCGCTCTGCTGAACAGAGCACTTTAGACTAGAAGGTAAAATGAGGTAAAATAAAGTCAAATTTTCCCCTCGCACGGTCAATAATTTTATATTTATAAGTCTGGCCAATGAATATCTACTTTCACAAGTGGGGTATTCATTTTGTTGAACATTTTTCATAAATAAACGCTTTACTAGTTACATTGTTTGTTTGTTTGTAAAGTAGAGTGTTTACTGAACAGTAGTGGGAAGCGAGTTCACTGAAAAAACATACTAATGTTATCAATAAATGTTGTCTTACAATTGGAGGATGGGAATTAAAATCGTTAGGTTCCAAAATAGGCTGTGCCTCGAGATTCAAGACCATAGTTTTTGTATTAGAACAATAAGTAAAACATACTGAACAGTAAAGGGAAGCGAGTTCACTGAAAAAACATACTAATGTTATCAATAAATGTTGTCTTACAATTGGAGGATGGGAATTAAAATCGTTAGGTTCCAAAATAGGCTGTGCCTCGAGATTCAAGACCATAGTTTTTGTATTAAAACAATAAGTAAAACATACTGAACAGTAAAGGGAAGCGAGTTCACTGAAAAAACATACTAATGTTATCAATACATGTTGTCTTACAATTGGAGGATGTGAATTAAAATCGTTAGGTTCCAAAATAGGCTGTGCCTCGAGATTCAAACCATAGTTTTTGTATTAAAACAATAAATAATACCCCCGTCCCAGCAAACCTGCGTACTCAGCAAATTTCCTATGCATGAATATATTTCTTTCTACCACATAAAGCCACTTACCAAGTTTAATAAAAATACTTAAATAAATAACTGATATATAGCATTTTATTTATTCTCCATAAGAATAACATTAGGGCTGAGAACGCCGGTTTGCTGCAACGAGGAAGATAAAATATGTTTTTTTTTGCAATTATCAGTACAACTCAACCAGGTGAAGCTAAATACCAAGTTTTAATGATTTATGTTCATAATTAAGGGAGATATAAAGCTTTATGTATTCTCCATAAGAATAACATTAGGGATGAGTATGCAGATTTGCTGCTAAGAGGATAATCAACAAAAAATCATTTTTTTGTGAAAATATCAATATACCAGCACTAGGTGAAGCCACATACCAAATTTCATCAATATACGTTCATAAATAATCGAGATATCAAATTTTAAATATTCTCCATAAGGATAACATTGGACAACGTACTGTGTTTAGCACTTTGAATATCTCAGCAACGGTTGGACGTAGAATCACAATTTAAACACCAAACTGATTGTTTTGTAAACTGATTGGTAAAAGCAAATGTGAAGTTTACAGGAAAATTAATCAAGGAAAAGCTAAAAACCATTTTCCCTTAAGGTTAATATGGGAGATTTTATGAAAACGTTTTTTGGACTTTCTCCGCAACCACTTAACCTAGGTTCATGATTCAAAATACTATATTATTTGTTTTTTAAGCTCTATAAAATGGTTAAAACAAAAATTGTGTGTTTTAAAATTTTCAGGGTGAAAAGTGCAAAAAACTGTTTTTTGGAAAATTTTGAAACCCTATAAACCTTCTTTCCCATGGTCCGGTTATTCTGGTTTTTGAACTTAAAGTCATGAATGTTACTTTACACATTTGAGCCAAATTTCATCGAAATCAGACGTTTTTTTACTCAAGATATCTCATTCACGGACACACACACACACATATATATATATATGTATATAGATATATATAAATTAGAACGAATAATGTTTTTGGCATCTGGGGACCTCAAAACAAAAAGTTATCATGGTCTCGGGCTTAAGTCTTACCATGAGACCTACGGTAATAGCTCCCTATAGAGGAAATTCGCTAAAACAAACTAAAAAAAAACCAATAAAGGAAAGAACATGTGAATTCATTAGCAAAGAAGATTAAACGGGATCACAAATGCTCCTAGAATACATATTTTAACCTTAATTAAAATGGGTCCGGTAATACCAGTAGTTTGTGTAATATTTATTCTTTTAACACAAACAACTCACATTTTTGTTCAGAGGAGCAGTGAGGAAATGCTGGTCCATATAGTGCGCTCCTTCCAGCAGCTTCTCAAAGTTGTCGAAGCCGATGTTGAGCGCGATGGAGAGTCCGATGGCCGACCAGAGCGAGTAGCGGCCGCCCACCCAGTCCCAGAACCCGAACATGTTCGCCTCGTCGATCCCGAACTCCGTCACCTGGGCCTTGTTGGTTGACAACGCCACAAAGTGTTTGGCCACGGCAGCTTTCTGTGAAACAGTGCTGATGAAAACAAGCTATTTGGGAAAAGAAAGGGTAAAGGATTGGGTATTTTTCTAGTAAAACCTTTAGAAGTTAATTAAAACGATGCAAGTCGTAAGAATTGACAGTTATATGGTTTACCAGTTTGTATTGAAATAACTCTGCAAGACCTTTAAAGGGCTCAATAAATAGTAGGGACAAATATCTTAAGGTAGGCCTACCTCTCAAAATGTCGGAATTTGTTAAATGTAATTCAAACGTAGAAAAATCCTTTCCTATTCCTCATTTATACATTGGAAATCAACTTTCTTTACTTACTCTATTTCAGGATCCCAGAGAATTAGAGATTGTTAAGCGAGTTTTCGTTAAATAGGGAGCAAGTAAATAATATAAAATAGTAAACCTAAAATGGTGCCGGGCCTAGGTTTTACTAGAGTAATATAATAATCGCGTGCCTAAGAACAACTATGTGAAATGGCAAGGTAATGGTATGTAAGAACTGAATTAATGGTTGTAATAAAGTACAACTCAGTATACATGGACAATCAATTTTGTGGTATGAATGCATAGGACATTGCTACCAAAACCTTCAGCCCTATGAAACAGTAGAAAAGCACCAGCCCTGATTAAGGTGTCTCACTTCTTATCAACCTTTAAAGTATTGGGATTGGGACTATTTCAATAATCAATCCTCATGTCATATGAGAGTAATTTTAGTTTAAGATTAAACTTATGTTTGTGTTGTTGGCAGTATGTAACTATCCTCCCCCTCCCTGGTTACTCGTAAACCCCTGATGTTAGCCTCCCTCTGTTAAACTGTCTTATGATCAAGATGCCAAGTCTTTTCATTAATCTGGACAATAAGCCATCATTATACTACTTAAATCGACACTGTATAAAATATATGTCTCCCAATAGCCTCATTTTATCTGTCAGATCCTCCTGTTTCGGTAAGATTTCTTATGCACAAACATACAAATTTAAGAGGCACAATAAACAACCTTTCAATTTGAATTTTACAGCTTTGAATACATAATTCTTATCCTAACAGGGAAATCTTAAACGTAAATAGTGTATTTTAACACTCAACTTACATCTTTAGCTGTCTGCAGGAACCAGTTCTTGGCGGAGTTGGCGTTAGTGATGGTTTCCTGCGTGGTGAACGTCTTGCTGGCGATGATGAACAGTGTCGTCTCGGGTCTCAGCTTCTTGAGCGTCTCGGCGAGATGTGTGCCGTCGATGTTGGACACAAAGTGGACCCGAGGCCCGACCGCGTAGTGCTTCAACGCCTCCGTCACCATCAGCGGGCCCTATCACCACACTGGTTACATACTGTCTCGAGTCACCACATTCAAACTATACAAACGGCATGGGACAAGGGCCTACACCCAAAAACTATCGCAGCAGTAAAATTGTGTTTCAAAGCTTGTCAATTAGACTGGCTGCTTCATTTATCATCGCCACAGAAGTGCATTACATTGCCATAACACAACCAGAATAATTTGTGAAATGATAGCCAAGCCAAGGAATTGCTTACATAAGACTTACCATCAATTATTAGAGTCCAGTGAACAGACTATGATTCTGAACGTGTTTCACAGCAACTAGGCTGCATCTTCCGCAGATGCGGTTAAGCTAAATAGAGAGGCTGATCCGTGATAATCCTATGACAAAGTTGAAAATGTTTAAAACGGTTTTAGGGCACACGTGTGTAATAAAAGTCTGTCCAAAATAAGTTTAAAACCTTTTCAACTTTGTGACAGAATCTTCACGACCTCTCTATGTAGCTTAACCTCATCTGTGGATGATGCAGCATAGATGCTGCAAAACATGTTCAGAATTATAACCTGCTCACTGGATTGCTAATAACTGAGGATAAGTCAAGAATATATATGATATATTTTGGATACTGGGCATGCTACAATACTAAATCACATGGGTGAGATGATAGTAAATACCCCCGTCGCAGCAAACCTGCGTACTCAGCGAATTTCCAATGCATAATATATGTCTTAATACCATATAAAGCCATATACCAAGTTTCATAAAAATATATTCACATATAAGCGATATATACAATTTTAATTATTCTCCATAAGAGTAAAATTGGTGATGAGTACATACGTTTGCTGAAAAAAGGAACACAAACAATTGTTTTTTATGCAAATATAAATATTATTTAACTAGGTGAAGCCACATACCAAGTTTCATCAATATTCAATCATAAGTAAGAACTATATATCATTTTAATTATTCTCTATAAGAATAACATGGGAGCTGAGTATGCAGGTTTGCTGCTACAAGGAACTAAAGAAATGGGTTTTTATGCAAATATCAATATAACTTAACAAGGTGAAGCCACATACCAAGTTTTATTAATTTATGTTTATAATTAAGCGAGTCATTACATTTTACTTATTCTCCATAAGAATAACATGGGGGCTGAGTACGCAGGTTCGCTGCTACAGGGATTATCAACAAAAAATCAATTTTTTTTGCAAATATCAATATACCAGTCCTACGTGACCCCACATGCCAAGTTTCATCAAAATACATTCATTAATAATGGAGATATCAAATTTTATTTATTCTCCATAAGGATAACATTGGACAACGTACTGTGTTTAGCACTTTGAATATCTCTGCAATAGTTGGACGTAGAATCACAATTTAAACACCAAAATGATTGTTTTGTGGAGCTGAGTTGATTGGTAAAAGCAAATGTGAAGTTTACATTAAAATTAACTTAGGAAAAGCCAAAAACCTTTTTCCCATAAGATTAACATTAACAGAGATTTTATGAGCAGGTTTTTTTGGACTTTCTCCGCAACCACTTAACCTAGCTTAATAATTCAAAATACCACATTATTAGTTTTTTTAAGCTCTATAACATGGTTTAAACCAAAATTATGTTTTTTTTTTAATTTAGGGTAAAAAATGCAAAAACTGATTTTTGGAAAATTTAAAACCCCCATAAACCCCCCTTTCCCATGGTCCGATTTTTCTGGTTTCCGAACTTAAAGTCATAAATGTCACTTTACACATTTGAGCAAAATTTCATCGAAATCGGACGTTTTTTACTCAAGTTATCGTATTCACGGACACATATATATATTTATTATTTTAAACATCATCATCATCATCATCAAAAGGGGCGGACTTAGGTCCCACGGCACATCAGCCACACTGGGCTTATTGCGCACCCCCGAAAAGAAGAACATTTTATTATTTATTTATTATTATTATTATTTTATTATTATTTATTTTAAACATTTTAAACACAGTACCCTGGTTTAGATTATTTTATTTCAAGACCGACATGTTTCGGACCTTAAGGCCATTGTCATGGTCGTAAACAAAACATAACCTCACAATTATTAAAAAGAAATCTAAATGTAAACAATAAATTGCTGATAATATAGTTTGCACTTATTACACTTATTTGCACTTGTTTACACTTATACTGTACTTACATACAAGGCAGTAAATATACAAAATACCCCCGTCGCAGCAAACCTGCGTACTCAGCGAGTTTCCAATGCATAATATTTGTCTGAATTCTACATAAAGCCGCGTACCAAGTTTCATAAAAATATATTCACATATAAGCGATTTTAATTATTCTCCATAAGAATAACATTGGTAATGAGTATACGTAGGTTTGCTGAAACACGGAACACAAACAATTGTTTTATGCTAATATAAATATAATTTAACTAGGCGAAGCCACATACCAAGTTTCATCAATATTCAATCATAAATAAGCGCTATATAACATTTTAGTTATTCTCCATAAGAATAACATGGGGGCTGAGTACGCAGGTATGCTGCTACAGGAATAACCAACAAAAAATCAATTTTTTGTGCAAATATCAATATACCAGTACTATTTGAAGCCACATACCAAGTTTCATCAACATACATTCATAAATAATCGAGATATCAAATTTTATTTATTCTCCATAAGGATAACATTGGACAACGTACTGTGCTTAGCACTTTGAATATCTCAGCAACGGTTGGGCGTAGAATCACAATTTAAACACCAAAATGATTGTTTTGTAGAACTGAACAGATTTCTAAAAGCAAATGTGAAGTTTAAATTAAAATAAACTGAGGAAATGCCAAAAACCTTTTTCCCATAAGATTAACATGGGAGATTTTATGAGTAGGTTTTTTGGATTTTCTCCGCAACCACTTAACCTAGGTTAATAATTAAAAATACTATATTATTTGTTTTTTTAAGCTCTATAACATGGCCAAAACCAAAATTAAGTTTTTAAAAAATTGTAGGGTGAAAAATGCAAAAAACTTATTTTTGGAAAATTTAAAACCCCATAAACCCCTCTTCCCATGGTCCGATTTTTCTGGTTTTCGAACTTAAAGTTATGAATGTCATTTTACACATTTGAGCCAAATTTCATCGAAATCAGACGTTTTTACTTAAGTTATCGCATTCACGGACACATATATAGATATATATATATATATATATATATATATATACATATATATAAATTTGAACGAATAGTGTTTTTGTCATCTGGGGACCTCAAAACAAAAAATTATCATGGTCTCGGACTTAAGTCTTACCATGAGACCTACGGTAATAGCTTCTTCCCTATAGGGGAAATTCGCTAAAAGATGGTACAAGGCGATCGATTTTAACCAGTCACACCAGTCATCATCAGGCCCAATCAGCGAATGACAGAAACAAGGTGGCGTACAGCTTATATACTATTGGCTACCAGAAGTTCTGGAAACAAGTTGTGAAAAGTACCATCAGAGTCAAAGTTGACAAATTAACTAATCAATTTATTCCTATCCTTACATTTTCCTTAAAAATATAAGTCACCCGTCAAACCAGTGACTGGTGTGACTGGTTGAAATCGATAGCCTTGTACCATCTTTTAGCGAATTTCCCCTGTAGGGAAGAAGCTATTACCGTAATCGGTATGGTAAGACCAAGGCCCGCGACCATGATAACTTTTCGTTTTGAGGTCCCCAGACCCCAAAAACACCATTCGTTCAAAACTGCATATATATTGCATATATACTGCAACAAATTTGACGTTTTCTTTAATATTTTTATGTATTATTTTAATACAGGTTTTCCCAAAATTAAAAGTAGAGTGAAAAAAGAAGAAAAATTGGTCACAAATAGTATTTTTAAGAAAAGAAGTGATGTGTTATATCTAAGCAGAACTGTTAGGGAAACCAAAAATCAAGTTGTGAAGACCCTTTTGAGTGAGAAAAAGAAAGAATTGAAAAAAGAAGTTGCAGGCACTAAATACAAATTCTATGATGGTTTACTTAAAAAATCAAAAAATGTCAGTAAGACAACATGGAACATAATTAATAAGGAAATTGGCTCTAAAGCTAAGAGTGATTGTGGATATAAAAATTTGCCATATATCGAGGGTTTAAGTTGTGATATTAGAAACGTATGCCAGTCTTTTAATGACTACTACACATGTATGGTAGACAACAATATATTGCCTGAATCTAACTTTGTTACTGATTTGGGAAAACCTCTAGAAGCATCTGGAAAAAATAAGGCAAAAAATAAGGAAAACAATTTGTTATGAAGATCTGGAAAAAATTATTATGTCCTTTGATAGCAAATTTTCTACTGGATGGGATGAGGTACCTATGCCAGTTATTAAACATGCTCGGGAGTATCTGATGCTACCACTGCAGCATATAATTAACTCATCTCTTATTACCGGAATTTTCCCAGAAAAATTAAAAATATCCAAAATTAAACCCTGTTACAAGGGTGGTGAATCAAAAACTTTTTCTAATTACAGACCAATATCCTTACTGTCCTCATTCTCTAAAATTTATGAAAAAGTAATGCATATACAGTTGTCAAAATGTCTTGAGGAAAATAATTTATTAGATAAACAGCAATTTGGTTTCAGGGAAGGAAAATCTGTCATTAATGCTGGGGTCGATTTCTGTGAATCAATTATTGATGCTATAGACAACAAAGAACGGGTAGTTGGAATTTTTATGGATCTTACAAAAGCCTTTGACAGTGTTTCTCATGAATTGCTGCTTCAAAAATTGCATTGTATTGGGCTGGAAGAAAGAGCCCTATGTTGGTTTCGATCATACCTCATAGGCAGAAAACAGTATGTTGCAATTGATAATATAAACAATTTTAATCAATTGACTACTTATACTTCATCAACAAATATTGTCAGGTACGGAGTACCACAAGGGTCTATATTGGGGCCATTACTATTTCTAGTATACATTACAGGGTTTCCAACCATAATAAAAGTACCAAATAATATTTGTTTATTTGCTGATGATATAAGTTTAAAATATCAGGGATTTCTGAACCTGGTGTCGAAATTTCTGCTTTTGTGAATCTTTCTAATACTATGCAGTATTTACATAAGTTAAATTTATTGCCAAACCCAATTAAAACCAAATATATTGAGTTCTCTGCTTCAAAATTAAAAAATGGTAAAAGCACAAATATTTTCATGGATGAATATTTTTTAAATGAAGTAGACACTATTAAATTGTTGGGATTAAACATAGATAGCCACTTTACCTGGGACAATCATGTAGATTCAGTTTGTAAAAAGATATCTTCAGGCCTTTATGCATTGAGACAGATGTCCAAATTCAGTAGTTTTGAAACTTTAAAAATTGTCTATTATGCTCTAATTGAATCGCATATAGCTTGTGGTTTATGCCTTTATGGCTCTACTTCAAACAATAATCTAAACAGAATACTATTACTTCAAAAAAAAACCCTTCGTATTATGTTAAAATTGAAACCGGGGGACTCTATAAAAGAACATTTCAAAAATACAGAAATTTTGACAGTTTATGGTTTATTTATTTTTCAGTTAGTAGTTCATATTAGATCAAACTTTCAAAAATTACCCCAATTAAATTCTTTTCATCAGTATGGAACAAGGAAAGGTAATCAACTGGCATACAGAAAGCATAATTCTTCATTTTTCACAAAAAACCCTCATATATTGGAATAAGATTTTTTAATTCTTTGCCAGAATATCTTAAACGAATAACAGATCTTAAAACGTTTAAAAATCAAGTAAAGCTATATCTTATCAATAAGCCACTGTATAGTATTGATGACTTTTTTTCATGATTATTGTAGTGAACTTGGCAAGTTAGAGTTAGAATTAGAACCATGATTTTATTTAATTTGAACTATTGTTTGTTAAGAATTATTGTATTTTATTATTTGTTTTCAGCATACACCTAAACAATGAATGTATTGACACCATTCTGTGCATTTTATGTACTAATGAATAAAGTATTATTGATTGATTGATTGATTGATTGATGTATATATGTATGTATATATGTATATATATATATATATATATATATATGGTGTGTGTGTGTGTGTGTGTGTGTGTGTGTGTGTGTGTGTGTGTGTGTGTGTGTGTGTGTGTGTGTGTGTGTGTGTGTGTGTGTGTGTGTGTGTGTGTGTGTGTGTGTGTGTGTGTGTGTGTGTGTGTGTGTGTGTGTGTGTGTGTGTGTGTGTGTGTGTGTGTGTGTGTGTCTGTGGGTGCAATAACTATCATTTTTAATAAGGTCTGATTTTTATGAAATTTAGTACAAACGTGTAAAGCAGCATTTATGACTTTAAGTTCGAAAACCAGAGAGATCGATCCATCCGTATTTTGGGAGGGTTTTGTACCCCAAAAATGTGTTTTTGAAGTTTGTAAATGTAATATTTTAAAAAGTCCAATTTTAGTTTTCACCATTAGATTCAGCTTTAAAAAACACACAACTTGGCGTTTTGATCATTTCTCTACGTCAATTGGTTACAGAGAAAGTGCTAACAAAGTATGTTGTCTAATGTTATTCTTAAGGAGAATAAGAAACATTTTATATCTCGCTTATTTATGAACGTATTCTAATGAAACTTGGTATACGGCTTCATCTGGTTGTGGTCTATTGTTATTTGCACAAAAAATGCAATTTTACCGATTATTCTCGTAACAGCAAACCTACGTACTCAGCCCCATGTTATTCTTATAGAGAATAAGTCAAATGTAATGTCTCCGTTAATTATGAACAAAAATTAATACAACTTGGTATGTGGCTTCACCTTGTTGAGTTATATTGATATTTTCATAAACACCCATTTTCTTGTTCCCTGTTGCAGCAAACCTGCTTACTCAGCCCCATGTTATTCTTATGGAAAATCATTAAAATGATAAATTTTGCTTATTTATGAATTAATATTGATGAAACTTGGTATGTGGCTGAACCTAGTTAAATTATATATAAATTTGCATAAACATCAATTGTATATGTCCCTTGTTTCAGCAAACCTCCATACTCATCCCCAATGTTATTTTTATAGACAATAATTAAAATTGTATATATTGCTTATTTGTGAATATATTTTAATGAAACTTGGTATGCGGCTTTATGTGGTATTAAGACGTATATTATGTATTGGAAATTTGCTTAGTAGGCAGGTTTGCTGCGACGGGGGTATTTGTGTATTTACCGTCTTGTATGTAAGTACAGTATAAGTGTAAATATATTGTGTAGTGTTGTGAGAGGTAGTTTTATTTTATCTTGTTGTTATAAAAATCAAGTTTCATTTAAAGAGTTAGACTATTTTGAAAAAAGTATAAAGATAGTAAATTAAATTCCTATGATAATTATTGCTGTGTTTACAATAGAGGATCAGTACAAAACATTTTGTTGTATTGAAAAAACTCTTTATTACTAATAGAGAGGGCAAGGATAATGACCCTATATTAGTGAGTCAATTAACCAAAAGATTTGGCACACAACACACAAAACAAAACATCAGGGCTAGTTCATATACAATAGACTCTCACATATCCGGCTCGTACATATTAATTGTTTAAAAACAATTTAAATAAATCTTTACATTTCTGTGCCTATAATTAATATTACGTGACTAATTGTCTTTTAATGCCAATACTTTGTAGTCAGTTGTCATTTTTCGCCAAACTTACGCAGTCCAGTCGTCATCTCTGACCGGCATTATGAGTCACGATGTCAATTACTGCCAGTATCTAGTGGCCTGGTCACAATTTTTGGCCGGTATTATGTTCCCTGTTGACATTTTCTGCCGATTTATATAGTCCAATCAAAATTGTTGGCCAACATTATGCGGTACAGTCATCAATTCTGGTTGATCATGTGTCACATCTTCAATAACGGTCAAAACTACGCAGGCCAGTCTTCATTTACACATCATTGGTTGTTGTTTATGACCAATTTATGTTTCCTGTCGTTATTTTGGTAGATTTCACGTAGTCCCATCGTCTTTTGCGATTTGGCCGAAAGACGGAACTGATGACTTGCATCATCCTCTGGCATATCCAGCTTTTTTTATCTGGCCCGGGTGTTCGCCACATTAGGCCGGATATGTGAGAGTCTGCTGTAGTCAAATTGTTCAGAAAGTCAAACTATGAAACTAATGGCTATAATAACCCCCCGGTAACTTTAAAAACACACTGGAAATATCCACCTAAGCACCATCAATCCATAGCTATTTTTGAGAACAATCTCAAGACACAAAAACTGTGATAGTAAAAACAATTGTAAAATAATTCTTCATAGTTATAATAAAATTAGATAACAACTAATGCCTTTAGACAATCTCCTAATAACAATACATGTACACTGTATTTATACGGGTATTCCTGTATTTAAGTTTCAATTGTGTATACCTTGGACCTAGTATTAACAGTGTACATGATTATAATGAAGAAGCGATTATGCATTAGATAAAATCAGACGACTGCCAATATGGGATTAAAGGGATGATAGAGGGCAAAACTACTTTTTTGCTGGATTACATACAGAGAAATGAAAATAAAAAAGGTAGCCTAGTGAACATATTTGTTAAACTGTTTATGCTGAAATTAAACTTTTAGAAAGAAAAATTAGTTATTTTAAGACGAAAATGCAAAAATACTAATAAAGTCAAGTATTAGATTAATTTGATCAAGTTTAGATGAAAAGAAGGAATATTTTTCAAAACTAAAACTCACAGAAGAGATTTTGAATCTCTCGCAAAATGTATATTAGGAATTAAAAAATATTCTGAGTACAAACTGTTTCTTATACAGCGGCAGAGTTGAAAATACCTTCCAATTCAAAACAAATTTAGCTTATATAAACAGGACTATGATCTTGAATATATTCAAATGAATAATTGAGCATGGTTACCAAGTCAGAGCCACCGATTCCAATATTAACAACGTCTTCAATTGGTTTCCCAGTGTATCCTTTCCACTGTTTGGATATGACCTGCAAAAGATAATACAACAATTAAATCTGTAATTTGAAACACAATAACATTTATTAGACTAGGACCTATAAATTACTTGTTTATTATGATTAACAACATTTTAGTATTTAACCGGTGTTTCATTTCTGCAATTCATTTATAAATTAATTAAATGGGGGAAAGGCATTTTTAACACAACAAATTATACAAGTACTTAAAATGTTGACCAGAGCCCCTATATGCCCATTAATCCATCAACATCATCGCATTACAAACTTTGAAACTTTGGCCCATGCCATCGCTATGATGGGTTATTTTTCACTGAGAGGCATCATTTACAACAGTATCAGCTGGCCTCTCTCATATCTTAAAATGTTGACCAGAGCCCCTATATGCCCATTAATCCATCAACATCATCGCATTACAAACTTTGAAACTTTGGCCCATGCCATCGCTATGATGGGTTATTTTTCACTGAGAGGCATCATTTACAACAGTATCAGCTGGCCTCTCTCATATCTTAAAATTCAAAGTATTTTGCTTAATCTAGTTTATGAGTTTGATTGTAACCTTAATAAATGGTAAACGTTATATTAGTATTGTTTTAAATATTATTCTTGATATTTTTGTTGGTGTAAAGTTAATTACAGTCTGGCATTGTTACTCCTTTTTGTATTTTTATTTGTTGTATTGATCAAACATCACAGGGAGCAGCTTTACATGTTGAGCTAGACTGAAGTATTATTTTGTTTTTCATTAGTTTTATTTTAGTTTTACTGACCACAAAACTGGTTAAAGTGGTCAGTTTATTTCCAACTTCTCCACTGTACTTGTTTTGTATTGCTATTTAAGGAAATAAAATCATTTATCATTTATCATTATCATTTGCCATGTCTTCTAGCTTGTCTTGCATCGTTATCTATGGAAATTTCATGGAATTACTTAACAAGCATCCAAACCCAAAGTGTTGATAGCATGTTTTAGTATGATATATTTTTGTAATTACCTATCATTACTTGCCATTAGAACAATAATATTTATAAGTGTTTTGAGCATTTAAATACTGTATTGTATTGGTTGCTACCGACTCATTATTACTAACAAATATATAAGGTATGAAAGACCCAAACTTCAACAGGTGTTTTATAGGTAAAGGCAGACAATATTTATTGCATAATGTATTACAGTCATAACTCGATGGTTTCCTGTCCATCTGTTAATGTTTGTTTTATAAAAACCACAATTCAAACAAAATTCAAGAAAAATCAAGAATCTTAAACAAAATTCTTAGTAAACAAATTTATGTAGGAAAGCTTATAAGTTTGACATTCTTAAAATATTGTGATTAAAAATTGTAGCAGTTGAAAATTTTCATAACTAAATGTCTAAAATGTCTAAATATCCTAAAAAAATGTAGGCACCAATTTTTTTTGACTATTTAAAGTCAAATTTAAAAAGTATAATATTTAATAATTGAGTCATAGATAAGTCGTAGAGATAAAGTAGATAATAACATTTATTGGTCAAACGTAGGGATACCTTGATACTAAAGATAGTCATATTAAAATAAAGCTCTGCTTAAAAAGCACACCTCTAAGCACTTTTGGTACGGTGTTTAATGCTTTTTCCAGTCATTACACGTTTGAGGATATTTAATTTCTCTAATAGATATTTTTGTCTCTACTATACACTCACCTGGTTACAAAACTGCTTCATATGTTCCAACACAGCGTTAACATCGGGCATAACATCTTTCCCGTCAACAAGAATGCTCTTGCTCTTGTCCCGGTTTCTCAGAGCGATGTGTAATACAGCTCGATTCTCTGTGAAGTTAATTTTTTCTCCTTTGAACATTGCATCTCTCGCCGCTTCCACCTTGCGAGCTCTTGCCTTAAACATTGCAAAAAGTCTTACTTAGTTACTAGTCTTAACAAGTTTCAATAAACAACTAAAAGTAATATATAAGGATGCATGTGTGTTCTTTAATCATGAGGAGAGATTTTCCTTTTCCCAAAAGCATAAAGCTTTTTCTTCTTGGACCTTTTACCTGAGTTTTGATATGAAAATGTTTTCGGATTTCAGCATAGGAAATTTATTTTATCAATACATTACTGAAGCTCTCATGAATGTGTCATGTTGTGCTCTCATACTGAAATAGGAAGTTCTGACTCACTACACTATTATCATTCATTTATTACTCAAAGTGTATATATTTTATATGCTGAATAGGCTATATAAATATATTTGGCTTGTCGGGGCCAATATTAAGAGGGATTACAAAAGATGTACCCATGAAATTTCAAATCCTGGTTTTGTAAGGGATTGTTTTTTATTTACTAAAAAAATTGATACTATGCGAGGGTCCAATTTCTGTGTTGTAACGTCCGTGTGTTTTCATTAGTTGACTTCAGAGCCTGAAATCATCGCTCATAATCTAATAAGGTGGGTCAACCCTAATAAATATCAGAATTACAAAACGGTTTAAACTTACAATGGGAACCTCTTTCATATAAGCTGCTGGGAGGATATGTTAGGGCTCACAGGCACTCATGGCCAGATTAGGTTTTGTTTCTTTTCAACCCAACTTCATAGTTCAGTCCATTGTGATTCAGCTTGTTTTTTCCGTAAAACAATATGAAAATATAAAAAATAATAGACTTACATTTCACTTTTTTATGATTGCCATACTATGTGTGGCCTAACATAACAAAGGGTTATGAGTTACAATTGGATTCATGATGTATGGAAATTCTCTACCACTGTTGTGTGCTTGAACAGTTTAGAAAATACACGAGGGTTTGGCTGGACTTAACTTTTCTACCGGGAAAGGGTTCAAACTCTCTACCACCACTCAACTTGCACCTGTCTCCATGATGAGTGAGGCAGGAGTGAACCTGTCAATGTTCTGATCTGTTGGGGAAGACTGGATTTATCATAAGTGTTACAGTGAGAGAGGTCAGACCTCTTAACCCTTTGAGTGTCAAAGTAAGGGTTCATATCAAGGTTAATTCCAATGTGGGTGGTCAAGGGTAAATCCAAAATGTGCCAGAAATGTCTGAAATTCATAATTTAGTGTGTGAAAAAAGTCAGTACAAAATTAAATTCTTATCCTAAAAGTACTAAAGGAGTTTTTGTTTTATTTAATTCAATTAATGGTTTATATATTTATTATTCTGTAACATATAGTAACTATTTATGTGTTTTTATAGTTTTTAGCTTGACATAATTTTAAGTTGTCTTTGGATTTTTTTTACTTATTGGTGATTATGTAATAATAATAAGTCTTTGTTGTTACTTTGACATACGTTTTTCCTCACTTGATCTCTGCATGTCTTTTTTACTATGGCTTATCCCTCACACTGGTACTTCCTGAGCTTAATAGGATGGCCATGGCCATAGGAGTGATGTGCGATACGGTTGCGTATCGCAGTACAGCGACAGGATAAGATGTACATCAAATGTTTTATCGGCCATTGTGTATCGCTTAGGTATATTGTATCGTATCATCTGAATTTTACTGAAGTATCTTATTGAATGAGTTAGGATGTAAATCAAAACAATATTTTTACAAAATTATAATGCTCGTTTCCAACACGAGTTAGTTTAGAAAAGATTTTCCACAAAATGAAGGTAACAAATTGTATACTTCCCAGAAAAATTTAGCTTTTAAGTGCCAGAAGAAACAAATACTGAAATCGAATCATGGACAGCCGAATTGTGATATGGATGGAATACCACACATTAGTGTGTCATAGCCAACCGTGACGGAGGAAGGGAATGGTAGATTGTTTGCGGTCTTATAGGGTGTTTTTTTTTCCAGTAGTATGTTTGCGGCCTTACATTTTTTTTTTACAAACAAAACCCAGCATTTTAAAGTAAAAACTACAAATATTTACATAACTGAAATGTGCTTGTTATTTTTTGCTAAAAACACTTAATATAACTAAAGTAAAATTAAATAACTGACGTCTCAAGGTCCAGATTTGAACAGGTCAGTTGACTGTTATTTGTCATTTATTCACATTTAAATTAAAAACATTGTTTACACTTTTTATCAAAACAAATATATATATATCTCAGTTTCCATTGCACTGAAGCTGTTCTTTTCTTATAAATTTTTTCTATTAAGCTGGGTTTTCGTAGCATTTTGTCATTGCCGCCTTTAAAGAAGGCCACAGCGTAGCAGAATTGGCAACGCAGCAAGAAGAGTTACTTCATGTCTTGCCGCCTGTATACTAGTATGGGGAAAACGAGACGCCGCAACCCAAAATCGTTATTTTTTACTCTTCAAGTTATAAAATACCGTTTAAGTGATGTTTATCGTTTTGCTAAAGAGTGTCACACCCTGTTGTGAGCCCAACAAGGTTAACATTTAAACTGTGATTTCAGTTAAGCGTGTTTATAGTCGGTGTTGCTGGGTTTTACACGTAGCCATAATAAAACTATAATGCCTTGCACCGTTAATTCAAGAGTGTGCTAGGAATTTAATAATTTTAATGCATTTTTAAAATGCCCCGTATCAACAAATCTACCCACTTATTGAATATAAAGTCAAGTTATTTAATACATTCAAAATTTGTTTATTAAAGAGTTGTATACATTTCTTTTTGTCGTAATTTGACTTTTTAAAGTTGTTATTCCATAGCACAGTAAATTTATGTTTTTTATTAGTTAAGTATTAATTACAATTATCTTTTACCATTAGTTTTGTTTTATAAATATCAATAAGGTTACTGGTACTCGGCCAAGCAACCTTTTAACAATTTTAATTTTTTCGCACTATTACTTATCAATACTAATCATGGTGAGGTCTTGTTCTGTATAACTTCACTTCCACATATAAATAATACCCCCATTGCAGCAAACCTGCATACTCAGCGAATTTCCAATGAATATATAACATAACACATTAAAAAACTTAACAGGATTCATAAGAAATGTATTCACAAACAAGCGATATTAAAAATATTAATAGTTCTCCATAAGAATAACATTCGGGATGAGTACGCAGGTTTGCTGCAACAAGGCACACAAAATTATGGGTTTTTATGCAAATATCAATTGAAGTCATCTTAATGAAGTCACATACCAAGTTTCATCCATATACATTCATAAATAAGCGATATATAACATTTTAAACATTTTCCATAAGAATAACATGGGGACATGGGGACCAAGTACCTAGGTTTGCTGCTACAGGAGCCATAAGCGAAAAAATGTTTTTTTGTGCTAACAACAATAAACCACAACCAGATCAAGCCATATACCAAATTTCGCCAGTTTATGTTCATAAATAAACGAGATATGCAATTTTTCTTTTTCTCCATAAGAATAACATTAGACAACGTACTGTGTTTAGCACTTTCAATAACTCGGTAACCAATTGACGTAGAGCAATGATCAAAATACCAAATTGTTTGTTTTTTTAAGCTGAATTCAATGGTATAAAATAAAATTTGATTTAAATTAAAATTACATGTGAAAACCCCAAAAAACACATTTTTGGGGTACAAAAACCCCCAAAAACCCCCCTTCGTATGGTGCGATTCATCTGGTTTTCGAACTCGTTCAAATAAATGGTACTTTAAACATTTGTACCAAATTTCATTAAGATCGGACCTTTTTTACGAGAGTTATCGTGCTTACGGACACATATATATATATATATAAATATATATATATATATAAATATATAAATATATATATATATAAATATATATATATATATACATATATACAAATTTGAACGAATGGTGTTTTTGGCATCTGGGGACCTCAAAATGAAAAGTTATCATGGTCTCGGGCTTAAGTCTTACCATGAGACCTACGGTAATTTCCCTATAGGGGAAATTCGCTAATTCCCTATAGGGAAAATTCGCTAAAAAGACAGTGGAATATCATTTTACAGGAAAGTTAAAAATTAAATAAAACTATAAGGTATTGTTGGTTCAGCCAACAAATATACACACTATTATAGTTTTCTTTGAATATTTTAGGGTTGGATGTAGTTTATTACAGTTCTGTAGTTGCAGGAGTTAGCTTTACTACAGATTTATATTTATTACAGCTTAAGTTCCTCAAATTTGAATTTCTATGTGCGGTGAAACTTAACAGCTCAGTGTTTTGGACATATCATTCCAAAATGTAGGGCAATAATTTCAATGGTAAGCAATAATTAATTTTGGTCAGCGAATAGGTAGGAAATTAAGTAACGGTAAAGAAGTGCATAGTTTATTTTTACAGTACTTTGTATTATGAATTTGTTCAGCTTACCAAAAGGCCATTTTAAATTTATGTACTCGTTGTTAGTTTAGTCACCTATTGGAATGAATACCTAAAATGTGATCACTTTAGTTTGTAGGAAGATAGTAGTGTTTTTAATATTACAAGACTAAAAAAGTTGTCGGTGAAGATTGGTACAAACATTGGTAAAAACTCTGAACTCTGTTGAACTAACAAAACTAACACTGGCAAAAATAACAGGGAAATGTTTTTACAGCATAATGTGTCACATTTTTGCTAAGCAGAAGGCGAGCGCAGTCACAACAAATAAATTAAGAGTAAGGCAAAAGCTTAATACGATTTTTCAGTTTAGTGTTATTGTGTACCTGTACTGTAATAAAGGATTTAAAAATAAATTTAAAGTTTTATATGTATTTTATCTCTGACATATTCCTTATTAGCTAATTAATAGTTCTTTATGACAAAGCTAACAAAAGTAAACATTGATACGAGATCAACATATATTAAAGAAACTATCATACTAAAACGTTCCAATAATAAACGTAACATAACGTAACGTTTGCCAGGCAAAGAATACTGTAAAATGTGTTTGAGTAATATGTTTATTACAGTAGATATATCAAAAATAATTAATTAGAACTAGTTTTGAGTGTAGTTGAGACAATATTCTTTTGCTTTTCGCCAAAAATTATAGTTTGTATATTTTTTAATATGAAAATAAAAAATATTATGTTAAACTATATATTTTAAAGTTTAGTATTATAAGAGGATATATACAATAGAAAAATAATAAGATTATAACTGTTTCATCTCCTTTTACACAATAACTCGCGGTACAATAACTATTCCAAGATTTATGGTAAAATGACGATATTGCGTTGTTTTGTCCCTTATTTTTATTTCTATAATGGATAATTTATTAACTGTGACATGAAATTATTGGTAGTAGAACATTATTATGCAAAAAATATATGCAAAAGGTAACTCCATTAATTAAATTAAGATTTAAAACATCAAATAACAACTGTTAGAGGCGAATCGCTATACAGACGCAATACACGCCGCCCGGCTTCTGCCCCGAACCAAGATGGCGACCGGCCGGCCGGTGGATCATATTCGGAGCAAGCAGCGCACGTTCTAGTGTTTATATAGTTCGATGATAAATACAACTCATGGGCAACTGTCTGTACTAAGTATTAACATTATTTCTGCACTTATCTTCCAAAGAAATAATTGTGTGCCTCGTATTGCATTTGTCACTGTTTTACATTTTTGCATTTTGCATTTTTACTTAAAGCAGTTTATTACTGACATTTATTGAACATATCAAAATGTTTTTATAGGGACATCTAAAACGATAAGTTACTCTGACCATGGTTTTTTTTTCAAAGCAATAATCTTTAAAACTTATCAGAAATACATGATTCATATAGGCCTATTGTTTTAGTTTACTGCGAATTTGTATGTTTAATATTAATTTTCGGTTATTGTATACTTTATCAACAATCCCTGACGCCCATTCTATTTGTTCTCTCCAATAAAACAAAATAATATAGCTAAAATTATTTAAAAGGACATGCTATTCAACTGGCGGCTATGGGCTTTGTGCCGGCAGTGATTCCTCTGCTCAGTGAGATGGCGGCGTTGTCAGTTCGAACGCCGCGGCCTTCTTTAAAGGCGGCTATGATTTTGTGGAGTCGCACTGCGGAGTATACCCAACAACACGTAATTAAATGAGAGGGTTTTCCTACAACAACCAGTTTAAAACAATGTGTTTTATATAAATAAATTATTACTTTCCACCCTCTTTTTAGCGAATTTCCCCTATAGGGAAGAAGCTATTACCGTAGGTCTCATGGTAAGACTTAAGCCCGAGACCATGATAACTTTTTGTTTTGAGGTCACCAGATGCCAAAAACACTATTCTTTCAAATTTATATATATATATATATATATATATACAGGGTGGTCTGGACCTAGCGTTAAAAAATTTGTTGGGTGATAGAAATTAATAATTTCTGAGATATTTCGAAACATTTGTCAAACTGTAATACTACCATCGTATTTTAAATTAAATTTCAAGTAAGGACAAATAGGTTTAATGAGCAAGACACTACATAATCACTTATTAAATTCATTAGAAGTGTAACGTTATCATTTCCTTTAAAAAATTGAAAATGAATATTTCATGCATAATTCTTTAAAAATTTGCTAGAGAGTAGCAAATGCTATAAAAACTGCTTCAAAATGTGAGCTTTCAGAAGATATGATACAACATTTGATTCGTTACCATTTTAGTACAGTTATGCTAGTTTGAGTGGTGTAAAACGAGGTTAGGCCAAAATTACACTAGTTAAAAGTCTGGATTTTAGATAACTAAAATACCACTAATTTAACTTGCAGCACTATTTTAAATAGCATTATTTAAGCTCAGATAAAAAGGACAATGAAATCCTCGTTAAAAAAAAAATAATAATTTAGGGACAGTGATTGTCATGTACAAATCATTATACAAGGATATCTGAAAGAATTCCAATATCTAATAAATGCCCACCTTATCATGAGATAAGTTATCACGCAAGGATACCAATGTTATGTTTTGTTTGGACAAAGTATTTCTAGTGGATTTTGGCCATTTACTTAGTGGCAATGATGTCAAGATGTCGTTTTCAAATCAAGAATATGCGGAAATGCATTTTTTGTATGGTTACTGTAATGGAAATGCGAGTGCGGCTCAAAGGGAGTACACTGTCCGCTATCCTGGTCGGCGCGTTCCCAGTACGCAAGTGTTTACGCGGTTGCATCAGCGTTTGGTAGAACGTGGATCTGTGCACAAGGAGCGGAGTGAGGTGGGTGCAGCAGCTTTGGATGTGTACTCTGAAGAGCAAATTCTGGACCGAGTTAGAGAAGACCGGGGATTAGTAGCAGAAAAATTGCAGGTAAAACAGGCGTGAGTAAAACTACAGTTTTGACGGTTTTACACAAAAATAAATTCTACCCTTACCATTTCACAAAAGTTCAAGGCCTTGAACGTAATGACTATGCTGCTAGACGAGATTTCTGTCGCTATCTACTAAATTCTGATATTGAACAATACCACTTTTTCAAAAAAATCTTATGGACAGACGAATCTATTTTTACAAGACAAGGTGTATTCAACTGCCACAACATGCACATGTGGGATACTGAAAACCCAAGAGCAGCAAGAGAAATGTCCTTTCAAAGAAGATTTCATATAAACGTTTGGGCAGGTGTGGTTGGCAATCGTTTCTTGGGACCTCACATTTTTCAGGGAAGTTTAAATGGAGTTATGTATCTTGACTTTTTGCAACACGATTTGCCTCAAATGTTGGATATGATTGACCCTGCACATCGTCAACATATTATTTATCAACAAGATGTTGCACCTCCTCACTTTACTACAGACGTCCAAGATTGGCTGAGTGCTAACTACCCAACTTGGATTGGCCGAGGAGGTCCTGTACCTTGGCCTGCAAGATCTCCTGATCTGAATCCCATGGACTTTTTTTTGTGGGGATTTATGAAGTCTGAGGTGTACGCAACTCCTGTAAATAGTGAAGAGGAACTTCTAAACAGGATCCAAGATGTAACACAGAAAGTTAAGGAAAAACTAAGCCATAAAGTGACAGTTGGTGCAATGTGAAAGAGAGCCAGAGCCTGTATAAGAGAGAACGGAGGAGATTTCGAAAATAAACTGAAATGAAGCTGTAATCTCGTGTGATCCATCTAACATTTACAATTTTATCTTGTACTTTTGCAGGTAAAAAAGGAAATTTAACTTCATGATATAGCTGTAATAATGCAAATTTTCATATGTGTCTTTTTAGTATGACAAGAGTTTAATTATTATTTTCCCAAACCACGTGTGTTACACCATTCAAACGCGCATTACTGTACTAAAATGGTAACAAATATAGTGTTGTACCATATCTTCTGAAAGCCCACATTTTGAAGCAGTTTTTTGTAGCATTTCCTACTCTCTAGCAAATTTTTTAAAGAATTATGCATGAAATATTCATTTTTAATTTTTTAAAGTAAATGATAACTTTACACTTCTAATGAATTTAATAAGTGATTATGTAGTATCTAGCTCATTAAAACCTATTTGTCCTTACTTTAAATTTAATTTAGAATACGATGGTAGTATTACAGTTTGACAAATGTTTCGAAATATCCCACAAATTCTAAATTTTTGGACAAAAGTACGGTTAAAAAATATAATACAATACCCCCGTCGCAGCAAACCTGCGTACTCAGCGAATTTCCAATGCATAATATATGTCTTAATACCACATAAAGCCGCATACCAAGTTTCATAAAAATATATTCACATATAAGCGATTTTAATTATTCTCCATAAGAATAACATTAATAATGAGTACGTAGGTTTGCTGAAATAAGGAACAGAAACAATTGGTTTTTATGCAAATATAAATAGAATTTAACTAGGCGAAACCACATACCAAGTTTCATCAATATCCAATCATAAATAAGCGCTATATAACATTTTAGTGATTCTCCATAAGAATAACATGGGGGCTGAGTAAGCAGGTTTGCTGCAACAAGGAACAAAAAAAATGGGTTTTTATGCAATTATCAATATAACTCAACCAAGTGAAGCTACATACCAAGTTTTATTAATTTATATTCATAATTAAGGGAGTCAATACATTTGACTTATTCTCCATAAGAATAACATGGGGGCTGAGTACGCAGGTTTGCTGCTAAGGGAATAATGAACAAAAACTCAATTTGTTGTGCAAATATAAATATACCAGTACTTCGTGAAGCCACATACCAAGTTTCATCAACATACATTCATAAATAATCAAGATATCAAATTTTATTTATTCTCCATAAGGATAACATTGGACAACGTACTGTGTTTAACACTTTGAATATCTCTGCAACGGTTGGGCGTAGAATCAAAATTTAAACACCAAAATGATTTTTTTGTGGAACTGAACAGATTGGTAAAAGCAAATATGAAGTTTACATTAAAATAAACTGAGGAAAAGCCAAATACCCCCGTAGCAGCAATCCTGCGTACTCAGCGAATTTCCAATGCATATACATATCTTAACACCACATAAAGCCACATACCAAGTTTCGTCAATATACATTTATAAATAAACGATATACGAAATTTTAATTATTCTCCTTAAGAATAATATGGCGGCTGAGTATGCAGGATTGCTGAAGCAAGGAACACAAAAAATGAGGTTTTATACAAATATCAATATAACTCATGTAGATAAAGCCACATACCAAATTTTATTAATTTATGTTCATAATTAAGGGAGATAACACGTTACTTATTCTCCATAAGAATAACATGGGGCTGAGTACACAGGTTTGCTGCTACGGGAACTATCGGCCGAAAAATGTTTTTTAGTGCAAATATCAATAGACCACAACAATATGAAGCAATATACCAAGTTTCATAAGGAAAAGTTCATAAATAAGTGAGATATACAATTTATCTTATTCTCCATAACAGTAACATTGGACAACGTACTGTGTTTAGCACTTTCAATATCTCTGTAACCATTTCACGTAGAGCAATGATCAAAACAGCAAATTGTGCGTCTTTCTAAGCTGATTCCAATGGAAAAAACTAAAATTTGACTGTTTTAAAAATTATATATAAAAAGCTCAAAAAAACATTTTTGGGGTACAAAATCCCCCAAAATACCCCTTCGGATGGGTCGATCTGTCTGGTTTTCGAACTTAAAGTCATAAATGCTGCTTTACACGTTTATACCAAATTTCGTCAAAATCGCATGAATTTTACGAGAGTTATCGTGCTCACGGACACACACATATATATATATATATATATATATATATATATATATATATATATATATATATATGTTTATTGTTATGGTATATATATATATATATATATATAGTTTCGAACAAATGGTGTTTTTGGCATCTGGGTACCTCAAAACGAAAAGTTATCATGGTCCCGGGCCTAGGTCTTACCATGCCGACTATGGTAATAGCTTCTTCCCTATAGGGGAAATTCGCTAAAACTGTTTTCCCATAAGATTAACATGGGAGATTTTATGAGTAGGTTTTTGGGATTTTCTCCGCAACCACTTAACCTAGAATAATAATTCAAAATACTATATTATTTGTTTTTTTAAGCTCTATAACATAGTCAAAACCAAAATTAAGTTTTTAAAAAATTTTAGGGTGAAAAATGCAAAAAACTGATTTTTGGACAATTTACAAACTCCATAAACCCCCCTTTTCTCATGGTCTGATTTTTCAGGTTTTCGAACTTAAAGTCATGAATGTCATTTTACACATTTGAGCCAAATTTTATCGAAATCGGACGTTTTTTACTCAAGTTATCGCATTCACGGACACATATATATATATACATATATATGAATTTGAACGAATAGTGTTTTTGGCATCTGGGGACCTCAAAACAAAATGTTATGATGGTCTGGGGCTTAAGTCTTACCATGAGATCTACAGTAATAGCTTCTTCCCTATAGGGGAAATTCGCTAAAATTATTTTATTTTAGTGGATATGTGGGGTATCATTTTTTTTTAATTGTGTATTTAAGTTGCATTTATGTAGTTCTATCACCCAAAAAAAATGTTTAATGCTAGGTCCAGACCACCCTGTATATATCTATATATATATATATATATATATATATATATATGTGTGTGTGTGTCCGTGAATGCGATAACTTGAGTAAAAAATGTCCGATTTCGATGAAATTTGGCTGAAATGTGTAAAGTGACATTCATGACTTTAAGTTCGAAAACCAGAAAAATCGGACCATGGGAAAGGGGGTTTATGGGGTTTCAAAATTTTCCAAAAATCAGTTTTTTGCACTTTTCGCCCAGAAATTTTTAAAACCCACAATTTTTGTTTTAACCATTTTATAGTGCCTAAAAAACAAATAATATAGTATTTTGAATTATGAACCTAGGTTAAGTGGTTGCGGAGAAAATCCAAAAAACGTGTTCATAAATCTTCCATGTTAATCTTATGGGAAAATGGTTTTTAGCTTTCCTTAGTTAATTTTACTGTAAACTTCATATTTGCTTTTACCAATCAGTTTAGATCTACAAACCAATCATTTTGGTGTTTAAATTGTGATTCTATATCCAACCGTTGCTGAGATATTCAAAGAGCTAAACACAGTACGTTGTCCAATGTTATCGTTATGGAGAATAAATAAAATTTGTTTTCTCGATTATTTATGAATGTATATTGATGAAACTTGGTATGTGGCTTCACCTAGTACTGGTATATTGATAATTAGCACACAAAATTGATTTTTTTTATTATCCTCTTAGCAGCAAACCTGCATACTCATTCCTAATGTTATTCTTATGGAGAATACGTAAAGCTTTATATCTCCCTTAATTATGAACATAAATCATTAAAACTTGGTATGTAGCTTCACCTGGTTGAGTTATATTGATAATTGCAAAAAAAAACATATTTTTATCTTCCTCGTTGCAGCAAACCTGCGTTCTCAGCTCTAATGTCATTCTTATGGAGAATAAATAAAATGCTATATATCAGTTATTTATTTAAGTATTTTTATTAAACTTGGTAAGTCGCTTTATGTAGTAGTAAGAAATATATTCATGCATAGGAAATACGCTGAGTATGCAGGTTTGCTGCGACGGGGGTATTATTGCTTACTATGTTTTAGTTTCAAGTTGGTATACTGTTTTTTTTTATTGCAGTTGAATATATATTTGACCGTTAAATAATTTACAGGATTAATTTATGGTAAATAATTATTTTAGTATACAGCCAAACTTTTAATAGGAAATTAAAATATAGTTGTGAGTAAGTTCTTTTAGTTAAATAAAAGATAATTTTTACATTAAAAATATAAACAACAGCAAAGCAGAAAGTCCACAATCAGTTGACCAGTTTCAAAGCTTGACCTTGACCTGCCAGTTCCATTTAAAGCCTGTCCCACACTACTTGCGAATGAATATTCTCCCGAAGGTTTATTGAAAATTTATCAATAATGTTAACTCTCGGTATTCAGTGTTTGTTCAGCTCCTACACTATTCGCAGGTCCTCCGAACACTCGGCATTCGGCCTAATATTTGGTTAAACATTAGAGAGTAGTGTGGGACAGGCTAATTTTTATTTGAGGCTGTCGAGTGGCAGTCATATTTGTTAGTCACATATGACAGTCGTGTGGGACAGTCGTATTTGATAGTCACGTTTGACAGTCGTATTTGATAGTCACGTTTGACAGTCGTATTTCATAGTCACGTTTGACAGTTGTATCTGAAAGTCACATTTGATAGTCACGTGGGACAGTCATATTTAATAGTCACGTTTTACAGTTGTATTTGATAGTCACGTTTGAGTCATATTTGATAGTCACGTTTGACGGTTGTATTTAATAGTCACGTTTGACTGTCGTATTTGATAGTCACATTTGACAGTCGTATCTGAAAGTCACATTTGATAGTCACGTGAGACAGTCGTATTTGATAGTTACGCTTGAGTCGTATTTGAAAGTCACATTTGATAGTCGTGTGAGACAGTCGCATTTGATAGTCACATTTGAGAGTCATGTTTGGGTGTACTACAGCAGTCACGTTTGGCAGTAGTGTTTGTTTTTCTTTTAGAGACTGTAAATTCATAATTGAAAATATTACCTTTTTAGTCTAAATGTGATTATAATCTTTGCAGACTAAATGCTCAAATCTTAACCCTTTGAGCCCCAAGAGCTGTATATACAAATCAAATGTATAAAATGTAAAAAAAATGTAAAAATGTAAAAATCCTCATAAATTTTATTGCACGATCAAATTCCCCTTATGGGCACTTCTGCTGGTAGGTGTTGCCTAAATGGATCTGTACACTGAGTTGTGATGTAGACTTTCATAAAAGAAGACACAAAAAGGCTTAATGAGGTTGAGATATTTTTATTCGTATTTGGAAGTGATCGAGATGGTTAATTAAAGGTTTTATTGGTTTTAAATCAAAACTTATCAAAATAAAGAAAGTTAATGGAGTTCCTTGAAACTGAGACTAAGATATTACAACTGTTACACATGATTAACTTAATATTAATGAGTCAAGTGTAATAAACTAATAAGTAATATTTAAAACCATTCATAAGATTGAAAGTAATATTTAAAACCATTCATAAGATTGAAAGTCTTTAGAAGTTGTAAAAGTTAGTTCAGCAAGATCAAATGTATGACAAACTTAAGAGGGACTAAATCACGGGACTATGTTCAATCTTCTTATCTGTGTGAAGTCTATTTAGAGACAGATTGCATAATGAACGAATAGCCACAGTTATAATCTACTGACCTCAGTAGATTTGTTATCTTCTCAAAGATATGATGACAAAATATAGATCCTAATGAAGGATGAACTGGCAAGAGTTAAAGACGTTCTTGTATAATTAGAATTAGCGAATTTCCCCTATAGAGCTATTACCATAGGTGGCAAGATGAGATTTAAGCCAGGAACCAAGATAACTTTTATTTTAAGGTCCTCAGTTACACCATTCATTCAAATTTACATTCAGGGTGTCTCAAAAGTCGACGACCAAACTTCAGAGGCTTTTTATATAAACTATTTCCAAGAAAAAATTTCACATATGTTTTTATCATAATCTTTATAGTTTACGAGCTATTGAAGTTTTTAATATTTTTTTATCTGTGTATTGCAATCTCATAAATTATTTTTAGGCAAGAAAATGTGTACCAAAAAAATTTGACACCATATAAAAATGAACAGTAGTTATAACAAATTAAATTTTTAGGAGTTTAATAAAATTAAAAAACAAAACTTAACACAATTTAAATTTAAATTTTACATTTAAAACAAACCTGTTACTTTCAAACGGTGTTTCCGTCAACAGTTTCTGGCTTAGATAGTGATGCTATATCTTAAAACCTATCCCATCTTTTGCAGATAATAATAATAATATTAAGGTATTCAAACATTTATTTCAACCTTTTCCTGAAATTAGCCTTTATTTTCAAGTAACAAAAAAGGAAATAAAATTAAAATTGCATTTACATTTTTTAAATTTTACTAAACTTCTAAAAACTGCATTTATTTATAATTGTTGTTTATTTTTATACACTGTACAAGTTTTATGGTACTGTGTGCATATTTTATTGCCTAAAAATGATTTATGATATTGCTATACATAATTTAAAAATTATTAAAAACATCAATAGCTTTTCAACTATTAAGAATATTATATGAACATATACAACTTTTTTTTAATAGACCACAAAACAAATCTGTGAAGTTTGGTCATCAACTTTTGAGACATCCTGTACATATTTTACGCGTATTACTTATTAACATATGTTAGCCTATATATAAGCTACAGTACTTTCTGGGAATTGCATTAGTAGGATTTCATCAAAATATATTCATAAATAAGCGAGATATAACATGTCTGACTTGGGGAGAATAAGTCAAATATTTATAAGAATACGGTAAAATTGAGGCTGAATACTCAGGTTTGCTGCAACTGGTACCATTACGAAGTAGGATTGTAAGCAATAAAAATTAACCATAACCAGAAAAGAAACTACCAAGTTAAAACAAATTTGCACGCAGCACGCTGACGTGAGGGAAGTGAATTTCCACATAAAAACTTTTAAAACTCAAAATCAGGGAAAAATTCATTTATTCAAATTTTTATTAAAATCTGAAAACAGTGATTTTCTGGCTGTTCTGATGCTCCTGGTTTCATTTAACTGCAAAGCTGGGATTACAATTTTGTGCATTATGTTAGGAGAAGGTCCAGACAGGCTTGAAAGTAGGCGTGAGGTTACTGGGGATGCTAAAAGTACTCTATCAAAGGAGAAACAGGCTTTTCTAGTGTGAAACCCCCATAATACTAAATGTGTTTTAGTCTAAACACATTTTCTTTAATAACTCGGTAAATATGTATGCTAGAATGATGAGAGAGGGCTTACAACTTTCGCCTAACTAATTCCCATCTTTTTGCATGCATTAATTCTACATACAGGGCTTTCTGACTCTTATTGGGCCCAAAAACTCGAAATTTGAAAGATTAATCCCCAAAAAAGGGGTTTAGAGTTTTCCGATTGTTTTGCCCAATGAACTTGCCCAACTGATTGCAGAAAGGAACGTCCCTACCAAATTTGAAGTAAATCAAACAAAAAATGTGACCGCTAGAGTGCAAACACACATATATATGTATATATATATATATATATTATATATATATATATAAAATTTTGAACGACCCCCCAAAACGTGTTCAGGGGGTCACTCTAGGAACTTCTATGGTGGTCCCGAGCTTAAGTTTCACCGTGAGGGTGATGCTAATAGTTCACTTTCCAAAGGAAATTCACTAACAATGTAAGTTCATACATAAGTAATATTGGAGTAATGCAGATTTGCTGCCACGAGGACCACAAAAATGGGATTTGTATGGAAATATTAATAGACCCCAACCAAGTGAAGTGACATACTAAGTTTCTTCAATATACATTCAAAACACGATAAATAAAATACGTCTTACAACACTATAAAGTATATTTACACTTATACTGTACTTACATACAAGACGGTAAAATATACACAAAAGATGGTACCATCATTTGTGTATATTTTACCGTCTTGTATGTAAATACAGTATAAGTGTAAATATACTTTATAGTGTTTTAAGACATATTTTATTTATCCTGTTTAGTTGTAACAACACGTATCATGCTAATAAAGAAATTAATATACATTCATAAATAAGCGGGTTAGACAATTTTATGGGACACACAAACTTTCTTACTCCCAATAATAATACAAAGTAGGGCTGAGTATGTGGGTTTTCTGCTACCAGGGATAATTGCCATTTTTTTAGGCCAGGTGAAGCCACATACTAAGTTTCATCAATATATATACATAAATAATTTATGTGTATAAATAATTTATGTGTACAATTTTATTTATTCTCCATAAGAATAACATTGGACAACATACGGTACTGTGCTCAGTACTTTCCCACATCTCTGCCACAGTTGGATGTAGAACAACAATTTAAATAGGCCTACCAAAATTAGTTTTTTTTTTTAGAGAATTACTTATTGGTAAAATATTAGTAATACCACTTCACACATTTGTGCCAAATTTTATCAAAATCGGACATTTCTTTCAAAAGTTATTGTATTCACGGAAACAGCCCCTATCCCTATATATAAATACAAATATATAAATTTGAAAGAATGGTGTTTCTGACATCTGGGGACCTCAAAAAAAGTTATTATGGTATCGGGCTTTTAAGTCTTACCATGCCACTTATAGATTAGCTTCTTCCCTATCGAGGAAATTTGACAATTCTTCCATATAGAAGAAATTTGCTGCAACAGAAATTATTTTCAGTTAAGTGTTTAGTATTTGACTGCAAAAACATTTCTTCTTGGTTTTCTTCAACTTGAAGTTTAGCACAATTTGCATCTCAACAAAAATAGTGCCTTGGTTTTTTTATTTTTTTAGAATTTCAGAAATTTGACCCCTGAGAATAAATAGTTTTATTTATTTATAGTACCCATTGTCAGAGTACAAACATCCACTAAAACATGTTGATATAAATAAACTTAAATTTTGGCAAGAGTACTGGGAACAGCAGAATTATGTAAAGTTTTCTGTAGTTAGTAGAGTTGACTAAGGTGACCATCTTTTTGAGTGTAATGTCCCTCAACCCCCAAAATGATCCGGAGAACACTCCCTAATCCCGCTTGAGCGTTTTTTTTAACATTTTCTACTTACTAGTAACATGTACAACTGAATACAGTAGGCTATATAAGAAATAGAACTTTGACATAAAGCCTTTATCACATTAACTTATCAATGGTATGTTTGGATGAGCTGATATTTATTGTATGATTAAATTAGCCTAGTAGATCCTAATTTACAAATACAATTCAAAAATTTCAAATTTTATTTCCATCCTTTCAGTAATTTAAAAATCTATAGACAAATACCTAGTTTTAATAAAACAATGTCCAAATTCACAGTTCTGCAGTTACATTTTTTTTATTGTTTTTACATACCGGTACATACACGTTTTTATTCAAAAAAATACATACATTGGTTGGATACATATTTTTCTTATAACAAATCAAAGTAAATTTGAAGATATTCTGAATTTATAGTAATTATCTAAATATCTAATTCAGTAAGCCCAAATTTGACAATGAATTGGGAGCTAACGGGAGGTCTTAGAAAGCTGGGAGAGGTCTCATTTTAAATATCTGAGCATGAAGTTTTAGGAAAAATTATTAATTTTTCTTAGTTGTGTACCAACAATTTGTTATGGAATAAAATAATCTATGTTATTAATACCAGGGGCGGCCCGTCAGATTTTCAGTGACCGTGCAAAGATCAAACTTGCCGCCCCCCTCCCCATCAACCAAAACTTCCCCCCCCCACAGCTCTGAGAAAAGACTCGCTCCCTCGCTTGTTGTTGCGTTTGCGTTGTTTCTGGTTCCGTGCGACACTGATCACCTGAAATGATAAGCTATGGAACACATTCAGCTCCAGAGTCTTTAGTAATTTAAAATCTTGATTTCATATATTTATCGTCATGGAAGTACTGAATTTCGATTAGGTACTTTGAAATTATACAACAGTCATATCTGCATTGCTGTTTTGAAAAACCTAAAATTAAAAAAAGGGAAACAACAACGAAGCAAATTTAACTAATTTTAGTAAATTTAAATTTAATTTAGTAAGGCCGAGTATACACTCTACTCTACGTGTGACTTGTCGTGCATTTATTTATGTGTTGCTACGACTACTATATCTTGTCCAGGATCCAGGGTTATCTCAAGGAGCGGTTCATGGCATGGCGCGCGGCGGTAGACTACCTGCTACGATCGCAAGGCCCCCTTACACTAGGGTGACCAAATCATAAACTTGAAAAAACGGGATACACTCAAGGAGGGGGTTGGGGGGCGATCCGAGTTAGGGGGTTCGAGGGGCCTAATCATTGAAACATGCATGCTTTTTTTAGCTATTTTGGGACATATAAATCTTTTAGCGAATTTCCCCTATAGGGAAGAAGCTATTACCGTAGTCGGCATGGTAAGACCTAGGCCCGGGACCATGATAACTTTTCGTTTTGAGGTCCTCAGACCCCAAAAACACCATTCGTTCGAAACTGTATATATATATATATATCTATATATATATATATGTGTCCGTGAGCACGATAACTCTCGTAAAAATTATCCGATTTTGATTAAATTTGGTATAAACGTGTAAAGAAACTTTTATGACTTTAAGTTCGAAAACCAGCCAGATCGCTTTATCCGAAAGGGTATTTTGGGGGGGTTTTGTACCCCAAAAATGGGTTTTTTGAATTTTTTACATATAATTTTGGAAATAGTCAAACTTTAGTTTTTCCCATTGGATTCAGCTTAAAAAAACCCACAATTTGGTATTTTGATCATTTCTCTACCTCAATTGGTTACCGAGATATTGAAAGTGCTAAACACAGTACGTTGTCTAATGTTATTCTTATGGAGGAAAATAAAAATTTTATATCTCGCTTATTTATGAACATATACTGACGAAACTTGGTATACGGCTTCATCTGGTTGTGGACCATTGATATTTGCTGAAAAAAACAATTTTTTGCCAAAGGCTCCCGTAGCAGCAAACCTGCGTACTCAGCCCCATGTTATTCTTATGGAGAATAAGTAACGTGTTATCTCCCTTAATTAGGAAAATAAATTAATGAAATTTGGTATGTGACTTCACCTAGTTGAGTTACATTGATATTAGCATAAAACCCCATTTTTTGTGTTCCTTGCTTCAGCAAACCTGCATACTCAGCCGCCATGTTCCCTTATGGAGAATAATTAAAATGTCATAAATCGTTTATTTATGAATGTATATTGATGAAACTTGGTATGTAGCTTTATGTGGTATTAAGATAAACATATATGTATTGGAAATTCGCTGAGTACGCAGGTTTGCTGCTACGGGGGTATTTCAATTTACCTTTGCTTTTGTATTTTAATTTTAATTCTGAGGCATATAATAAATTAAAACAATAATTTTGCAGTGGATACTTATTTATTAATACATACTTCAAAACATTATTAAACAAGATAACTGAAATCGTTAGTCAAAATTATATTAAAAATCTCCAGGATTTAATTTGGGGATATTTTGCTTTTGTTCCAGCCTTTTTACAGCCTCATTCTGTTTTTATCCAATATAAAGTTGTAAAAATTAGAACAGTTCATTTTGAAGTTGTAGGACATTATGGGCAGGGACCGCAAACACATACTGGCGTGTCTTCAAAAATTTAGAGAGATTTTCTGGCCTGGTGTGAGTTTTAAAAAAACAAACCCATTTTTCGAGACACTGAGGTGTTTTTTTTTATCTTCATTAGTCCACTCTTTAATCTTTTCACTTTAAAATCCGCTGACGACGCCAGTTGATCAAATAGCAAAGTATCATTTATGCTAATACTGTTTTCGTTGAAGTAACAAATAGTTTCTTCAATTTGTTCCAAACTGGGAAGTTTTAAATTAGGAAGTTTTAGTGATTTAAAATGTGTTTATTAGTACCCAATGTAAATTCGGGACATTTAGGCGTCCTGGGAGACTTTTTTGAAACTCTGGGTACGATCGCGAAAAAACGGGAAAATCCCATTTTTACGGGACGTTTGGTCACCCTACCTCACACTTACCCACTGACGCAGGGGATTACACTGCGTATCAACAAACAATTATGTGTTTCTTGGTTGACTACTAGGCACTCTCATCTTCTATAAAACTATATTAAGTAAAACAATTTTAAATTTAAACCAATATATTTCGAATTGATACTCAATTCATCGTCAGTTATTTACATTTGTTTGTTTGTTTACAATATATTGGTTTAAATTTAAAATTGTTTTACTTAATATAGTTTTATAGAAGATGAGAGTGCCTAGTAGTCAACCAAGAATACAATCACCATCTTCAACAACAACAGAAGGATTTAGAAGAAAATTATGTGTTTGTTTAAGAAAGATAATAATGAAAACAAACCTCAAAACTGAGTAGGAAGTGGGAAGTACAAACTGATAACAGTACACCTGTTCTGAGCGTGGGAAAGATTTCGTCCGGGGGAAAAAATAATAAAAACCGATCAAGATTCTGGCGGTTCCGGGAATTTATTAGGCTGAAGTTTGCAATGAAAACAGCAAAGTTTGCTGTTAAGGTTATTTTTTTACAAAACTAATGTTTTTTAACATCATTTCAGTTTATTGGTTCTAATATATAACACGTTATTCAGTTATACAGACACTATCGTCGAGTATTTAGCCTTTAAGGTTTTAAAATCCATTTTTCTAGCCCCTGAGCTGCTCCTGTGACTAAATTAAAATATTTTAATTTAATTTAATTTAAATATTTTAATTTAATTTAATTTAATTTAAATATTTTAATTTAATTTAATTTAAATATTTTAATTTAATTTAATTTAAATATTTTAATTTAGTTTAAGGTTTTGTATAGCTATAAAGCTTAATTTTATTTTTTTATGGTATATTGAATCATAACTTCTAAAAGTGTTTGGATCAATTAAGTTTAATACCAGTTACTCTAAAAACTCAAGTTGGCTGCAAACATGTTTTTTTCATTAATACAACTGAAACTCATTCAAGGTACTGCCAATTTGGAAGAAATACAGATGATTAATCGATTGACCATGACTAAAGCGCAAATAATCTGTAATGACGAGAAGTATTTTTAATTCTTAACATTTCCCACTCTATCTCCAATGCCCCGAAATTACTCAGTTAACAAATAAGAACTTGATTAAAATTATACTAAACAAACGGAACTATTACCTATATTTTTCAAAGTAAGCTAGGCGAGTGGACCTTACAAGTACCGATCGAAGGGGCGCCAAAATCTCAGGGGGGCGCATCATATTTCCTCCCTTTTAGCGAATTTCCCCTATAGGGAAGAAGCTATTACCGTAGGTCTCATGGTAAGACTTAAGCCCGAGACCATGATAACTTTTCATTTTGAGGTCCCCAGATGCCAAAAACACCATTCGTTCAAATTTTTATATATGTATATATATATATATATATATATTTATATATATATATTTATATATATATATATTTATATATATATATGTGTCCGTAAGCACGATAACTCTCGTAAAAAAGGTCCGATCTTAATGAAATTTGGTACAAATGTGTAAAGTACCATTTATTTGAACGAGTTCGAAAACCAGATGAATCGCACCATCCGAAGGGGGGTTTTTGGGGGGTTTTGTACCCCAAAAATGTGTTTTTTGGGGTTTTCACATGTAATTTTAATTTAAATCAAATTTTAATTTATACCATTAAATTCAGCTTAAAAAAACAAACAATTTGGTATTTTGATCATTGCTCTACGTCAATTGGTTACCGAGATATTGAAAGTGCTAAACACAGTACGTTGTCTAATGTTATTCTTATGGAGAAAAAGAAAAATTGTATATCTCGCTTATTTATGAACGTAAACTGGCAAAATTTGGTATATGGCTTTATTTGGTTGTGGTCTATTGATATTTGCACAAAAATCCATTTTTTGCCCGATAGTTCCCGTAGCAGCAAACCTGCATACTCAGCCCCATGTTATTCTTATGGAGAATAATTAACGTGTTATCTCCTTTAATTATGAACATAAATTAATAGAACTTGGTATGTGGCTTTACCTAGTTGAGTTATAATGATATTTGTATAAAAGCCCATTTTTAGTGTTCCTTATTTCAGCAAACCTGCATACTCAGCCGCCATGTTATTCTTATGGAGAATAATTAAAATGTCATAAATCGTTTATTTATGAATGTATATTGATGAAACTTGGTATGTGGCTTTATGTGGTATTAAGATAAATTAATATGCACTGGAAATTCGCTGAGTATGCAGGTTTGCTGCTACGGGGGTATTTACACATAATAGCAATATTAAACTCGAATCATTTTAACTTCATGTAAAGATGAAATCCCGATTCAATACTCTCCAATCCCCAAACCATATATTTCCTCATCTAGGAAGCAGTTTAAAATAATCGAAGATGGCGGATTAAAATAATTAATTGCATCGTGTAATTTGATATTTTAACATTGCAATTAATTTGCTTGCATCGTATTGCGAGTTTTATTCACACTCTCAATACCAACCAGAATGCCCTGAAGTTGTCATAAAACGATAGAGATCAAAGCAACGTTTTGATTCAGAATAGAGGGGAGCGGAGGTTGTGTTATCTGATTTGTGAATTTAATGTTTTAAGTTTAATGAAGGTGCAACATGGTGAATACACAACATTCTTCCCAATAATGCCTTTATAAATTTATACTGTAATACTAATATACAACAAATTTACAAAAATTAGTTGGGTTTATATATATTTACAAATACTTTATTTTAGCGCTACGGACTACGTCCCCAACCCCGCACCCCATGGCCCGTCATGAGCGCCGAGTGCCACCCCCCAAAAGCGCTGCGCCCCTCGCGCCCAGTGTTGGAGCACGGCTCGCACTGCCCTAGAGCCGGTACTGATTAATACGCTACATGCAAACCTTGTAACTTTCAATTTCCAATTAAAAGAACCAAATATTTTGTTTGTTTTTCCACCAAAATAATTTCCAGCAGTTAATTCTTTATGGACAGGTAATCAGTAAGAATACATCTATCTATATAAATATAATAAGTGTTTTTATTTATACTGCCCTAAAAGTGTGTTCTTCACCCATACGATTAACATGGCAAATAACTTTATTTGAATTGCAGCTGCTACTAGATTTTGTACAGAAAATCAGCAAGAGTACATCTATATCTATTTATCTATATTATCAACCCTCCAAGTGCTGTAAGGCGCGAATGCGATTCATTTCCGCTACGTGTGTAGTGCTAACGTCGCATCGCAATCTTTTCTTCATGGTAGGATTCATCGTTACTGTGTGATACATCGATAATAAAATCATTTTGAATTTGGCACCATATGATTCTACATGGAATTTGTAATCGAATGATGTATTGGAAGTGGTCTTTAAATGTTTTTTGATTAAAGGCAGAAAAATAATCAATCTGAAAAAACATTTATTTAATAATGACTACCATTTAAGTAATCTTAATCAAAATTTCCAAAAATTGGCTGAGTTTTAGAATACTTTTTTTAGACAATTATTTAAAAGTTATGTTTTTTGCGAATGTTGTAACGTTGTAACCTATTACAAAATTTTGTGTCTTTCCATTGTTGATGCCATTTTGAGTGTGTTGGTCGGAGTATATGCGATCTTTTCATGGTATAAATGATTATTTTGACCCTAACAAATTTTATATTTTTGCAATTTGGGAAACAGTTAGATCTTCTGGCCATCCTGAAATCGTAAATCACATTGCTTTTGTAACCATTATGGCACCTACATTTTTTAAATTTGAGTTTGACTCTTTTTAAGCGTGTCTGTACTCATTAAAAAGTTACACTTTTTTAGATTCCCTTTTCATGCTTATCAAAATGAATACTAGGTTGATATTTTTTATAGATTTTCAAAGAAAACTCATGCAAGAGAATGAAAAATACCTCTGCACTAAAGAGAAATATACTTAGCACTTGGAGGGTTGTTACGTATGGTGGAAAGAAAAATATAGGTAGGATCAGGTGAGCGCTGACTGTCAGCTGATTGTAAAAAAAAAAAATGTATGTCAGCCAATTGGAGCTTGAGCTTGCATCCCGTGTGATATAGATACGCAGAATTGACCCATTTTAGAAACTGGGGTAGCACACCTATTTGTTTCCTTCCACCATGATTAATACGCTAGATGCAAACAATAAGGTTTTTTTGTTTCAAGATTTACCCCCACATATTATATACTTCAACGTGTGTCTAGGTGTCAAGCTGGCTTTAGATTTTCGATTTAGCTTATAGAACTCAAAAATATTGCAAACAACTGAAAGAGTGTAACATTTCCAATTTCCAATTAAAAAACCCAGATATTTTGTTTGTTTTTTCCACCAAAATAATTGCAGCTGTTAATACATTATGGACAGGTAATCAGCAAGAATACATCTATCTATACAAATAGAATAAGTTTTCTTTATTTATACCGCCCTGAAAGTTAGTATTTTGCCCATACGATTAACATGGAGAATAATTTTATTTTAATTGCAGCTGTTAATACATTTTGGACAGGTAATCATCAAGAATACATACAAGCATAAACAAAATAAGTTGTATTTATACTTCAAAAAGTGTAACAGAAATTAATGAACAATTTGTTGACAGCGATAATGACATCCAAACACCCAATGTTAAAGTTAAAGATAATGTTAATGTTAAAGATATTTTGTAAACAATGCATTTAGACCTAATTAATATAAACATATTTTTTACTTATTTAGATTTTTTGCTTTACTTACCTTAAATTGATTTGTTTTAAAACTGAATACAATTACTCAAAAAAGAAAACTTTGCAATTTAATATTCGTGCGAAATTGCACTCGTTCATCTAGTTACCATTTAAATAGCATGGGGATTTAAAAACGTCTGCTTTGTTTGCATTAAGCATGTGATTAAGTGCCTATTTTGTTTGTGAACTGTCATGTGTTCCTACTTATATTATTTTAATTTCCTCAGCATGTAAATACAGTGGAACCTCCCATATCCGACCTTCCCATATCCGACTCCTCCCGATATCCGACCGTCCGTCTGTCTATTATTTACTCGCGCTCTCACGGTCCGTTTCCGTTCGCGAGCCTGTACAAACTTGAAAAAGTGACTCATCGATACTATGCTTTACTTTTGGGTAAAAAACTGTCAGTTTAGTCGTGGTTGTTGATGTGGAATTTCAGTTTGTGCGTTTATGTCAATATTGTTTTATTCATTTTTTGTACCTGGGAACGGCATTTTACGCTCCTCCCGATATCCGACCTTTTGGCCGTTCCGACCACGGCCCGGTTCCGTCATGGTCGGATATGGGAGGTTCTACTGTAGTAAAAAAACAGGGGAGGCAGAGTATTGGTGCAAGGTTAGGGGCTATGGCCTTAAAGTTTGAAATAATGTTGTTGGACCTGCTATCTTATTTTATCTTAAGGAATATACCCACATGGGCTTAAGCCTGTGCGTGGGCATGAGTCGGCAAAATCACTTTATTTATTCTTTTTTTTCTACAATCCTTGGTAAACCCTCAAACCACCAACTATATAGCCTGTCCCACTTTGGCCTTTCAGAAATGTGGTCACTTAAATTTCTATCCTACAAAAGATCAACGCAATACTAATTATAATATATATATATATATACACATTTTAATTCTTACCAATTCCAATAGAAGGTTGAAGACTTCATCATTGATGCGATTCTTTGAATAGTCAATCAGGATGTCTCCATCTTTTGGTGTCTGAAGTTTCAAACTACAAAGTTAAAGGAATAACATATCAGTAAGTTCAAGTAAACCCTTAAAATAATTATATCTACTGATAACTTAATAATCTGACTGCAACACAGGGGGAGGGAGTGGTTTAAAGTAGTTATTTTCAAATCTTTAGTGTTGAAAACCGTTATCCTGTATGACATCTCAGTTAACAGTAACTGTTTAATGCTTACTGTAGCATATTTATGTAGGAAACTTTTTGGTAAAATTTAATTAGAATAAATAATTGTATGCGCTTTTTCAAATTATGAGATCACGGTTAAGAGCGTGTTGTACAGTGGCAATTTTGGATTTATTTCTATAGAAGAACGAATTCAAGTTCAAAGAGTGATATTGGTACCTAACTTAAATCTTTTTTAAATAATCAGAAAACTGTCAAGAATTAAGAAGGTAGTAATTAAATTTAAAATATTTTTCAAAATAATTGGTACCGGTAATGAGGTCATTAAATAATATGCTTTTAAGTGAAGACGTTTTGTGAGTGGATTAAACAAGAAACTTTTAACAGATGATTATCAAACGAATAAGTTTGGTATCCAGTTTAAAATACCAGATCGTAAATGTTTTCTATGGGGAAAGCTGAAATTTGGAAATAAATTTCCTATTCAGTATAATGTAGTTATCATACAGCCTAAGCTAGTTTGAGGCCCCATTAAGAGTAGTACAGATCACGCAGAAAACCCTTTCCTCTGGACCAGCTGACAAAAACCATAAGGCGAAGGGAGTCCAGGGGGTCATTACATTAGCATTATAGAAAACATAACCCTGAAAACTAGTAACATATCATTCTTGATATTATCGTTTGTTGTTAGTAAACAAATCTAATGTTACAGTAAGATTGTTTTGATTAATCAAAACTGATATCTCAATTCAAGATTATTATTTTACCGTTTGTTTAGATTAAATATACATATATATATTTTATATATTTTTTTAAGAAGATATACATGGCTTGGATTAAATGTTTGAATGTTACGAGGTAACTACAATATGAATTACTGAACGAAACTGAAACGATGGCTGTTGCTTGTGGAATTGGTCTTGACTTGTTTTTGGCTTGTGAACTTTTGCTGCAGATAAACTGTGGGGAACTTTCATGCCGATGAAAAAAACATTCGACTGGGCGCTCATTCTTTCAGACGAAGCATAGAGCTCATTTTTTAACTTTGGAAAAGTGAGACAAGGTAGAGAAATACCAGCATTCGATGAATTTGATCAATGAGTGAATTTGTAAGAAGACATTATACTACTTCACAAAACGATTTTTAAAACAATATATTTATAAAATGTAGACTTTATAATAAATATAAAATGGGATGAAGTGTGTGAGGTGGCAAAATAAAATTAATACCACCAAAAATAACATATTTCTTGGTGGAAGTGGACAGTTCAAGTGAAAGGATTATAGTTAAGTATATGCAACTAGATTGGCGAATGATTTCAATGATTGTGTTAATTAACTTACCATAGACTGATGAAGAACATTTTAGACTTTTCTACACTGTTTGTTATGAATCTATTTTTAAAACAGTCAAATCGGAAAATGTCCAAAATTAAATGTTCACTGTTACTGATTTTGGCATATAGTTAATTTTTCTTTGTTTATATTTGTTGTAGGCCTACCATTTTACATCTTATTTAGTTTATTCCACATAATTTACCACACAATTTTGTCTCGTTCACATATTTAAGTAAACCCTTAATTAACCTTGTATATTGTAGGTAGGGCCTGGTTAAGGATAAATTATTTGGAAATGAGCAGGTTACCAGCATACTTAGGCATTTTAATTAGTATGGGCCAAAATACAAAAAAATATATAAATCCTATACAAACACAAAACATTTAGTTAAATAATACTACTCCCCATTTGATACATTAGCTAGAGATAAAACCTTTATTTTTCTTTATGCTTATGAATAAACAAAGTCACTAGGACCTGCATTCTTCATTACGTTAGGTAAATGGAAAATAAAAGTATGCCTAGTTTTTTAATAAGGTTAAGACATAACATAAGCGACTACATTATATCAATCCGTTTTGTTCGCTACAAAATTATTGTTTTTAAATAATAGCCCATTTAATTATAACTCAAAGGTGTGGTTAGGATGCGAGCATAAAGAGAAAACAGTTTAACCCTTTGAGTGCCACGCAACGATATATCGTTGTGCACGGAACATCCGAAAAATACTTCACAACGATATATCGTGGTCGGCGGTCTTACCGAAAAATACATTGCAACGATATATCGTTGTTATAGAAAATTTTTCTTACGTCATTACTTTTTATTATTTCTTTCAGGTCATTTCCAGGATATTTTCTAGCTCTATAAATCTAGTAGTTATTTGGTGAAAATCTTATATTTGAACAATGTTTATTTATCTGAAAAAAATATAAAAAATTTCCCGCATGTATAATATGTACCTATTCAAATTTTTGATTTTTGATTTTTTAGATATTATATATGTGCATAATATTATAGCTAAACTTTAAACTTACACAACAAAAAAGTTTCATAATAATATCTTACCAAATAAAAAAGTTATTGATTTTATGTACAAAACCCTTGCAAAATGTTGATTTTGTGTATCGTTGTTATAGAAAATTGTTCTTACGTCATTACTTTTTATTATTTCTTCCAGGACATTTCCAGGATATGTTCAGGTAAACATATACTCCATAGATATATGAGGCCTAGTTAGTCTGCTTTATGAAATAATATTGTAATAAAACTTAAACCCTTGAATAACGTTAGGCTACTGTCTTGTGTACTAATTTACCGTTTTTATATTTGTTTACATTTATGGAAATAACTCGTCCGCCTACAGCCCAAATTTGATGAAACTTTCAGGAAATATTTTGGGAAACATGTCCTCTATAAATCTAGTAGTTATTTGGTAAAAATCTTATATTTGAACAATGTTTATTTACCTGAAACAAATAAAAAAAATTAAAAGAAATTTCCCACATGCATATATGTATTCAAATTTTTTATTTTTTATTTTTTACATATTATATATGTGCATAATATTATAGCTAAACTTTAAACTTACAAAAAAAAAAATTTTTCATAATAATATCTTACCAAATAAAAAAGTTACCTATTAATTTTTTTGCAAACCCTTGCAAAATGTTGATTTTGTGCCTGGCACTTTTTGGATATACAGTACTCTGTTAAAAACTCTGGCACTCTAGGGATATGACGACCGAAAAACTCTGGCACTCTAGGGATATGAAGACCGAAAAACTCTGGCACTCTAGGGATATGACGACTGAAAAACTCTGGCACTCTAGGGATATGACGACCGAAAAACTCTGGCACTCTAGGGATATGACGACCGAAAAACTCTGGCACTCTAGGGATATGACGACCAAAAAACTCTGGCACTCTAGGGATATGACGACCGAAAAACTCTGGCACTCAAAGGGTTAAAAGTATTTTTTAGGTTAATATTTGAATCAAATCCAGTCCTATAATCAGAAGCATAAATCTATTTTTCTGTTGTGTACATTTATATTGTTTTGTAAACAGTACACCCAAATGCTTTAAAATACAGTAGTATTAGTACAGGAACACCTGACATCTCTCAAAGGAAAGGTTTTTCGTGCAAGCCTACTGGAGTTGGTAGTGTGGCTCTTTATATTGAAGGAAAATGAGATGCATTTTAAGAATTTATTTTTCTAAAGGGATGCTGGCTATAACTGTGGCATTTTTTTTGGGGGGGGGTTGCAGTGTAAGTAACAGTAAGGCCAGTTAAACAATCAATTAGAAACAATGACTTACAGATAACAAACTACAGTAGTCTCGATTATCCGACCTTCGGTTATCCGACCGTCTCCGTGCACAACCAAACAATCAATTTCCGCGCGCCTAATAAAAAAAAATCAAAATTTGTTAACGTTTTTTTCCGTTTGTTATCGTTATAGTTCCCGTGCATGATCAAACGATCGACTACCGCACGCTTAGAAGAAAAAACAAAAAAACAATCAAAATTGTTTACAGTTTTTTATTATTTCCCGTGTTATCCGACCTTCCCGCTTATCCGACCTTGCCGCGGCCGGTTTAGGTCGGATAATCGAGACTCTACAGTACCAATAATACCAAAATGTTCATAATTTATTATAGGTATATTATCACTATATTTGTCAAAAACTGAATTGGTTAACCAGTACTGAAAGATTTGTTACAAGATCAGTAATTAGACCCAACAAATTCAAATTGGGGAGTGTGGGAGAATCTCATGAAAATAAGAGTGAAAGGTGAAAGTCTCATACAAATGGTGGAAATTGCTTGTTGAGGAGTATGAACTTGTACAGCGCACTGCAGCAGTTAGGTTATTGGGTTAAGTTATGTCATTGATAAATTAAAAAACCAATCATAACCCAACCTAATAACTTGGTTAGTCCCAGAAATTGTAGGAAGGTTTGCCATTTTATATTCATATTTAATTCAGTAGTGAGTTTGAGTTTGAGTAGTTCAACATTTATTATTGTTTCACAAGCCTCCCAGGTTTCGATCTCTGAGAAACGTGCCGTAACTGAAAGCATAACTCCGCATTTGTTACTTATTACTAGCCTGTTGTATGAGAATAAATTACATTCTTATAACAGGATATTGACGCTCAATTACCTTTCCTCCTCTGAAATTTTGATTTTTTAAACTAGAAAATGTAAGCATATTTTGATCAATACAATATGCCAGAGCCAAGTCATTATTTGATCAGTAATGGGGTTTTGATTCAAGGTTGTGATTGTGACATGATAATGCAATTAATCACATCAGTAGTTGTGGTCGATGCTTATACACCGAGCAGCGGTTGTTCCTGCTGTCTGTCATCCGAGGAATACTCTCACATGTTTAAATAAAGCTGGAATGCATACTTTAGCATCTAAACTTAATTCTAATCATAACAAAGTAACCTAGACCTAAGCACATAGCCTACTCTAAAATATAGGTTATGTATACTTTCAAAGTCAAGTAAAGGTCACATGTGAATGACCACAATAAAATATGTAATACTAGCCTGAACGTATCAAATCTCTTAGGCTCGTCTTTTAGCAATTTTTTAATACTTAGTTTGGAACCACTTTTGGAGAAAACATCTTGTAACTTTTTCCATGCCGGTTCTTCTGTCAGTTTGGGCCTACCCTCCATTTTTTCTCGTCTGCTGTAATTGACAGTTTCAAGGATTTAGCGAGTTACAACAGTGACACAAGACACAGACACAGGTGAAACACTAGGTCTAGGACTATCAAAGGCAATTACCAGATGATTGCTGCAACAGAAAGACAAAAGAATAGTTTGCATAGAGGAATGTCGGAAAATGCAAACTAGTATCACTGTTTATGTATGTACAACCATTATATGTATAATCAATGATAATATGAAAACTATAAAGAGAGTTCCAAGATTTTGTATGAATACCACTCAATTTCATATAAATAATTATGAGTGAACAAAACAATTCTTCTATATGACTACAGATTAAGCAGTTCCTACTGTCAATATAACGGGTTTAGAGGGGTTGCAACGTTAATTGTATCATAGATTAAGCATACTCCTTAGTCCTAAGGAGTATGCTTAATCTATTATTGTATACAAAATATTTATTCACAAACCATAGCAATACCTTTTTCAATATACAAAAAAAAGACAAAAATAACAAATAGTACCGTAACGGAATGACGAAAATCATAACACAATGAACCGTGGCAAACAACGGACTTATGATAAGGTTTGCTTTGCTGCCCTACTAAGCTTAGATGTGGTAACTTTTTCTCAAACTTAATAAAATCGCAATCAAATTTTTATAACTTTGCCCTAGCCAAGGTTTTTAACTGAACAAAATAAAACATATTAAATTGAAAACTATATTTGTTGTACATATTTTTTTCTAGATTATTTAGGATATCTGATAGTTTTGTATTTTATGAAATCAGTTACTATACCCAGTGATATTGTTTATTTAGTCAGTTGCTAAGCTATTATTTATTTATCTATATACCTCTCTCTGCTACAATGTGTGGTATCTAAACACTTAAAACAAAACTGACCTATATATGTTTCAATAGTCTTTTTCTAAGGCAGTTTTGTGGTATCAGAGAAATATGCTGAAACTAGTTCGTGGTATCTGCAGTGGCGTAGGTACGGGGGGGGATCAGGGGGATATATCCCCCCTTTTAACTTGGAAAAATTAAAATTTATATCCTCCTGAAATCAATTTTATGCCTTTTGATTAAAAAGAAATGCTGTTACTGAAAACAGAACAAATATATGTGCAATATTTTCAAAATATCTTATTTATATATTACGGATATTGTTTGCGTACAATAAATAGTAGCAGATGAACTGCACCGGCACATGACACGGTATTTGCGCGCCACAAGTGGGACGTGAGTCACCGAACAGTCTACCCTTACCCCATAGCAGCCAGTTCGTCAACTAGCGCACCTGACCTTGACCTTGACGTCTGGACAGTCTTAGTGATGTGCTTAACTTACAGTTGCCATATAATATTTGTAATTTAATTAACTGCAGGGAGCCATAAATATTCATACTGATTTTCAGCGTTCTATAACCGCAAATAGGTATAATGTAAAAGTCAACGATATTTCCCGACGAAATAAAGCCGAAGAGTAACAAATGATAGAGAGGTTAGAGTGAACAGGGAAATATAAGGGTTTAGCTTATTTAGCAATCGTTGCATGACGATGAAGTTACATACTTAACCACATTTTCGTTCACAGATATAGGATTTCAACACAAAATTTGCGTTATTCAACACATTTTTGGGAACAATTTCAAAAATGGGAGATTTTTAATTTGTCAAGGAAATTCCCGGAGCAATATTTTTATCTTAAAACTCCGGTAATCTCCGGGGAAATCCGGTGACTTGGGAACTCTAGCTTAACGATTGCTTTCCAGTACTGATTACAACTGATATAAGTACTTTTTAGTCCTGTTACAAATACTGATTACTTTGTAAATGTATCAATGGTTTTATGTCTTGGATAAGTAGGCCTATCAATAATTTTGAATGTAAGGGACACGACAAAATGATATGTCTTCAATATTATATACCGGTATCCGCGCTAGTCACGAACACAGTTTTTGTTTGGTATTCCCTAATGAGATATCCCCCCCTTGACAAAGGTCTATAACTATGCCACTGGGTATCTGTTGTATATACAATAAAAATACCTTACCAATTAGCAGTCACAACACGTTAGATTAGTAACTGAAAAGAAAAGTGTAGATAACGAGTTTTTAACTATATCATTTTAATTTATTGTTTGATAAAATGTTTATTAACATTTCTTGATAGGTATTAATGTGATCAGGAATTCACACAGATTCTAGAAATATAGAAGATTAGTACCCCCAAAATTTCGTTACCACATCTGTGCTTGCGCATGGCTTGGCAGGGCAGTTTGCTTTGCTTTCTTGGTTGTTTGCAGCTCTGATCTCAAAAACCCTCCAACGATCGATGTCCTTTAAATGTTGTAATTAAATAATTTCAGGGAAAATAAATTCTAGACAGGTCTTATCCCTAAAGAAATCGAATCTTGTAAAAGACAGGGAATTTGAAAAGTTACTTAAAAATTAACATTGGGCTTATGGTGTTTAAAATCAAAACATACAAAATCATAATTAGCTGTTTCTATCAGTGAACTGTCAAATGAATACAGTATATAGATTAAAGTATTAATATGTGAAGCATAGATTAGTATTGATCTATGGATTAAGTATACTCCTTGTATATGTTTCATCGACATGCTACCAGATTAATATATATGGGTGAACAGTGGCGCGCTCTTGTGGGATTTTCTAGTACTAGCATAGAATCAGTGCCGAATGCCACGCTGCAGTGGCGCACCTTGTGGCCATGTGAGGAACCAACGAGTCGCTGGGTAGGAGGGGAGACGACCGTCTACGCGCAGTCCATGCCGAAGCTGTTGCGCATGCGCACCAGCGTTGGATAGGTGTCACTGTTACATCTAGTATTTACCTGTTCCTTTGTGCGTTCCACAATTGAATAAAGTAACAGTGTGTAATGTAGCAGTTCTCGATTCTTGGTTTGTTGCTAAGTGCCAGATGCTTTTTTAAATTTTTTAGTTGTTGTTATTGCTATGCAAGATTCACTAGTTTTTTATCCTATACAATGTCAAATCAAAGTTTTCATCCTGTTTCTTGATCTAAATATACTTTTGTTGCAAAAATTGCCACCAGTGTCTCTTTAAATGATTTTTTAGACACATTTAGGCAAGTTAGCCGTTAAAAAACAACAATATTTATAGGCCTACCTAAACTGAGTTTTATATATAAAGTTTTTGTGTTTTATTTGAAGTTAAAATATAAAGCTTGTTTGTTCTATAATACTTTATGGTATCTATTCATTTTGAAACTGTGAAGTCCTACTCAAATTAAATATGAAGACAATTCAAACAAATAAGTGTTGCAGGCATATTTAAGTTTTTTACTCATAGTAGACGTTTTCTATTGACAATTATTAAATAGGCTGTCGTAAATATCTATTATAGTTTGCTGTTGCAAGAGAATCCTGCACAATACACCTGGTAATACACTAAATAAAACCTGGAGCCTATTTTATAAACATATTTATAAAATATTTTTTATTGTATAACATTCGATGCCAATGATCAAATATAAAAAATAACCAAGGGCTAGACGACTAGTGGCTCAGTGACTGTCAAGTTCACAGGTACGTAAAATCGGTTACTTTCAACTATAGCAGTAACTGTTACTCGGCATTGGCGGCATCCACGGAAGGAACGGTTACTTTAAAATATAGCAGTAACTGTTCCACGGCATGGACTGCGCGAAGACGGGGTCGTGGAGGGGAGACGGTATCCATGTGCGAGAGAGAGCGGGAGCGGGAGTACTTGTGCGATAGGGAGTGAGAGAGAACGGCGCCGCCGACGCGCCGACGACACTGCCGTTGTCGTAGTGTTGTGGCTCACGCCGTGGATTGCTCGCAGGGCGTCCGCCAGCCTTCCTTTCGTCAAATCATAGCGGCTTCTCCCTTGATAAATGTTTTACATTCACTCGCGAAAAAGGTCTTACTGTTGTAATTACAATTTAGTGTATAAGGTGTATATGATATATTAAACCGATATTTCATTACCAATGATTCAGATAATCACAACCAATATTTCCTTATTAAAATCCCAATTAATACTTTTACACAATTTATTTGTTGTTCCTTTTGATTACATCGGCCGAAGATTAAATCCTCATGGACACTCAAAAATCCGTATTCAAGAATAATGCCGGACTATGACTGTATATTGAATTCATTGGCCAAAATCAGCAGTTTTTTTCGGATTAATAATGGTAATTTGACGGCAATTCACAGTCGCCGTAATTTTTAGACCGTACACGACAAGTGAACGTAGTTTATCGGCAAAAACCCCCGAATTTAAATGCCAACACGCCAGCGGGGGGGTGTCAAAGTATGTTATCATCGAAAACAAAGATTTTACCGAAACTAAGATCGAAACTAATTTTATCGGCCGGGATACGACGATTTTAAATAAGACACCCGAGATACATATTATCGGCCTAAAATAGCAATATATTCTAATTTTGCCGTCTTAAACGTCAATCGGGCCATATTATTTTTAGCCTGAAAACGGGAAAACTGTGTTTTAGGCAAATTTACCGGTCAGACGTGAGTTATCAGCCAAAATCGGTAATTTTATCGGCAATTTTACAGCATTTTACTAGCCAAAAACTACGACCGCAAAGTTTGTTATTGGCCGAAAATTGAGTACTTTTTGAGGTCTGAAAATTTCTTTTGAATTTTACTTGATTATCTTCACATTTAAATCTTATTTTTTTAGGTCTGAAAATGTTTTTATACAAATCTACTTAATTATATTGCACAACGAATAGCCACCATACAGCGCTCTGTGGTTATAGGTTACTATAATTTGGTCAAGGACTGCAACCTGATTTGTTTGCTATTTTTCACACGTAAATCCACTTTTAGAACTCCAATTTAACTTTGTATTTACTTAAACCTGCTTGACTTTGAATTGAACCACCCTTTTTGCATTTACACTATAAAACGACTATCATAGTCAAAGTTTATTCAAAAAAAGGAATAAGCAATAAGTAAAATGTTTCGATATCAAACCGATATTGGTCTTCCTGTGGAGGTGATAATGTTGTCACCAACGTTGCTATGCTACATTTAGTAATTTCTCTGCGTAGAGTGGATTCGCAACTAATATTGACTCAGTTACCAATTTCCTTGCTTGAGCTCAGTGCACTTTCTCTGACTCCATATCCGGACACTCTTCCATGCTTTCTTGCTGAACTGAAGCGGTTGGAAGGCTGAAGCTTCATAGGCCAAGCACAAGACCAGGCACTAAACAAAATGTATGTCTGGTTTTAGTAAATAATGATTCAAGTCTTATTAATGTACCAAATTAGCGTTAATCGAGGTTGAAATTTAAATTGTACTTGAAAGGATGAATAGAATACATCTTAAGGGTGCGCCCTACCCAGATTGAATTCATTGTTGTTTAGCGCCGCGCCGGCGCCGCCAACAAGCAGGGCCATGCATTTTTGCGCTTGAAGACCATTTTGTTCTCCTCGATCGCACTGTTATTTTACAGATTTCTACCAAACTATTTGCAGTTTCACACTTTTCAGATTCCAATCTAGGGATCATACGGTTCCTTTTCTCCAAAATAATTTTTCTCCATACGTTAGGAATCTTTAGAAAAACGCTTAATTTGAGAACATTACTAATGGCCTACCACTTATTTTGAATTAAAATCACGATTTTTAAATCGTATGATCTCTAGATGAACATTTATTGAGTTAAATAACATCAAATTATTTTTAATTGGTTAACAATTTAGCCTACAATGAGGGAGATGCAAACCCCTTACTTGAGCGTGCGGAAGGGAGGTACGGCGCACCCTTAACTAAACCCGCCATTTTCGACGGGCTCACAGCTAGTATCTTTATCAAATATTTTCAGTGTTGAGTTTTTTTCAATTAGAAAATCCTTTGCAGAAAATCTGTTTCCACATAATTTAATTAGATATTTATTTAAGTTTCAATGCAAAATTTAGAATATAGTGTAAAATTAACCTTAATTACATTTTAAACAATTTGCATAACAAGGGAATAAAACCCACATAAATTTAACCACCCAAGGAAAAAAAACCGTGCACATTTGCTACTGAAAAAACCGTGCTTATTTGCTACTGCAATGCGATTATTTGTTGGCTGCTCAGGAGAGAAATTAAATGAATAGAAGTTGCCCCCCACACAATCCTTACTTACCTTTTCCATCGGACAAAGCGATTTTAATTTTTATTCAGTGAGAGAATTTATCACAGCTGATCTTTATACACCATTACGTTTCATGGAATTTTTGTTTTCTGATTGGTTCTATCAATACATAAACCGTGGAGGTAGTTGCGACCAGAGGTTGCGAACACTGTGCTCGCTGGTTGCGACCCCTTCCCATCCCTGTCAATCGTGTACCGGTACATTCTTTGGTAAGCATGATGAACAACATGGGAACTTTGAAGGCCAGTGGGGCGGGATATTGGAAGAAATTATTGTTAGGTGTGCGATTACATTTCTACACATGAATACCTATAATTCAAAATTACAATTTGGTAAATCGGCCAGATATTATTGCCTTATCACAGTCCCAAGACTTATGTTTTTTAATGTATATACAGGATGTATACAACCTCCCTGGACACGCTCTGTGTATTGGTTCCTTTAGGACGAGACAATCATAAAATACCATATAAACATTGGCCTAACGTGCCTAGTTTTCTGTCTGTCGGTCTATTTGTGATTTTTAGTGAATTTCCAATGGAAAGTGAACTATTAGCATGACCCGCACGGTGAAACTTAAGCCCGGGACCACCATAGAAGTTCCTAACGTGACCCCCTGAAGACGTTTTGGGGGGTTGTTCAAAATGTTATATATATAAATATATATGTATATATATTTATATATGTATATATATATATATGTATATATATATATATATATATATATAGAATATATATATATATATATGTGTGTTTGCACTCTAGCGGTTGCAATTTTTATCCGATTTACTTCAAATTTGGTAGGGACGTTCCTTTCTGTAATCAGTTGGACAAGTTCGTTGGGCAAAACAATCGGAAAACTCTAAACCCCTTTTTTGGGGGATTAATCTTTCAAATTTCGAGTTTTTGGGCCCAAAAATGGTCATAAAAGCCCCAGATGTAAAATAAATGCATGTAAAAAGATGGGAATTAGAGAGGCGAAAGTTTTAAGCCCTCTCTCGTCATTCTAGCATAAATATTTACTGAGTTATTAAAGAAAATGTGTATTGACTAAACACAGTACGTTGTCTTATGGGGGTTTTACACGAGAAAAGCCTGTTATTCCTTTGTTAGAGTACTTTGTTTATCATCCCCAGCAACCTCACACCTACTTTCAAGCCTGTCTGGACCTTCTCCTAACTTTATATTGGGCAAAATTGTATTCCCAGCTTTGCAAGTAAATGAAACCAGGAGTATCAGAACAGCCAAAAATCAATGTTTTCAGATTTCAATAAAAATTGGACAAATGTATGTTTTTACACTGATTTTGAGTTTTAATAGTTTTTATTTGGAAATTCACTTCCCTCACGTCAGCGTGCTGCGTGCGAACTCGTTAAAATTGTTTATATTACTCAGCTTCTATTTAAGATAGAAAGTTTAAATTCGGCTCCAATGTGCATCTTAAGACTCACAACAAGTGTATACAATTTGATTAATGTAAAAGCATCAGTTTCAAGATGGCGGCCGTTTAATTTTTTTGATGTCAAATATCATGAAAACCGTTAGTATTATCATTGACTATAAATACTGAAGTAGACTTGTCATTTCCATTGTAGGATCTGTCCCTAGTTTTGTGTGTACTAGGACTCAAAGAGGACGTAGTTAATACTCATTCTTAATACTGGAACACACCTACTATCTTTTCTTTTTAACATCGTTTTAAGGTTTGTGAAAGTGTGAAACACAAAAAAAAAACACCTTACAAAACAACAAGAAACCTATAAAAACTGTAAAATATGTATAATATATAAATAAACGGTATCAGGAAACTGACATATACTTTCTCCCTTTTAGCCCAACTTTAATGAATAAATTACTTTTTATTTACTAAATATAGAATACAAAGCACGGTCGAATGTACAGAAAATCTTGTAAACAAGTTGTTTTAAAAAACATCCACCCAAATCCCTGCTTTGGAGGCACCACAGAATCCATTGCTGCACTCATGGTTTTAAGAGGGGAAATGCCCCCTATCCCCCGCCCAGGGTTATTAAGGGGCAACACATTTCGGATTTCCTCTGTTGGTCAATACTAACTTGACAAGCATATCAAGTTTGAATGAAATTGATCAGTAAATAAGAGAGAAATAGTAATTTTTTTATTCCCCATAAGAATAACATGGGTACAACGTACTGCGTTTACCGCAAAGTGAAAATTTCAATTTTCTCCGAAACCAGCAATCGTAGAATAGTAATTCAAAATACTAAATTATTTAGTTTTTTGAGCTGTTTTTAATGGTGAATAGTAATATTTTTTTATATTTATGTCTTTTTATGAAAAATCCAAAAAACTGAATCTTTGATGTTTAAGTCCTGTAATTTCTGAACCCGAATTTTTATAGGAATGAGGGTTATGCCATTTTGTTGGAAAACTAAAGTTCTACAAACGACTAAAGTTTAATCAAAATCGTTAGAGCCGTTTTTGAGAAATTTTGATTTTTCTTGTTTTTTGGCGGTTTTTCGGGGATAATTACCCTTAAAAATCAAAAATTCAAAAAAAATGAAAAAATTGCTTGGAGGTATCGTGGATTAGTACCTACATGCCAAATTTCATAAAAATCGGCCCATTGGCTAAGGCTCTAGCTCTGTACACATCCACACAGACACACACACTCACACACATACACACACACGGAGACACACACACACAGACAGACATCACGTAAAAACCACTTTTTTGGGTTCAGGGAGCACCAAAACGAATATTTCCACTAACAACTCAAATTCGAAAATTTTTACGAAAACAATACTTTCTCCATAAACTATGTATAAGGGGAGAAAGTAAAAATGTAACTACTTTTACCATTACGTTGAGGAAGAAAGTAATAATACACTGGTAATAGGTATAAACTTTGAGAACAAGCGAAAAAATCAAAAGCACATTGGTACATTGTTGTTTACAACCTAATAGATTATTTTGTTTGCTTAATAATGGTATGGCTGGCTACACAATCAGCTGTAGCAAGGGTAGGCTGGCCACCATCCGGAGGGGGCTCGTGCGGTGTGCTGTGAGCTGTCTCTATAAAGGTATTCCGACTACACAGCTTAGCTTTTATTTTTTGACTCACACGCCGATAAGAATAACTTCCTCTGTTTCACAATATTAAAATTGTTTGTGTCACGTAATCTTGAAACGAATAGTAAAACTCGTGCCTATGCCTACATAACAAAATTTGAAATTTTTATTCTTCGTTCTACAGTATTATTGTAGGCGACTAGCGGTGAGTGCTCTCTAAAGCTGCCGGGCCCCGGGGATTTTGCGGTGATCTAAAACTACGTCCACTTCAAATTCTGGTAAACACAAAAAGTAGGACAGCTGGGCCATATAGATGGGATGTCTCCTTCAGTATATATAGTCAATGGTATTATCAAAATTGGTTTCCAGTAGTAAAATATATATAGAATTGTAAAACGAACCAAACGACACCTTGCTTGCTGCAATCGGATGACGGATGAGAAATAACTAAAGATATAAGCTATTTACCTAATTATATGTCGGTAAAATGACAAATAACAATTTATAAATTGTAAATACTATTCAAAAATGTGATATTTATTTCAGTAAATAGTTAATAACTCAGTAATAAATAGTTGATAATTTCTTATCCGATTGCAGCAAACAAGAGGTGTCGTTTTGTTTGTTTAACGATTCTATATATTTTACTACCGGTAACAAATTTTGGTCAAAATAACGGTTTTCATGAAATTTGACATAAAAAACTTTAAACAGCTGCCATCTTGAAACTTATACTTTTTCATTAATCAAATGTTGTACTCTTGTTGTGAGTCTTAAGATGCACATTGGACCTGAATTTAAACTTTCTATCTTAAATAGAAGCTGAGTTATATAAAAACTTTAAAAAATCACAAACAGAGTTACAGACAGAAAACTAGGCTTGTTAGACTCATGTTTATATGGTGTTTTATGATTGTCTCAACCTAAGGAACAAATACACAAAGAATGTCCAGGGAGTTTGTATACACACTGTATATTATTACTTTTAGCGAATTTCCCCTATAGGGAAGAAGCTATTACCGTAGTCGGCATGGTAAGACCTAGGCCCGGGACCATGATAACTTTTCGTTTTGAGGTCCCCAGACCCCAAAAACACCATTCGTTCGAAACTGTATATATATATATATATATATCTATATATATATATATATATATATATATGTGTCCGTGAGCACGATAACTCTCGTAAAAATTATCCGATTTTGATGAAATTTGGTATAAACGTGTAAAGCAACATTTATGACTTTAAGTTCGAAAACCAGCCAGATCGATCTATCCGAAGGGGTATTTTGGGGGGGTTTTGTACCCCAAAAATGGGTTTTTCGAATTTTTTACATATAATTTTGGAAATAGTCAAATTTTATTTTTTCCCATTTGATTCAGCTTAAAAAAACAAACAATTTGGTATTTTGATCATTTCTCTACGTCAATTGGTTACCGAGATATTGAAAGTGCTAAACACAGTACGTTGTCTAATGTTATTCTTATGGAGGAAAATAAAAATTTTATATCTCGCTTATTTATGAACGTATACTGACGAAACTTGGTATACGGCTTCATCTAGTTGTGGACCATTGATATTTGCTCAAAAAAACAATTTTTTACCCAAGGCTCCCGGAGCAGCAAACCTGCATACTCAGCCCCATGTTATTCTTATGGAGAATAAGTAACGTGTTATCTGCCTTCATTATGAAAATAAATTAATTAAATTTGGTATGTGGCTTTACCTACATGAGTTATATTGATATTTGTATAAAACCCAATTTGTTGTCTTCCTTGCTTCAGCAAACCTGCATACTCAGCTGCCATGTTATTCTTATGGAGAATAATTAAAATGTCATAAATCGTTTATTTATGAATGTATACTGATGAAACTTGGTATGTGCCTTTATGTGGTTTTAAGATACATATATATGCATTGGAAATTCGCTGAGTACGCAGGTTTGCTGCTACGGGGGTATTTTTTTAGCAATACTATATTATTTTTTCGTTTTAAATATGCGATACTCTAATATGACATAGAGTAGGGCAAGTTGCTTAGTTGCTTGCTTGCAACTCTGATCCCAAAAACGGCTCCAACGATTTCCTTAAAATGTTGAAAGTAATTAATTTCTGGGATGAAAGTAAATTCTAGACAGGTCTCATCCCCAGGAAAATAAAAAGAATTATAACAGCTAGAATCACTGTGCACAATCATTAAACTGTCAAAGTAATAATAATGAAGTTTCAGTATTAACGTGAGGTTTCCTGAGAAAAGTGACTAAAACTATTGAAGCAAGGCTTTGTCCCCAGGTACTTATTTTGTATAAGAATATCTTACCAAAAGCAGAAGTTGTTTCATCTCTAGTGTTGCTTTGAGAGTGATTGCCAAAATTTACTCGCTGATCTCTATAAGTAATTGACAACAACTGATTAAACACAAAATTTGTCAGGTAATTTATTCTCATCCATCATGAAACGAATGATAATCAAAAGCAATAAATATACTAAGAAGGTCAGGTCTAAAGTAAAAAATTCAGACACTTTTTATGCTTGGATCGTTGTAGATGATCTGCACAAAAACAAAAGATGGTGTTAGCATGAGTCTATAATAACTCTATACAATGAAACAATGCTCCAGTAGCAATGGATCAGATGCTGCCTCGCGTGTACACTCTCTCGAGCAGAACTGCATAGAACTGGTGAAACTTTTGGCTGGATTTTGCCCCTAAGACCTGACCTTAGTGTTTTTGTATTCATTGTCGAAAGGTCCAGATTTTTATCATGTCCATGTAAAAGTTTGTTTGATAAAAATAAATACCCCTGTAGCAGCAAACCTGCATGCTCAGCGAATTTCCAATGCATATCTATATATCTTAATACCACATAAAGCCACAAACCAAGTTTCATCGATATACATTCATAAATAAACGATTTATAAAATTTTAAAATTATTCTCCATAAGAATAACATGGCAGCTGAGTATGCAGGGTTGCTGAAGCAAGGAACACAAAAAATGGGGTTTTATACAAATATCAATATAACTCAAGAAGGGAAAGCCACATACCAAATTTGATTAATTTATGTTCATAATTAAGGGAGATAACACGTTACTTATTCTCCATAAGAATAACATGGGAGCTGAGTACGCAGGTTTGCTGCCACGGGAACTATCGGCCAAAAAAGGTTTTTTAGTGCAAATATTAATAGACCACAACGATATGAAGCAATATACCAAGTTTCAAGTTTCATCAGGATAAGATGATAAATAAGCAAGATACACAATTTTTCTTATTCTCCGTAAGAATAATTAACATTGGACAACGTACTGTGTTTAGCACTTTCAATATCTCTGTAACCATTTGACGTAGAGCAATGATCAAAACACCAAATTGTGCATCTTTTTAAGCTGATACCAATGGAAAAACTAAAATTTGACTTTTTCAAAAATGATATGTAAAAAACTCAAAAAAAACCATTTTTGGGGTACAAAACCCCCCCAAAATACCCCTTCGGATAGGTCTATCTGTCTGGTTTTCAAACTTAAAGTCATAAATGCTGCTTTACACGTTTAATCCAAATTTGGTCAAAATCGGACAATTTTTACAAGAGTTATCGTGCTCACGGACACACACAAATATTATATTTATATATATACAGTTTTGAACGAATGATGTTTTTGGCATCTGGGGACCTCAAAACAAAAATTATCATGGTCTCGGGCTTAAGTCTTACTATGAGACCTACGGTAATAGCTTCTTCCCTCTAGGGGAAATTCGCTAAAACTATGACAGCTGTGTGAGCTGCATTCTGTGGTTATATATAGCTTTTTGAACTACTACGAATCAAGATCAGCTGTTTGAATTTTCATCAGCTGAAAAAAATGAATGTACATAAGGAATACATGGGAACTTTGTCGGGGTCTCTGGTGGAGCCCTAAAGGTCAGATCAGGATAATACCCCCGTTGCAGCAAACCTGTGTACTCAGCGAATTTCCAATGCATTTATACGTTTCTCACTCCTACATAAAGCCACTTGCCAAGTTTCACAAAAATACATTCATAAATAAGTGATTTATAACATTTTATTTATTCCCCATAAGATTAACATTCGGACTGAGTACGCAGGTTTGCTGCAATGAGGAATATAAGAAATAAGTTTTTATGCAATCATCAATATAACTGAACCAGGTGAAGCTACATAAGAAGTTTTATTAATTTATGTTCATAATTAAGGGAGATATAACAATTTACTTATTCTCCATAAGAATAACATTAGGGTTGAGTATGCAGGTTAGCTGCTACGGGGACAATCGACAAAAAATTTATTTTTTGTGCAAATATCAATTTACCAGTACAACATGAAGCCACATACCAAGTGTCATCAATATACATTAATAAATAATCGAGATATCAAATTTTATTTATTCTCTATAAGGATAACATTGGACAACGTACTGTGTTTAGCACTTTGAATATCCCTGCAACGGTTGGACGTAGAGTCACAATTTAAACACCAAAATGATTGTTTTATGGAGCTGAAGTGATTGGTAAAAGCAAATGTGAACTTTAAAGTAAAATTAACTGAGGAAAAGCCAAAAACCTTTTTCCTATAAGATTATCATGGGAGATTTTATGAGCAGGTTTTTTAGATTTTTTCCGCAACCACTTAACCTAGGTTAATAATTTAAAATACCATATTATTTGTTTTTTAAGCTGTATAACAAGGTCTAAACCAAAATTAAGTGTTTTAAAAATTTTAGGGTGAAAAATGCAAAAAACTGATTTTTTGAAAGTTTAAAACCTACATAAACCCCCCTTCCCATGGTCCCATTTTTCTGGTCTTCGAAATTAAATTCATAAATGTCACTTTACACATTTGAGCCAAATTTCATCAAAATCAGACGTTTTTTACACAAGTTATCGCTTTCACGGACATATATATATATATATATAAATCTGAACGAAGAGTGTTTTTGGCATCTGGGGACCTCAAAACAAAAAGTTATCATGGTCTCGGGCTTAAGTCTTACCATGGACTGTCGGTAATAGCTTCTTCCCTATAGGGGAAATTTGCTAAAAACCAGTTTAGTTTTCCTATTTTATGCCTAAAGAATCATTGTACAACATTTCAACTTTCTTGCTTGGTAAATGGGAAGAAGGAGAATTCGTGACGAATGAGTCAGTGAGTGAGGGCTTTGCCTTTTATAGGTATAAAGATATATAATATTGTCCAGGAACTTACACCCGTCAACACAAAATTAGCACAAGCATATGTTTTTATTTTTTTATTAATTTCTATATAGATGTAAATATAGATGAATAGCTTAGAAAATATTATAATGTTGTAAATATGGTGCTTATAAGTCAGTGTGAAAATTGTTCATATTTATTAATAAATATGAATATAAATGACGTGCATATGTCTCTCTATACGTTCTATTCCTGATAATAAATAAAATGTAAACTTTGAAGCCGTCATGCACACTTAAAATATATTAGAAAATTCTATGACCTTTAATCATGTATGCTTGTCCAGTTTGGGGAATGCGCATATCCTCCATAAAATTCAACAAAATTCAAACATCTCAAAGTAAAGTTTTGAGGATTGCAGCTAAATTGTCCTTGATATGTATTCGCAATGCACATGCACATACATGAAGAGTTTGGGCTTGACAAAGCTCCAAATTTCATAAAAAGAAGTACCAGCAAGTTTATGTCACCCTTACACCTTTGACCCGGATCAGTAACCTTCTTCAATATTGGAGAGCCAACTTTTCGACGTTTGAAAGTTAGACTTTCTCAAGATGTGGCAGAGTTGGTGGTTGACCTCCCTTTATACTATTTACCCTACATGTCATGTTATAGTTTTAAATTGTTCTTGAGCTAATTTATTAGTGAATTTCCTTTGGAAAGTGAACTTTTAGCATGACCCGCACGGTGAAACTTAAGCCCGGGACCACCATAGAAGTTCCTAACGTGACCCCCTGAACAAGTTTTGGGGGGTCGTTCAAAATTTTATATATATATATATATATAGACATATATATATAAAATGTGAGAGTTTGCACTCTAGCGGTCACATTTTTTGTCCGATTTACTTCAAATTTGGTAGGGACGTTCCTTTCTGTAATCAACTGGACAAGTTCGTTGGGCAAAACAATCGGAAAACTCTAAACACTTTTTTGGGGATTAATCTTTCTAATTTTGAGTTTTTGGGCCCAAAAAGGGTCAGAAAAGCCCCACATGTAAAATTAATGCATGTAAAAAGATGGGAATTAGAGAAGCAAAAGTTTTAAGCCCTCTCTCGTCATTATAGCATACATATTTAGCGAGTTATTAAAGAAAATGTGTTTCGACTAAACACAGTACGTTGTCTTATGGGGGTTTTACACTAGAAAAGCCTGTTATTCTTTTGTTAGAGTACTTTTATCATCCCCAGCAACCTCACGCCTACTTTCAAGCCTGTCTGGACCTTCTCCTAACATTATAAAGCGCGAAATTGTATTCCCAGCTTTGCAGATAAATGAAACCAGGAGCATCAGAACAGCCAAAAAATCACTGTTTTCAGATTTTAATAAAAATTGGAATAAATGTATGTTTTTACACTGATTTTGAGTTTTATAAGTTTTTATGTGGAAATTAACTTCCCTCACGTCAGCGTGCTGCGTGCGAACTCGTTTTATGTTAGGCCTACCGGGGTGTTTCTGAACAGAGCGAACCCAATAATGTTATTGTTCCTATAATACTGTCATTTTCTTCTGTGTGTAATGTAAGCATTGTACGTTGAACCATGAATAAATATTCCTAAAAAAGTATCAAAACAAATTATTTCTTGAAAACTGTGACTAGAGCCATTAGATAAAGATAGTATGTACAGAGTGGGACATCTTTTTAACCACAAAACGAATTTAAAATATCACCGAGTATATGGCTCGGTCTCCCCGATACTTGTTAAAACAAATATAAATTTAGTTAAATTTGTAGTTAAAAGTTAGTTAATTATTTAATTATACGGGTTTACTTGCATGTATCGTTAAGCGTTTTGTGTCCTATATTTAAATGTCTATACATACCGACAATATTTAAAAATATTATTTGCAATTACTTATAAATGTACTAAAATAATTGCAGAATGCATTATTAATTTCCAGGGCTTTAAACTAGTATTAAAACTTGTAATAAACCAAGTCAAAAACTATTTTAGTTGGTGACCTTAATGTATTTATAGCTGTTTGTTCAGCCTCTTTTATGGAATTCCCTGATCTAATGCTGTCATTTGGCTTACATGGCACTGTTTTTCCTATACCAGAGAATTCAATGGCTCTAAATCATTAATTGAAATTTATTCTCTAATATTAGCCCAAGACTGTTGAATACTGATGTCGTGCGCGGTGTCTGGAATATCTGATCATCATGCTCACGTTTATAACATTATACTATCTGTTTGTTCAACTACAAATGAAGTTCCTAAATATATAGTAAAGAGGTTATTCACCGATGATAATATTCAAACTTTTTTAGGCCTTAAAAGAATGAAATAATAAATACCCCCGTAGCAGCAAACCTGCGTACTTAGCGAATTTCCAATGCATATATATTTATCTTAATGCCACATAAAGCTACATACCAAGTTTCATCAATATACATTCATAAATAAACAATTTATGACATTTTAATTATTCTCCATAAGAATAACATGGCAGCTGAGTATGCAGGTTTGCTGAAGCAAGGAACACAAAAAATGGGGTTTTATGCTAATATCAATATAACTCAACTAGGTGAAGTCACTTACCAAATTTCATTAATTTATTTTCATAATTAAGGGAGATAACACGTTACTTATTCTCCATAAGAATAACATGGGGCTGAGTACGCATGTTTGCTGCTACGGAAGCCTTTGTCAAAAAATTGTTTTTTTGAGGAAATATCAATGGTCCACAACCAGATAAACCCGTATACCAAGTTTCGTCAGTATATGTTCATAAATAAGCGAGATATAAAATTTTTATTTTCCTCCATAAGAATAACATTAGACAACGTACTGTGTTTAGCACTTTCAATATCTCGGTAACCAATTGACGTAGAGAAATGATAAAAATACCAAATTGTGTGTTTTTTTAAGCTGAATCCAATGGAAAAAAATAAAATTTGACTATTTCCAAAATTATATGTAAAAAATCCAAAAAACCCATTTTTGGGGTACAAAACCCCCCCAAAATACCCCTTCGGATAGAGCGATCTGGCTGGTTTTCGAACTTAAAGTCATAAATGTTGCTTTACACGTTTATACTAAATTTCATCAAAATCGGATAATTTTTACGAGAGTTATCGTGCTCACGGACACACATATATATATATATATATATATACAGTTTCGAACGAATGGTGTTTTTGGGGTCTGGGGACCTCAAAACGAAAAGTTATCATGGTCCCGGGCCTAGGTCTTACCATGCCGACTACGGTAATAGCTTCTTCCCTATAGGGGAAATTCGCTAAAATGGAGTGACGTCTTCTCAGCTCATGGGGTTAAGGCTGTGCAGTCAAAAAATTGTTAATACTTTTTCTCACGGTTTTTGGTGTATTACGATTATACAAATCGTAAACACCCATTTTTTTGAAAAAATATTTCCATTATTTTTGGGTTTTCCACCTTTGAAGTACCGTTTTAGGGGTATTTTAAATTCTACACTAGTTTACAACGGCCAATCATAAATCTTTCAAAATTGGTTTATGTATTTTCAAAAAATATACTTAAAGGTTACCTAAATTGATTTTAGTAAAATTTTAATTATTTCAGGAGATAATTTTTTTATCTCGGTTGTTTTTTATTCAAGTGGTTTAAAACTTCAGCTAACCCAAGCCAAGGGTGTACAAAGGCAGTTTTACACAAGTATATGTA